>CM040429.1:8847037-9327037 GCA_022702705.1 Papilionanthe hookeriana x Papilionanthe teres
GTTACATAAAAATTCAACACACACTCAAGTAAAAGAGAAGTACCCAGGAGGAGATATAACTAATTTTTTACATGAAAAATCTTGAAAAGGGAAAAAAACCAAGGGACCTAGCCCAATTGAAATAATCTACGAAGTAATAGTGAGTACACAGGTAAAAGAGAATTTACCACGGGACCTAGTCTAGGTAAATGAGAGTAAGCATGAGGAGAGACACCTCAATTTTTATATGAAAAACCTTGAAAAGGGGGAAAAAACAATGGGACCTAGCCCAGTTGAAAGAATATACTATGTAATGGTGAGTACACAAATCCACTCCTATCCTCAATAAGAGAAAATTGAATTATAAAGTTGATGAACAACGGTATTTTAGCAAAAACAACCTTAACAGGATACGAATGCTGGCTATGGAGGCAGTAGTCCTCTGTTAATATTATAAACGGAGGCAGTAGCGTCAGCTTGTCGTAGAGACCGTAGTTGAAAGCCATAATAGTGGTTGGTCATGTGGGTCGTAGAAAGTTTCTCTAATAGCGTCAATTGGCTACATAGGTCGTAGTAGAGAGTTGGAGGAACTGTATGCCACGTAGGTTGTACCCATGATTTATGGCAAAAACCACTTAAAGTAGTTCTAGATCTGGGCCATGAAGAACTGTCATAGGGAGTTTATTGAAACCACTGAATTCAAAATATGGAGAAAAGTTGCTCTAGAGTGGGAGACTACACTACTTATTGGCTATCCTGGAGTTGGACCAGAGACGTCGCCCATGAAATAAATCATCGTACCAACGATCCAACCAATTATGAGAAAATCAATAGATTCTTCTTCGAGTGATTCATTCTTCCCTAATGCAACATACAACTTTTCGTTATACTGTGCCTTTCATGTGTGCTTGTTCCAGTGGCGAGCTGTGATAATGTTCATAGGTTGTAGATGCTGGATTTGAGAGCTGCATACTGTTGATTGCATAGATTGGATTCGGTCACATAGGCGTAACAGGGAGCTGTAATAATGTTCGTAGGCCGCAAAGGCCAGAGTTGGGAGCTGCATGAGCTGTGATAACGTTTGTAGCTACAAAAGCCGAAGTTGAGAGTTGCGTGAGTTGCGATAACATCTGTAGGCTATAAAGTCCATATTTAAAAGCTGCAAGAGTTACGATAACATTCGTAGGCAGTAAAAGTCATAGTTGGGAGTTGCATGAGATGTGATAATATTTGTAGGCCGCAAAGGTTAGAGTCGAGCGCTGCATAATATGTAGACCATGTAGGTTATAGGAGCTAGAGTTGTGAGTGGCATGAGCTATGAACTGCGTAGGTTGTGGTTGTGAGCTACGATCAGAGAGCTTAAGATGTTCGAAGAAAGTTAACGTATTTTGAGTACGACGGTTAAAATTAGTTGTTGCGGGGTGCATCATTGCACTATATTTTGTGTGTTTTGTTACAATATCTTCGGAATGCATCATTTCACCGTATTCGGGGTGTGTTATAATATTATCTTTGGGGTGCGTAGTTACTCTATCTTTGAGGCGTGTCATTGCACAATGTACTAGATGAGGTGCTGCTCCGTTGAGTGTTTTACTGTTCAGCAATGTACGCTAGGATTCCGCAACTCACGTTATGACTCTGCAAGAGATTTTGCCACAAGTTGCAGTGTTGACCAATGGCAGTCGATGACAACCGACGAGCGGTGGTCAACAGTGGTCGTCGGCTGTATGAGCAAGCGCGTTCATTGAACCTAAAATGTAAAATGTCGGGGTTTAACTCCTTCTCGAAGCTCGGGTCTTTCTCTAGTTCAAGGTCTAGCTCCCCTCTCAAAAGGGGGTAAGGCTCTATTTATAGATTCTAAGAGAGACCTTTATTCAAATAAGGAAGAAATTTAAACAATTCTTTCGAACGATTCGAAGAGGCTCCCTCAATTAGACCGAGTTTTGCGGACATTAAAGTGCCTTAACAATATCAAAATTGAGTGATTTTGGGACGTTTGATTTGTTATGTCGAGATGCTCAATTTGACTATAAGCTTATCAAATTTGGACTCCATTTGACCTTCCAATTAAGCTCCAAAATATTTTAAAAGTGGCTTAACAACTCGATTTGGGCTTGACTTGACTCAAATTGAAATTAACGTTAATATCATTGTGTGCGCCTTATTGAGTCGGTCTATTTTGACTAGAAGTTTGCTAAAATCAGAGTTCTGGATAATTTTTAATTGGAGTTTAAATATTTCTTGCAAAAAAAATTGCCTCGAGATTCGTGATGGATGATGAAAACCTATTAATGGTGCATCAATATGAATTATGAACTACAAAATATTAATCTCCATGTCTTTCATTTCCTTATATTAATATACTAAAATTAAGAGTATTTATAAAGTAGTTATTTCAAGCTCACTCTAAATCTTCGAAGGAGCTAGTTATGTTTCTTGCCTCTATTGTCGTCCAAAGCTTCATACAAGTAAGGAATTGCACTTGATGTGATTGAACCTTCGAAAAATTTTTGATAAGCACCAAATTTTTCATAGAATATGAGAATAAATTGTTCCAATATGCATACAATCACTCTCTTTTTCCCCACACTTAAAACTTGAACACAACCTTGTGAAATGATAAAAATTATGACCACGTGAAACATAAAAAATAAATTTTAAAAAAAGTTATAATACTACTAAATGACAATGTGCAAAAATATAATATGTTTTAATCATACAACACTTGTGCTCTATTTATCTACTTTTATATCTATTATCTACTATTCTTTCTTTTCTTTTTAGTTAATTCATTATTAGGATAAAAATATGACACTAAATAGGACACAATGGAGAAAGAAGATTCATGTAGCCACCCTACTTAGTCGGATTAAGGCTTTGTTGTTGTTGTTGTTGTATTCATTCTTGCATTACATCAATTGAGCCATTCACCTAACTGCCTATCAAACCAAAGAGACCCAAAAACTTTAAAAGCCTGCAATTAAATCATTACAATAAAATTTTTACATCAATATACAATTTTGACAAAAAATATGAATAATATAATCTAAAAGATTACCAAATGAAAGCCCCACTTTCCATTCGAGCAATTTCTAACAAAATGGACAATACCATCATATTGCACAAAAGGCAAAGAAAATAATAACAATGAACCATACATATTATAGATGGCCCCAATAAAACTTTGGCACTATAGCATACTAGCACAAAATTCTTTCATGAAATCCACTTCCAATAGCAAGAAATCCAACTTGACAACAACCGATTTTTGCAAGCAAATATTCACTTCTTAAGGCAACACAAAACAGTAAACCATTAAGAACATTACTAACTCACCAAGTTCGCTACTCTTCAAAGTTCAGGGACTGTGCAAGGAGAGACACAACGCCAACTTGGTCATCTTCCATACTAAAATGAGATTTATTATCAACCAACAGAGAAGCCCTCTTAGCACATCCCGAGTCCCTTGGGCTCAAATCCTTATTCCTCAAAGTTCTAATCCTTGGAAGCATTGTAGCTATCTTCATGATTGATGGAGGAGAGCTCGGAATCAACAAAGGCTTTCCATCTTCTTCTCCCTTTTTCGGTGATTCTGATATATTTGATGATTCTCCAAGAGAAAAGGAGCGCTTGTGAGGCTCCGGTATAGACCACTTCCTCCGTTTGTTTTCTGGCTCGGCAAGGCTGTAACGGCTCGCAACAATCCTCACCCTAGCATTCTTTGATGGCTTTTTGCAGGAGATTTGATTCTCTTTCTCCTGAAAAAGTTTCTTGGAATTGATGCTTCTTAGAATGGAATCCTCTCTTTTGACTGCTTTCATGGCACTAACGGTCGCTATCCCCTTCCTTAACTCGGATATAGCTGAAATGGATGGCTTTCGAGATCTAGGACTCATACTCAAGCTCTGTCTCTTCTTTTTTTCCTTTATTTGTTGAAGCTTATTGGGCAAACGAGATCGAGAATTCAAACCAATCTCCGACGGTCCAAGGCTTTGGCCTCTTCGCCGGTAATCAGAACTCGAAGCATCCTTCTTGCATCCATGGATTTCCGTGGCCGTGGTTAGAAGAGGAATCGGGCTGTTTTCTTCTCCGATGCTTTCAAGCTTCTGAATGCACAACTTCCCAACGCTTCCATGGATCTCCAAAGGACCGAGACTGAGGCCCCTCCGCCTGAATCTCGCCGGAGATTCTTCCATCTTCTTAGAAGCCGGAGAGGGCTTCTGCTCCATGAACTTTGCCGGCACGATCCTTCCACGTCGTGCAGTGGCGATCTTTAATTCTCTTTCGGCCTTTTTGATGCGCAGAGACTCCAGTTTCAGAGAAAGTCGCCGGATTTCCTTCTCGAGTTCTTCAATCTCGGCGTCCACATTGTCGTGATTGGGGATTTCTCCAAAGTTCTGCTTGCAAGGCTTCTTGGATGGTTTCTCCTTGCTTTGATCAAGATCAGGTGAATTGGAGACGTTGATGGAGATGGGTTGCAGGGGAAGCCATGGTTTTGCTCCAGCGGGATCGTCGGCGTCAAACGCGGCGTTGTCCCAAATCTTCAAATTCGGAACTGCAGTTGAGAAACTCATTGATTTGGGGGTTGGACAATGGAACTTCTGAGATTTGAAGAAGAAAGTTGTTTAGGTTTTGAGATGATTTTGAATTTTTTTTCTTGTATTTCGCTGTCGCATTGGGTTTTTTTGGAGTGACGGTTCAGTGTGAGGCGAAGGGGCAGGGTTGTGTTTTTTGTAATTCAGATTTTTGACCGTTGGGAATAGTAGACGTTGGAAGTGGTTGAATCCTGACCGTGGGATGAGAAAACGGACCCACGAGGACGCTCCGATGAGGTTTAACGGATGATATCATCTTAAATAGATAATTATAAGTGCGATTCAAGCTGTCCGGGGCCCAAGTCTAATTGGTTTTGAATATTAACTTCCTATTTTTTAACGAAATCTTTTAAATAGGCATATTTAATATTGAATTAACGAGTTATTGTGTGGTGAATAATTTTAGAATGTTGGGTCTCGTTTAATTCAAGAATCCTTACAATCTCGGAGAGTTCTTGTGAGTCAAAGTGAAAATGAGTAGTGGATTTTGAGGGGTATCTCCTACACTTTTGGTCGATGGAATCTCTTAACAGAGTAAAAACTTCTATATGTGCATGTCATAGCGTGTCCTTCACTAGTGTTACATTAAGAAAAATTGCTACGCCTTTAAGCGGTGGTGTTCAAAGCCAATTAAGAGTTGAAACTGATAAGACAAGATACTGTCATGGGTGTCATGAGACCCACAAATATGCATGTACATTGACGGATTGGTGTTCCCTTCTTATTGTTGCTCAAACAATCTTAAATGATTAGATCGTTTAACGATCTCGTTGGTGTAGCTTGGTGAGTCTAGGTGAACTCCATGGAAGAGCTCAATGATTACAACCGAGTTCGATGGAAGAGCTCAATGAGTAGGAGTGAACTCGACGGAAGAGTTCACATGAATACTAAAGAGCTTGTCGGGAGAACCTGCCAAGTTATGTTGTTGTGATTGTTGGACATGGTTTGCAAATACAATATACTTCCAAGCAAGTTTTAGGTGCATGGCAAATCATTAATCGATTAGGTCCCAATGGCTCGTTTTGTATTTGGGCTTCCTGATAACCTAGGCAATCTATTTTTTGTATGTACAATGTGCAAATCATTGATCGATTAGGTCCCACACTTTTGATTGAAGGAATCTCCTTGAAAGAGTAAGAATTCTTCTATATATACATGTCATAGGGTGTCCTTACTTTACTAGGGTTACCTTAAGAAAAGAATTAGAAAGTAGCTATGCCCTAGGGCCTGTTGTACAAAGTCAACTAAGAGTTGTGCAAACCACCCTTCTTCTTGTCGCACAGACAACCTTAGAGGATTGTTCAACGACCTCATTGGTGTAGCTTGGTGAGTGTAGGCTAACTTGATGGAAGAGCTCGATGATTACAAGCGAGTTTGGTGGGAGAGCTCAATGAGTACTGGTGAAATCGTCGGAGGAGCTCACATGAATACTGACGAGCTCGTGGCGAGTTCTGTAGCTGTGAGTGTGGTGGACATGGTTTGCAAATCAAGCTGCTTCCACCCAGGCTTTAGGTGCATGACAAATAAGCTCAACCCATTAGTCCCAAAAGACAAATTTAGTGTATGGCTTTCCTGATTGCTTGAGTAATCTACCTTTTTGTGTGTGCAATGTGTATATTATTTTAAAAACTAAAAGCATGTCTTGTTAGTAGAGAAAAAGTCTATTGATTCATTATTTTAAAAATAAATGAGATGCACAATAGTGTGTAAATTATAGAAGAAATAAGTTAAATTGTCATACATTAAAATTGCTGGAAAGAGTAATTGAAAATTGGTTACCACATGACACGAAAATTTCTTAAAATTGGTTTGGATTAATGTAAGGTAAGTCTAGTATGAAAGCTATACATTTATTTAGAGATTTGATGAAAAATTATAGAGAGAGTAAGGATGATCAACATATAATATCTCTTTATTTAGAAAAAACTTTATGATAAGGTTCCAACAGAAGTACTTTGGAGAGTTCTAAAAATGAAATGTGTTGACATTGCTTATATTCAAGTCATTAAAGTTATGTACAACATACGTGAGTGTTTGAATACAATGAGGATTGATGGAGTATTTTCCTATTATAGTTGGATTACATTAGGGATCAGCTTCCAATCTCTTTTTGCTTTAGTTATGGATGTTCTTACTTGACATTTGCAGGAGGATGTATGTTGGTGTATATTTTTCGTTGATGGCATGCTTTTGTTGGATAAGTCTATAAAGAGCTTAGAAAAAACTTTAATTATGGAGGTTAGCTTTAGAGTCTAAATGAATTCATTTGAGTAAAAATAAAACTTAGTACACTAAATGTAATTTTTGTGATAGTAGATCTAGTGGTGGGGCCGTAACAATTGGTGATCAAGTAGTCAAAAGGAGCGAATGCTTTCGATATCTCGACTTTATTGTTCAAAGTGATGGTGATATGGATGGGGATTTAATTAACAGAATTCAAGCTGGATGGTTGATGTGGAGGAATACGACAAGCCTATTGTGAGATAGAAAAGTACCTCCTAGACTTTAATGAAAATTTTATAAGACAGTAGTGAGACATTCAGTGCTTTATGGAGTAGAATGTTGGTCTGTAAAAGAGAAGCAGAAAATTAAGTTAAATATTGAATGTTCGAGTGGATGAGTGATTTTACACTTAGAGACAATATACGAAATGTATATATCCCTGCCAGGGTAGGGGTGGCTCCAATGGCAGAGAAGATTAGAGAGAGTCATCTTAGATGATTGCCAACCATCTGATGACCCGGTTAGAGTATAGTTGTTTTAGATATAACTTATATAAAGAAAGGAAGAGGTAGATCTAAAAACACTTGGACATAATTTATTAAAATTAAATGAAAATACTCAATAGGATATAATGGAGCAAAAAAAAAAAAAAAATCGTGCGGCTGACCCCACTTTGTGGGATAAAGGCTTGTTGTTGTTGAATATTTAATATTAAATAATATTTATTAGTCAAAATTAAATGAAGAAATAAGAAAAGAAAAATGGAAATTAAGTGAACAAACATGAATTAAATTACATCATGTTATCAGATTGATCTTTTCCACCAATTACTTTCTCCTAATTTAAAGTTAAGGGGCATTTACATAAATACAACTCAAATCCTATGAATTTATATATCTAAACACCTAATTTCTATTTTTTATATTTATACCACTAAAATCTTTAATATCCCATAAAAAATTCCACCATTTTAGGGGAGTACAGTACTGGGAACATTATTAGAATGTTAATTAAAGTTTGATTAAGATGAGCTTCAAAATTATAAAAAAAACAAATTTTAATATTTTAAAAATTGAACATAAATATAAATATACATTTATAAAGATGAAATTATTATAGAAAATATTATTTATGTATATATTTAATTAATTCAAATTAAAATGAGCTGAAACATGATCAAGCGAAGATCTATTTAGATTCAAATTTTTATTAATCGAGCTAAAATATTTATTCAAGTTCGACTTATATTAAATAGACAAACAAATAAATATAATAAATAATATTAATAATGATAGATCAAAGAGACATTAAGAATAAACATCCCTTCAATTACCACTTAAGAGTTAGTATTCCCCTTTTTGAACCAATATAACTGACATAAGAGAGGCAAAATCGCAGATGGAGAAAGAAGAGAAGAAGAGGAGAAAGAAGAAGAGAAGGAAGTCACCGCCTACGTGCATAGGAGACGACATGGAGCCCTAGCCAATCCATCGAGAAGGAACGTGGTCGAGTGACTTCGACACTATGCTCGCATGCTCGCGGGCATGAAGTGGAGAACCAAAGCCTAGCGAAACCCTAATTTCTGCGAGTTAAGGAAAGTTTTTGTGTTAGAAATTTTTTTTGAATTTTTTATGCATTAAATTAATATATATTTGATATGTTAAAGTGAAATAATGTTAATTGAGGTCAAGGAGGCTTGCAGGATAATTTTTACGTGCAAGGAAGGAGATCGATCTGGAAGCTAATGAGGTACATGTTAATGCCTATATTATTAATTAGAATTAGGATTATAGTTAGTTAAATTAATGCTATGAAATATTTTATTTATTTAGGAAGTATGGATGAAGGTTGTTTAGGTTTGAGATTGATAAAAGATTAATGATATTTTGTAGTAAAGGGATAACTTTTGAAGAGATTATTTAAGGCTTCAGGTGAGTAATTATTTTCTTATATGTATTAAATTAATATTTTAATAAATGAATAACTTTTTTATTAACTCGTTTAAAAATAAAATTTTCACTCATGCCATGCATTTTGAATGTTTGCATTATGTTTTATAAATGGAAGAAAAATAACATACTTGTGAAGATATATTTTAAAGGATTTTTAATTGATACGAAATGATAAGTATTAAATCTTATAGGATTATCCTCATATGATACTGTCAGGAGATGTGATGTGCCTGTTCAAAATAAAGGAAATGGTAAAGTTGTACATTCATGTGAATTTTGAAGGTACCTTTAAATACATTTTTTAGGATACATTTGGATATGACAGTAATCTTGATATAACTCTTAAAGATGATAAAAATGATAAATACTTAAATCAAAATGGGAAGGGATAACATTTAAGTGAAAGTTTATTGTTTCATAAAGTAACGAATTGCATTTCTTTTGATAATTCATTCATAGCATTTACATATAAATTTATTGTATTAAGATCATAATTGTTGGCCAAGTCAAATTTACTGTTGAAATCAATGGTTTTTTTCTATTAAAAAAAAAAGAAAAACTATTGGTTGATATGTTTGGCAGTAGAGACTAGGTTTAAATGGAAGAAGATTACAATTGATATGTGTCATGTTATAATGTGTTTGTAGTCTCTTTTTATGCTGTTTCTTTCAGATTGTGATATAATGTTTAATGTTGGTTTGAGATCTTGTCTATATACTGTTATTTCTACATATTTTGATCTTTGTGTATTGCACTTTACGAATTATTAGTGATTCTTTTATATATTAGAAGTTTCTAAAAAATATGTGAAAAAAAATGAAATATTAATGTCATGACCGTCATTCCTAAATTTGTTAGTTATATACCATCAGACCAAATTGTAGCAATGTTCATTTCAAATTTTAAATTTAGTATTAGATCAGGTTAGGATTTGATTGGATAAGATCTATGTTGAGATTTTTTACTCTTTCATCACATAAATCAGATTGATTATATTTATGTTGAGGTTATTTAGTAACAATTAAAATATTTTTATTATTTTGATTAATTCATATCAATATAAATATTTATACCTATCACTATATTGCTTAACATTTATACATTATTGACATAAAATACCCACTTTAAGAACTCAACTCTTGCTAATATCAGACCTAATAAATATATTTTATTTACATTACGTCTAAAGTTTTATAAATCCATTATTATTCTACTTCATTTCCTTAAACTTCTCATAAGAACCTAATTTTAAAATAATAAATAAAATATATTAGTTATTTTTCTCACTTCTTTTATTTTAAATATAAAATATAATTATAATATCTTTATTTTTAATTATCTAATATTCCCCATCACAAAAATGATAATTTTGACATGATATTATCATACTTGATCACAGTTTTCTTTATAGAACAAGCATTTTATGGATACATTATCTTTTTATTCAAATAAGTTATAATTTTTTTAAAGATATAAAACAATATCACGCAGAGCATAGTTCATATTGATCTCTCAATTTCGAATTGGAAGATGTATCATCCACTCCTTTTTAAGCACTATAAGACTAGATTAAGGGTCCGTTTGAGGCAGTTTATTTGATGCGGTGACATTTAAAAAATGCACCTGACCTGTTTGAATAAACCACATTTTAGCAGCTTATGCGTTTTCAAAACAAAGAAAACAGCATTTTCACACCACACCTACCTAAGTGGTGGAAGTTTTCTGTCTGCGATCTGATTTTTCCAAAAAAATAAAAATTTGTAATAGCTACCGCACCTAACTTATCAACAGATCATTTTTAATTAGTTTATCAGCAGATTATTCAAGGCAATAAATAACTTTTTTAAGGAAAATCTACATAATAGCATACAAATTTTATTTATTTACATATCGAATACCTAAGTTTTTATATTTACATTTATAATATTTTGGCATGCATAAGCAAATATATCACTTTAAAAAGAAATAATAGTTATATAATATTTATACATGAAAATATGAAAGTTTAGGAGTTAAATATGTAAATACATAAGAAATGTATGATATGTATGTAAATGCTAACAATGCTAACAATAGAACACACAATGTTGCAGGACTTGAACATCCCAGTTAATCAATGAATACAAGAGCCCTTCTGGCTCACATCAACATTGGATTAAAAATTTCTATTTCTGACAACCAAAGAAGATCATTTACAAGATTAACCCTTAATCAATTACAGCACCGCAGGTTCTTAACATCAACACTGTAGAAATTTATCTTTGTAAATTGCCCCAAAAAAATCAAATTTCCTGAATTGAAAGGATGCCTCAACGGTAACAAACTCGCTTAATTTATCCATTGAAAGGCTATTAATTGTACATCAGAACACATTTTACAATGAATTCACTGCTTTAACTTGCTGTCTTGCCAAGTACTTTTCCCTTCTTTCTTTCTGAAAGATAGTCACCCAGCAGAGGCAATTAGCAAACAAGCTTTAAAAATAGATAAAAGGACTTATTTTACATATCTAACTCCTAAACTTTGATTTTTTACATTTATACCGGCCAAATTTTTTATATCACATCAAAAATATCACTATTGAACCTTTGAAAAGTTAAATACACATTTTTCAAGCATAGATAAGGAGGCATATATGTAAAAAGTGAAGTTAGGTGCTGGGTATGCAAGTAAATAAGAACTGAATGGTACATATGAAAATCTTCCAAAGATAAATCTTGCAGAAATAACACATATGAGAGGTTCACTTACCCACTCATCTATTACGAGTCCTTCTCCGACGACTCGCGGCCCGGTGCTCTCCGGCGGCTTCTTGCGAGCTTCTAGTGCTGCATCTGCCTCAGCAAGCTGGTGGTTTAGTTTGTCCAAATGCTACAAAAAATAAGTAGTAGAAAGCATAATTAATGACTCATGATTTTTAAAGCACTTTATGAAAATATGCATGTTCTCACCGTTACAAGAGAAAGAACTAATATATATACACTCTATGGGCTTTCTATTGTCCTTATCATCATTAAGGCCTACTTTGTATTGCCCTGTCCCCGGAGCCTTCATGGAGATTTTTCCCCCATCCTTCTGTTAAAGCTCAATTTTTTTCTGTGGGGCATTTACATGCGTACCACACAATTCTTATGTATTTACATATCTAACACCAAAACTTTGTTTTTAACCACTCCAATCTTTCATATCACATAAAAATACCACTATTTTAACTTCTAAAAAGTGAAATACACATTTTCATGCATAAATGTTTTCAAGCTGAAGTATTGTGACATATACGTCAAAAATGAAGTTTAGGCGTCAGATATGTAAATGCATAAGAATTGAATGGTATGAATGTAAATCTTCCTTTTTCTTTTGTTCACACCCCACTGGCCCCATCATCACCATTTCCAATTGTCTGATCTAATCACTCGCCTCATTTTTGACATTATCAAAAGGGTTCACCATCAATTCCAAGTTCGATATAATCACTAATAAGAACTCCCCAAAATATGATATTCTGATAAAACTGCGTGCAAGGTGCAAACATAAAAGAAACACCATGCTTGACATGAAAATTAATATGCTATTCTAATACCAAAAAAATAAAATAAACTAATTTAAGTACATGAGGGTATCAAAACCAAAATGATTTTGCCTGAGTTAAAATAATACATACAGATCATAATATTAAATAAGAAAATAAGGATCATGGAAGCTTAAAATTACTAGATAATTGAGATTCTATGGCAAGCATGAAATAAAAATTAAAAAAAAAAAATCTAATTTGAGCCAAAGCACAGTGAGATCAAATAGCTAAAAGTAAGTATCCAAATCAAATTCTCAAAATTAAAGTTCACCTGTAATGTCTCTAAAAAGCTTCAAAAATGATTTTCAAGCCGGCTATAAATGACAACCTAATAGAGATGGCTACTAAAGTCAAACCAAGTCGTACTAGCATGATCACACCAATTATGTATATCGTTTGATTACAAGTTGTTCGATTCAAGCTAGGCATGGCTCACTAACTTTGATTTGAGTTTAAGGGCCCTTTGGGACCCTATATTTGCGGCTTTTACGTTGCGGAAAAGGAGAAGCGGCGTTTGGGAACCCTTTTATTTTGAGTGTTTCGCTGGTTGGGGGCCGCAGCAAGTCGAATGCCGAAACGGAAGGGGCAGAGGGCATTCTACGGCTGGAACTCCGTTGCGAGGTGCCTTTGCTTCTCTGCCTCTTTAAATTTCAAGTAATCCCGCTTCCTGTCCTTGCATATACCCTCGCCTATGTCCTCCTTTGTCACTCGTATCGTTAGGGCTGAAACCTGGTTCTGCTACCCTCACTCTGTTTGGCGCCGACGACTAGCTGCAACATTTGGGGGGAAAATGTTGAGCACTATTCCCATTTTTTAGCTTTCTAATGCCGAGACTTTTATAAATAAAATTACATATGCTTTGCTGCACATTTGAAGTTTGCATGATAGATAAGTTAGCAGTATCATTCCCTGTTCTGAATAATCAGTGGAAGCATAGTGATAAAATATATGAGCAATGCTAATCTGTTTATTTTAGTTTTTATTTATTTATTTTCTTTAGATAGATATATGAGCATTGATTTTCAGTTTGTCTAACATATTACGCTAATCGAATTGTTTGCACTAGCCTCATTAGTGTGGAGTAACAGTTTGGGAGGGAAATATTGAGCACTACTTCCTTTTTTAGTTTTCTTTTACTTTCCTTTATCAATAGAATTGCATATGTTTTGCTGCACATTTCAAGTTCATATGATAAATAAGTCAACAACATCTAAAAATTGTTAATGAAAACCATGGAATAAAATACATTTCAGCATTTGAATGACGAGTACTGATCAAACAGTAAAAGCTATGAAATAAAGTACAATTCAGCATTGTTATTTTGTTTCTTTCAGAATTTTATGTGTATTTATCTTGAAAATGCATTCACTAAGAATATATGCCGGATAAGATATTGAATGCGGATGTCATTCAAATGTTATTTAGAGCGATGATGGAAAATAAATATCAAAGAACTTAACTGATCACACCTAGTCAATATTAAATTTACGAGGTTGTTTTCCCCCAGATACTACCAGTTGTCAGAAAACACGTCAAGTGCTTATCCAATTTAGGAAAATGCTGATTATGGATGGAATCTTTTTTGGTTAAGAGATCTCATTGAGCTCTAATTATTACCTCGAGGACTTGAATTGGATAGCACGATAGAAACAAAAAATTGGTTATGGGTATCATATCTGGCATATAAACTGAGGATTCATATTAGTGCATGGATATGCAGAATAAGTACACAAAGAATTCTGAAAGAAACAGATAAATAAGGCTCATATATATTTCATTTCATTGCTTCTACTGATTTCAGAACAGGTAAAAATGTTGCTAACTAATATATCATGCAAAATTCAAATGTGTAGCAAATCATATGTAATTTTGTTTATAAAAGTCATGACAGAAGGAAAAAAAAAAAAAAACTGTGCTTAACAATCTCCCTCCAAAATGTTACTCCATAGAGATGAGGAGACAATAACAAACAATTCGGCCAGCAAAAATTGTTAGAAAGACTAAAAATTAATGCTCATGTATCTATCTAAAGAGATAGATGTTGAGGTGGAGTGGATGTTGTTAACTTATCGGAAATGATTCTCGAGATTTATATGATTTTATTACTATGGATGTTTTGTGGACTCGTTGGTTGCTTGCTTTCCATTTACGGTGATGCTTTCGAAATGCAATTTGGTGGGCACATTTCACATTCCTTTTGAAATATTTAGTAGAGCAATGATGGAAAAACAGAACAAAAGGCTCAACCGATTATCAATTGTGAATATAAAAATAAAATAATCATGCTAATTTGGCACGGATATTGTCTGGTCTTTATGCCTGAATAACACAATTGATAATCCTGGATGGAGCTATTTTTGATATATACAAATTCATTTATGAGCTCTACTTTTACTTTTTATGTCATATTCTTATTTTAGGTGCATGTATTGTTGTCAAATTATGATGATACAATTCTCTTTTTTTTACTTAGATATCAGATGGGTAAACAAAAATGTGGGATATCCACTATTAGGGATAATGGAGACCAAGAAAATTTTCTATGATTTATGCTTGGGAGAGATATAAATGAGAAATAGACCAATCACCCATTTCAATAAGAAATGTTGCAAAATATAATGGAACTCTTTCAAGAAAGAAAACCCAGCTCAAAAACTAATAAGATCAATTTAAGGACTAGAAGTTTTGGAATGAGCTAAAGAGAGGGGCCACTGGTTTAGGATGGGACCTATTAGGAAAACAGTTGATGCACCTGAGGAATGGTGGCAAGAGAAGATTTCAGTAAATAAAACATCTTACATTCAATATTGCTTACTTCAAAATTCTGCATCTTATAAATCAAGTTTATCAATTGCAGATTTTACCGAATGCAAAGAAATTTAGACTTGCTGGCATTGATCCGAAGCTAGAGTAGAAGCTAGAGACTGTGTTCCTTGGTGTTGTAGCTACAGGGGGTCAACATCTGGGCTACAACAGAAGAGCCCACCCCTAATTTGGATGAGCCTGAACGTGCTCATTCCAATGAGGTCTATGAGAAACAACCAGATAAAAGACACTAGGGGGATTCCAAACACTCTAAGCACTTGCACCCTTGACACAAAAAAGGAAAAAGAAAAATAAAGTTGGCGCGACTCATTTATTCCATAGCAGATATCACAGCTGGCAACAAATTGCATCAGTATTACTTCAAGTGCTAGCAGTGCTCTCCATGCATACCCAACAATGACAGATGTTTTCAAGCTACTCGATTCAATCCCATAAATTTTTTATGACATGCACCCCAACTTATTTGCAATAAAACTTTTGGAGGATCGAAACAAACATAAGACTTTCTTCACGTTGCTCTCTGAACGGAGCATTTCTTCCTCTGTTATTTTTTAGAGAGCCTAACTAGTTAGATGACATGCACATTTTTTTTATTTGTGGCTACTAAAGCAGGGTGACTATTTGTAGTATTTGACTTTTCTATTACGAACTATGACTTGTTTGTACTATTTTGACGTTTTATTATTTGTGGATTTTAGTAGTAAAACTATTTTCAGTGCGCACAAGTTAAGCATTTACCTGCACCGAGAATAACATGTCTTTTTGAAATAAGCTTAACAGTATTCTTTCAAACAAATGTAGCCACCAAATGAAGAGATTATAGAGATAGTCGAGCAAGCGACAGTAATTGCCAGTACAGTTTGTTTGATTCATGAGTACCACCAGAGACATATTTGTAAGACATCTTATGTATCATCGTGATCTATGGTTGACAAATAGATTGGTGACCTATTGGAAAACACATCCAAGCCAGATTCATAGCATGCTCCGGATGTCAAAAGTTATTTTCTGTGATTTATTTGATGAATTACAATTCAAATATGGTTTGCATGAATCTTCGCGATTTACATTTGAGATGTTCTAGCTATCATGCTCTTCATTATGTCGCACAACGAGTCCAATTGTGCTGCTTTGAGTGTTTCCGACACTCCACAGAGACGATCAGCAGGTATTTCCATGTTCAGGTTTAACTCTTTGGTTAACATCGTCAAACCAATTGACCCATCTTTTACTCACACCTCGGGAAATTCGTAGCGATCTGAGGTACAATACCATTTTTCAAGGTACTGATCTCACTCTCCATTCGTACTCATTAAATTAAACTAAATTTATAAATAGTCTATATAATGCCATTTTTTTATATTAACTATTGGATAAAAGTAATTAATGGAACACATGTTGACGCGAGTGTGGGCAATGCGGAAAATATAGTCTATATCGGTAGATGTGGAGCTGTTACACAGAATATATTAGTAGTATGTGATTTCAACATGTGTTTTACATTCGTTATGGCTGATTGGGAAGTGGGTGCACACGACAGCAAAAATATTCAAATTTGCAACCCGACAACCCGAATACAAATTCTCGATGTCTTTGCAAGGTTGGTGCATCTAACTAATCCATCACTGTTATATTTCCATTTGAACAAATTCACTAAGGTTGCAATTACTCATGAAAGTATTATCTCGTCCATTTGGGATATCCACTGCAACGAGATTTCTGAAGTCATTTCCCGACATGAGATATCACCTCCCCGACTTTGAGCGCAACAGCCAAGTGAATAGAGAGAGGAATGAGCTCTTCAATAAAATACACTATTCATTATGCAGTGTCATCGAGAGAGCATTTGGTGTATAGAATAACAAGTGAGTCATACTCCGAGATATGTCTACATATTCTATCAAAAAACAAGTGAAAATAGTTGTTGCAGCGACTGCACTCTATAATTTTATACGGAGGCATCCATCCTTAGATGATGATATTGATTTCAGGGTCTTAGATGATTATTCTACCTGCATGCCTGAGGAAAAAAACTAACAACAAGCCGGACCTTCGGTGCAAGGAGAAGACTTTAGGACAAACGAGTACAACACTTTTGAACAAGAAAACATCGAGATGTTAAAGTTAAGAGAATATATTACTGATGCATTGGTGAATGCAATGACTGTATTTATGTAACATCACCTAGTTATTTGTAGTTGATGACTCATATTTCATCCTTATGTTTTCTTTGAATATATTTTTTTCAAAATATTTGTACCAATCTATATTGAACATTTCTTTTTTGTGTACTAACAAACTTTAATTCTTAGTTATAAGACTGTTATATTTTTTTTAATAGCTGGAATGTTGTATCTACTAAATTTTTTTAATTAGAGCATTTATGTATTAAAATAATAGAAATATTAAGACAGTTGCGGGGGAAGATTTTATTCTTGTCCCCGAAACATGATATTTGCAGATTACGACTTCTTCAGTTGGGTTGATGACACTGACGTGAATCCTCCAGACCGTAATCAGTCGAGAAGAGATGCAGAGATGGAGAGAAGATTGTTCCAAAGACTTGATCAGTATTTCAAAACAAACATCATTCTAGACTTGCTGATTACCGCTGTTATCCTGATTATTATAGTCATTTGCTTCAAATAGCTTATCCTTTTTTTATATATTAGAGTATTTTAAACTGAAATGTCAATTTTTTTGGTAGTATAACATTTTTCTGTTATTCATTTCTGAATATTTTGAAAACTGCACTTATTTCAATTTATTACATATATAAAGGCAAAACAGTCTTTCTCATCAGAAACAGCAGCAGCACAACTGATCTTCCAAACAGACACATGCTTCTTCATCAGCAACTTTCTGACAGATCCTGAAAAACTACTTCTCCAGGAAGCAACTTTACAACAACTTTTTGAAAAAGCAGCTGCCGCCCCAAACAAACCCTACTCGAGCAACAAACTTGATTAATGCTATGACTGAAAACAATAATCATTAATGCTATGATTTGAAGGCAGATATGGAGGTCCATCATGCGAGTAATCAAGAAAAAAATTAAAGAAATATTCAAGTAATCACTTACTGGGTTTGGGCGGTCCGCATAAAAGAGGACGACGCTTAAAATTTGCTCAACTAAAACTTCATCCTTCTGTTCATCAAACTGTCAAGCAGAGCAATAAAAAGCTAAAGCTTGGAACACAATTATGGCTTTGCACAAAGCTCAGATAATCATACAGTTTAAAACAAGTAATCAAAAAACATTGCAAGCCACAAATATTAAATGGTTCTTACATGCAAAAAGCTGAAATATACTATATTAGGCCAGTAACGATGTTATGGTCAATGTTGGAGAACTTCGCAGGCTATGTACTGAATACAAAATGACTTTTTTTTGGATAATAATGTATATCGATGCTATCAAATATTCCTTGCAATATAGTAGTTTCTAATGACAGTTTAAAAAACACAATTACATTAATTTTTATAAAAAAGCTGATCTATGTGTTGCAATCTCTAGCAGGTTACGTGAAACAAAAAACAGGACCACATCGGTTTTACCCTCTTCTCTAAAACTGGTCTCAAGACAAATGGTTTTAAACAAGAATAACAATAGATACTAAAGCTAGATCCAAAGCTTTCATGATTCACTAACATCCATCTTACTGTTAAACCATCTTCTCAAAACAATCCAAATTGAGTTCACTGGTAGAGTTTAGTTCAAAGCAGCGTACTAAGCTGATAGAAGTCTAAGAAGATCATAAACATGAAACAAAATTAGACCCATTCGTAAAAATGTTCACCAACCATAGACTTAGGGCTTATTTGGGATCACTTTTGTTTTTTGTATTTCTGCTTTTAATATAAAAACATATTTATATAGTGCATTTTTTACATGTCTTTATATTTTCTATTAAAAAATAAGTTAGCATATTTTTAAAAATATGCAAAATATATAAAAATTATTTTGGGCATTTTTTTAAAATAAACATTTTATAAAATATCAAACATGTTTTATTTCAAATAAAAATATAAACAATAAATAAATAACAATAAACAAAAGTAATCCTAAGCGGACTCGAAATAATTAGACAAAAACTCACCAGCTCGGGCACATATTCAATTGGTCCTTTCATCTTCAAACTCATGATCTTAAACTTGACATTGCTCTTTAACTGTAGTGGTTTCTCCTCATTCGCAGGATGCTCCACGAACTTGAAAACTAGTATTCACGATAAATGTGTGAGAAACTTCAATAAAATAAACTCTTAATTGATTTTGAGGAAAAACTAATTTCTTGTTGATTAAAAACGAATGAGAGATGAATTATGCAGGACATAACGGGCGACAAAAATGAAACTATATAGGAATAGGATAAGTAAAAAAAATCACCAGTTGCTACAATGCTTTCTCCTGGAGACAGCGTACCGCCAGGAGGGCGCATGAAACAGCTCTTTGGTGCAGTTGTTTGGAACTGAAATTAAAACATCAGTCAAATTATGAAAATAATTAATTGCTCGTCATTTTTAAACCAAATAATTTTCAACTATCGAAAGCGAGACTAAACTTAATACTTTTGTGTGCCTTACAAATTAGAAGGCCAAGCATAAACTTCCAAGTAAGAAGATTCAAAATATGGAGACAAAAAAATTTAGTAAGTTACTATGATACCACAATAGTTCTTTAGAATGACACAAAATTTAGAAATGTAACACACCTTGAATACTACATGAGAGTTGCTAGTATTCTTTATCCTAACAGCGCTTCTGACCTGCTTTCCAGGTTCATCTTCACCGAAGAGAAAAAAAAAACATATATAAATTAGACATAGGACATAAACAATAACTCTATAATTGCAAATCTGCTGAATTATGTGCTTCTGACATAACATTAATAAAGCAGATCTAGAAGCAGAAAAACAGGGCTTAATCTGAATATTTTGGTCAACCAATTTTCACAAGTCAGAATGCACAATGGATTAATAAAAGAAAGTAAAACATTAAATAAACTCAATTCACCAGATGGTCACGTCACAAGATTATAAGCCACTAGACAAAATAGCTTCAGATGCATTAGGCTAATATCATCAATAAGAGAAAACTAAATAATCTATTTTTCCTTTAAAAGCTAATAGAAACAAATTAAAATTAAGGGGAAAAAAATCCTACTATAATCTTCTTGAATCAATCAAACTGAGAAACAAAACAGTGCTTTAGCTTTTCAAAAGTAAGCATATAAACTAAATTAAAATAAATGAAGCGAAATCAACTGCATGGAGCTAGAAGAATTGTTTAAGAGTGAAATTTTGCAGTAAATCGATGTAGACTGAAATAGTCGAACCTTTCAAAAGAGAATAACATCAAGGCATCATCCTCACCCAAAAGATAAGGAAGAATAAGTAAATAAAATTGTTAGCTACTGGTGGCCGTTGGCCAACCAAATTACACAATTAATACTTACAAGTTTTCAACAAAATTAAAATTATATTCTTGTACTCCACAAGAACAGCATGTGGTTGGGTTGCCAATTTGGCTTTTGCAAGTATGAGCTAAAGACAACTAATTTCTGCTGGAACAAATAAAGCATATGGCCATCCTGCATTATGCTCATCAGTATTAGTTTTATCCCAACTATCTTATATCAATTTTATGAAAACTTACTCGTCATTCAAAGCAACTAAGTACCAAATGGGGTCTTAAACCTAATTTACACAAATCATTTTGAACATCTTTTACATGTTATCTTTCGTCTGCTATTGTAGAGCGAATAAATATGAGATTTCCAACATTTATGCATGAAGAATTAACTTGGGTAGAAAAAAGAAAACATGAAAAACTGAGCAACATGAACAATCATCGAATAGCAACTTTACATTTTTGCCAAACTATATTCAATTAACCATCCTCTAATTTACACAAATCTCTATGCCCGAACAAATCTCGAAGTGCTTCAAACAAGGTCATTACACAAAACTATTAATTCCATAGTAGAGAGGCCCTTCTATGCAATTTTCACACCCCGTTTACCTTTAACTTCTTTATCTTGTATAAATGCCCCCTTGGCTTGCCTGATAGCAAGTCTATGTTGGCTGAGGTGACAATGATAATTGGAGGCTTTGCTCTACTACGCCAATAGCAAAATGTAAAGGAAAAAAAAAAACATATGGGTGTATGCCATGTCAAATATGGTGGGTGGCTTCATGGTGTGTTACTATTCCTATGGAACAACTATTGAATTATCATCAATGTATATAATTAATTGGAAATTAGTTTCTCTTTGCATAGCACCTCATCAAACGGTGTGCTCATAAAATTAATCTCCAGGAATTACGGCTGGATCAGCTCCCCTTGCATGCCACCTCACCAATTCCATCATTTGACCATATTTATATAATCCTCCACATTACTAGTGAGAACAACATATGTAATTTTATCAAAACTACAATCTATTATTAGCATCTTATAGTATTTGTATACACACATAGTCCATGGATGTATGAGTAGCATCATATTTCACAAAAACTGACAGTTTCACATTTAATTGCTTCAAAAAAAAATGGGTTTAGAGCATAAGAACTCAAAATTGTTTTCCTAACGACTTCCATTTTTGTAATCCTGACATACAATCACAAGCTATCACAGTAAAGGCAAAAAATCACAAGGCTGTAGCTCTAACAATAACAGGCTTTAAAGAGCTGCAATTTATGCAGAATTTAAGCACTAAAATGATATCCAGAAACCTACAATTACAAACTATTAAAACCTACACAACCCTAAGGAGGGGCAGTTGTCGTTGACACCACCTGTCCACTTAATTTAATCAAATGCACGATGGACAGCCTAATCAGACAACCCAATTTCCCCCAAAAACAGCAAAACAAAAATACCTCCCCATTATATATATCAAAACCAAAAGTGGATAAAAAGAGTAATCAAGATAAAACAACTTAAAGAAGCAGAACTCACATGGGAAGTAGAGCTTGGAAGAAGGATCGAGCTGTAGGCAGCGCTTCGCCGGAAAAAACGTTCTCGCGAAAGCGGTAACCCTGCCACAGCCCACCAGCACCGGCTTATCCTGCGTATTCGCCGTCTCCACCGAAGAGCAAGTGGACGAACAGAGCGAGCCGGATTTCCAGAAGGCCATCAAGAAAAAAGCACCAAGCTTTGGCTGTTACAGCGGCGGTGGTTTTGACACCCCACCTCTTCTCAATCCATGTAGCTACGGGAGCCACTCCGTGGGATCAAGTCCCTCTCCCTCTCTCTGCTTCAGTTGGTGAGTGGAGAAAGACGGAAAGTAACGGAAAGGAACATGGAAGGTAGGACGAGGACAGCTCGGATCTTTAAGGACGGATTTAGCTCAATTTCAAATACGCGGTTCAGGTCCGGCTGCGTTGTCCTGAAAATAGCTGCCGCTCTCCGGTTCAATTTTCGATTCGGCCCGGTTCACGCTAACCTGGCCGGACCAGGCCGGTAACATCACCGCGGTTCGTTTGTCGGTTGTTTATGTCATGGGGCCGCGCAAGGTTGCGCCTTGTTGGCTATATGCCAAGTCCATGGGCCCACATGAAGGCCGACAATATTGGTGAAACTCATTTAACATAATTTTTTAATGGTTTTATTTAAAAAATATATATTTGTTAAAATTAAATTTGATTATTACATAAATTTGTGTGATGAGAAATCCATTTCTATAATTAGGTTTAATCAAAACTAATAATTATTTCAAAATAATTATTGTTCAGTGCAAGAAGACTTGTGATGGTTAGGGCTGTCGAAAAAGCTCGTTGTTCGCGAACAGTTCGTGTTCGGTTCGTCAAGAAGTTCGTGTTTGATTCGTTCGATAAGCAAACGAGACGAACACGAACAAACTTTTTCGTTCGGTTTGTTAAACGAACCAAACACGAACAATTATGTGTTTGTTCGTGTTCGGTTCGTTATTATTCGAAATATAAAATAATTTAAAATTATTATATATAAAAATTTTATGATATTTTAAAAATAATTATATATTATAAAAAATTAGCATATTTTAAATAATTAAATTTTTATAAATTATAATGTATGATAAATGATTAATAACAATAATAATATTATAGTATTAATTATATTAATATAAATATTATAGTATTATAATTAATATACTATACTATATATTAAAATAAAATCCTAAACAAAACCCTAAAGGTCTTATTCGGTTTGCTTCATTTTGAGAAAGTGTGGGTTACCTGATGTGTAGGAATACCTGAACAATTTGCTTCATTTCGAGGAAGTATGCTATTAAAGCTAGGGTTGTAAAAAAAGCTCGTTGTTCGTGAACAGTTCGTGTTCGGTTTGCCAGGAAGTTCGTGTTCGATTTGTTCGATAAGCAAACGAGACAAACACGAACAATTTTTTTCGTTCGGTTTGTTAAACAAACCAAACACGAACAGTGATGTGTTCAAACATTTGGAACACGAATACTAGCTCAGTTCATTCGTGTTCGGTTCGTTTACACCCCTAGAGATGGTAGAGTAATTATTTAGTGTATTAGCATTGTACGAAAATTCAACGTATGCAAATCATAATGGGTAGATAAACCTGAAATTTTATGTGGAAAATCCGATAAGTTAAAATCATGGAAGATAGCCCACTAAAAACAATCAAATATAAAGTTGTGAGGACAAGTATAGATCATTGTCCCACAGATGTGAAAGAGTTATAAACCTGTGATTTTCATCGGTGATTGAGTTTGTGGACATTCTGAAAGTAATTAGAGTTAGCATTTTATAGCTCTCTTATCGCGTGATGTTAATAGTTATCAGATAGATCGCCTTTTCAAGAAATGTGAGTCAAAGTTGACGACGGAGATAAATTTATTAGAGATGCACATTGTCATGTCTCCTTTGGAAGCAATAAATTGGACCTTCGCAGAAAAGATCTTATAAGACATTGATCTGTAAGTTTTTTTTTTCACTCAAAATGATCAAGAATTTTGTGAGAAATGGGGGAAACCGCAACAGCTGTCTACTGTTCTCGCGATTATCAAAGATGAGATACACAAATGATGAGCCTATATGTCAGGATTTATATCACAACTAGATGAACAATCTCAGAGTTCTAGGGTGAAGTTCACCGAGAGAAGTGAAACTTTGAAGCCCAAACCTAAAAGAAGTGAAACATGGAATTCAATAGATTTACAACTTTGCCTGAAAGCGCTGCCATTTAAACCACCTAATCACATTGAAAACCATGCATGACCAATCTCGACAATGCGAGATAGTAGATTGTTATTTATTATAAGTAATATGTCTTACGACTTGATTATAAATCATGTTCCATAAGTATGTATGGTATGCATAATATCCTCCGACTAATATGAACATATTTTGAAATTTCAAATTTAAATGTTTTATGTCTCACCATAAATAATTCTCATAATCATCTGATCGGGCAACATAGCTGATCCCCCTTGTTCACAGTGGGTTGTTCATTGATCCGACAGCATTTATGGCCTCAAAATTACACGAGCTTATGCTCATTAAGTTCATCTCATATAGATGCTCGACTTTACTATAAGTATGATAAATTTGAAGTTTTGATCATTCAATTAACTATCTGAAGTCTTCAAAAGTACTTTAATGACTTGATCTGGACTCGATTGGATTAAATATCATTAGGTTCACCCTGTCAAGACGGCCGACTTTATTATAACATGGTAAAATCAGAGCCATGAATTGTTTTGAATCTAAATCTGAAAGATTTATTATTACAAAAAATGCATCGAGATTCATATAGCTGATAAATATTTATTAACGACACATCAATATATATATATATATATATATATATATATATATATATATATATATATATATATATATATATATATATATATATATATATATATATATATATAACATTCATATCTTTAACATTAGATAAGAAAAATATCACTTTTAAATTTTTAAAAAGTATGTAAATATATAAGAATTGTGTGGTATGTATCTAGATTTTCTGGTATTTTATTAACTAACTCGTGAATTGCCGACCTTAAACAAAGTATTGAATATTATATCATTATTGAGAATATTTTATGATTACAATATCATAAATTATGTAATGCTCATTGGCACAATTAGGTATGAATATCAATAGTGATGAAATTCTAAATTTGAAAAAAGCGAAAAAACTCTATAACATGTATAAACATAAGAAAAAAAAATTAAAGAATAAACTTTTCATATTATACATAATAATATAGATTTTCTTCATCTTTATTTTTAGGACGTACTTAGTCAGGTAATCAATACTATTAAAAATAGCTGTGAAACTATTGAAAAATAATCTAACGTTGCAAAAAGTTACTGTGGCTATTATAATTTTACTTTATTTTTTTTGAAAAAATCAAATTGAAGCTAGAAAGCTGCCACAACATCTAGCCAGGACTGGTGGAAAAACATTGATTTCAGCGACAGTTTTTTGAAAAAGTTACTAAAACGTAGTTTATTTAAACGGGCAAAACTGTGATGCTGTGCCGCCACCTCACGACTGCCCCAACCCTCAATCATATCAGAAATACTGAGATCTGATAATAATTTTATAATGCACTTATTTAATAAGGAAATAAATATGATAAATATAAGAAAGTGAGGGCATCCAACATTAAAAATATAAGACAATTATATACTTGGCACACTAATGATAAATGAATAAATGAGCCAAAATAGATGATATAATAATTTTAAAAAATAAACAGACATAAAATATACCACAAACTAAATATTATAACATTTTCTGAAAAAATATTTTAAATAAAATTAATAATTAAATATATATTTAAATCCTTCAACCCACCAAAATGTACCCAACACAGCATTTATTTATAAAATATGAATTTATTATGCATCATACCTAAATTTGGCTTCATCCAAAGGAGAAATCCAAAGTAAATTTGAATTGGAATCTTAATTTATTATCATTTGTCACATACAAAATATCTTTCATTTCAGCTTTTGGTTCTAATAAATTTGGACATTTACATATCACCCCATAATTTGCTATATAATTACGTATCTAACACCTAAACTTTTATATTTACATTCATAACCTTCAAATTTGTGTGGGTGCATGTAATGATAATATATTTTAATATATTTTCGTGGCCTGTTATTAGAGCTTTCTATCTAAAGATAATATATTTTAATATCAAATGGGAGAATCATTGGCAACACTCCATTCTTTAATATTTAATAAAAAAATATTGCTATTGTGTCCTTTTCGTGATATGTTAGTAGGCAATCACTTTATCGATTGTAAGTCTCCTCAGGTCATAGCCGAATTTCTTGTTGGTGTAGTTACTTCATCATAAGACAGGTGATTCTCGAATATTTCTGCACACTGCGTCGTCTCCCAAACTTGACGGGAGTTAGCTGTCACGCTCCCAAAAGAGCTCTTGAGAGGTGGGTAGCCCAGGACTTACATACTTTTTTCAGCCCTACACCTAGTCGATGTGGGACTAAATGTCCTTGACATTCTTCTTCACCCAATCACGTGGCTCCCTCGTCACGAATTGGCTCAATCGAGGGCCAACACCGTGGAGAGTCCCATACTAGGTAGACGATCCTCTCCGATCTAGCTTGTCACACTCCCAAAAGATTTCTTAGAGAGGTGGGCGGCCGGGAATTATATCTTACTTTCGGCTCTCTACACTGCTAGATGTGGGACTAAATGTTCATGACATAGCGCTTAAGAGTTTATCGATAAAAATATAAATATTATTAATTTTTTAAAAAATTTCCTAATTTTTTTAATTAATCAAAGTGAGTGGGCCCCAGTTTTATTTAAAAATAAGAATTTAAAATTGTTTTGATGTCTCTTTAAATATTTAGTCCCTTTCAAAACAAATTATATTAATAGATGAGAATTAAAAAAAAAAAGAAGATTTGATATAACAATTTCTCTGATGACATATTTTATTTATATATATCTCTATCCAGACTACAGTAATATAAATTAATATAACAATACAGATATGGAGCTTTACATTAAAAATTGTCTTTGGGTAAATACAAATGTTACAGAAACAGAAGAGAAGCTTGCATTGAATATTAAAATCAGCAGTCCAGTTTCTGCTCTTTTAAGCTATCTATCTATATATATATATATATATATATATATATATATATATATATATATATATATATATATATAAGATTTAGGACTGGATACTGTATGTCTCAAGGAAGAGTAATGTATTTGGTCATTATTGTCATTGGGTACTCAATTTATTCTATAGTATCATTGAGTTGTAACACATGTATTTTGATTTGTTTCTTTGTGGAATTTTAAGTATAAATGAACTTTGATGCATCATCAACATTTCATCATTCAGCATGAATCTCATAGTATGGCATGAATATTGAGTAAATTTTTAAACAAGGAATGTTCAAACTTCAATTAAAAACCATGTAAAACTCTAATTTCAACAAACACACAATCATCTTGACCAGCTTGACAAAATGAGTGTAATGACACCAAAGTTGGTCTAATCTAAATCAGATCAAGCCTAGACCAAACCATTAAGCTAATTTTGAAAGCTTCTAGTGCTCAATTGGAATGTCAAATGCAATCCAAATTTGACAAGCTTATAGTTGAATTAAATGTCTCGAAAAGACGAATCCAATGAATCTACGGTCATCACTAAATTCTTACATCATTGAAGCGTTCAAATGTTCATGAAACACCGCATAATTAAGAGAGCCTCTCTCGGTCATCCAATGGAGTGATTTTGATTCCTTCCTTATTTACAATGAGACCTCTCTCAGACTCTATAAATTGAGCCCTACCCCTCTCTAAAACAAAGGAATATTGAAATTTGGAGTAGGAGTTGAACCCACTATGTTCTACATCAAAGGTTCAGTAAACACCGCCTGCTTCTGCAGCCGCTGACTACCGCTCAGTGACCACCATCGACCATCATCGACCACCACCCGCTCCTTGTGATGAAATCTTTTGGAGAGTAACAAAATGCATTGTGGAATGGTGAAGTACCCGGTGGAGCAGTATGTCGTCCAGTACACTATGCAATCGTGCAACCCAAACAGTGTAACAATGCACCATGAATACGTTGTGATGACACGTCTCACATACAGTGTAATGACACATCTCGAAGATGATGCAACGACGCACCCCGCAATAACTGCTCAAAACTGTCATACTCAAAATATAGTGACTTTTCCAAACTCCTAAAGCTCTCCCCTCGCAACTCTCCAAAACAGCTTATGCAACCCCTAGCTCTTGTAGTTGCCAACTCCGACTATTGAGGCTTACGAACATCATGACAGCTCACAACACTCTCAACTCCGACCTCTTGGCCTACGAACTTTATTGCAGCTCACTACTATGACCTACGTGACCAAGTACGGTCGATAAGGCCCTCAGCTCACGTAGCTCTCAACTCGAGCCTCTGCAACTTATGGACGTTATTACAATTCCCCGCCACAATGTATGTAACCAAATAAGACCTACGATGTCCATGCAGTTCCCAATTCCGACCTTTGTGCCTACGAACGTTATCACAACTCATGTAGATCTCAACTTATGCCTTACAGTTTAAAAATATTATTGCAACTCACCACTACAGCGTACATGATTAATTATAGCTTATGTGGTCCTCAACTCACACAACTCCCAACTCCGGCCTCTGTGGGCTATGAACATTATTTAATAGCTCACTGTCATAGCTCATGTGACCAACTATTGCCTACGCGGTACATAACTCATGCAACTCCCACTTCGATCATGATTGCTTACAAACGTTATCTCAGCTCATGAAGCTCCTAATCTAGCCTTTGTAGCTTACAAACGTTATTACAGCTCCTCTCTATGATAAATGTTTTTATATATAAAAAAAGATAAATGTTTTTTTTAAAGGATAGAATATCATTTAACGAAGAAAAAATCGTGCTCCACATTAAATAGAAAAAAATAGTTAAAAGTTTAATGATTAAATCGGGGAATAAAATTATTTCAAGATGATCTAATTTAAATAGTAGAGATATAGTAATGCTATTTTCACCATTTCAACATACAATCATCTAATATAACATCAAAACGTTAAATGAATAGTCCATTACTTACATGAGCTGTTTTAATCCCAGAGTTTATAAAATATTAAAATAATCTCTTACTATTTTAAAATTAAGTTAGAATTGTTCTCCACAAGAACTATTTCAACTCATAAAGAATAGACTATTTGACACATCAATGACTCATATTTAGATGGACCGATTTTTATGAGGGAGAAGCAAAAGTACACATATCTTGAGAATCCTTCTAACTCTTAGGGTTATTTGTTAGATAATGTATTAAGTTTCAAAAAAAAAAAAAAAAATGTCATTATCATATGAAGATTTGATGCGTGTTTTCTTTTCTAAATCGTACGAATACAATAAGTAAAGTAGTTTTGTCGACCTTCATAATCATGTGAGAGAAAGAAAAACGCGTTAAGCGCATGGTTTTCTCCCTAATAAAGTTCATTGTTGATGCCTTAACGGAAACTATGTTTATTTGGGATCATTTTTTATGTTTAGTTTAGTAATATATTTATTTAATACAATTATTGTATATTTTTTTTCTAACTTGGGAAATAAATTAACTTATTTTTAAAAATATTTTAAACAAATAAAAATTATTTTGAATGCTTCTAAAAATAATTAAATATATTATATTTAAAATAAGAAATATAAATAAAATAAAAATAAAATACGAAATATATGAAGAAAAATTCATTTCCTATGTAATTTCATTCAAAAATCAATTGAGATACATTTGATGGGTTGATCACGTTTGATACTGAGTCGGCCGGTTGACTTGGCATGACTGACTATCTTTGACCTCTTATGAGGAGCTTATAGATGTTCTTCGGATGGTTGGAGATGTTAGGGTACCAAATCTTCCTTAGATCAGCTCTCCTCTAATAGTTTGCTGAGATGTCTTTTCCTTCATTTCTATTTGAATGGCCCGTTCTTGTAATCTAGTCACCTTTGATCTGTCTTGTGGCTAGGTCGGCTTTGGCCTTATTGGCTTTGACTCGAACAACCACTCGATCGAATAATTGAGCCACATGGTCTTTTGTCAGTGGGGCCTCATTCGTCATACTCTTTCGTTCTAGATTGTAAGATCTCATCGAGATCAACACTTACATATTTTTATGTAATTATTTTAGTTTTCCGATTTTCTTACTTTTTGAAAATAACTCGTCAATAAGATAAAGAGAATTTAATAAAAAAGTAGATCACAATTATTACTGGTCAATAATTCAATAATTGAACTTAAGAAACCTAAGGAACGATATTGCCTATAAGGTGATAGGAAGAAGGTTGTCTTCAAGAAGAGGAAAGCAGTGGCACTGCCAGATCAGGTGTGGTAATCTGATTTGTTTCTCGACAGTGAGGAACGTCAACCAACAGACCTGACCATCAATCCGTCGACATAACCTTCTGCTGCGACGCAAGATTCGCTGATCGAACAGGCTACAAAAGAAGCTGTCAGTGCTCCGTCGTTGTACTGTGAGGGCGCTATATCAATTACAACGCCTGAGTTGGATCGACCTTGGTATGAGGAGACTTGGTCTTGTTGGATTTTGATTTTTTATGAAGTGCTTTTTCTTTACATTATCTCTTTCAGCCCGGGCTAGTATTGAAGAGAATCCGACCGACGCGCCAATGATAGAGGAAAAAGTGCCAATCGAGGACGACCAACTAACGAGTGAGGATGGCGGGGTTGACTTCCCAGACCTCTCAAGGCTCGCAAGAAAACAACTAATGGGTCCAACATCTCCTAGTTCGCTGACTCACCATTTGGACGAGATCGATTATTCCTTTGGTCGGTTGAAGGGGATCCAGTGAGTCGATGAGAGGTGGTAGTTATTGACTCGCGTGGAGAAAGTGGAGACGGTGGAGGAGGCGGAGGCATCGTCAGGCACTATCGGGCGTCCAAGAGAGGTCCTTGATACTTCACGCTTTGGTTAGAACATACCGACTGGTGGATTTTATATAAGGGTTGCTTCAGCTGGGATATGTCTCGATCGAAGCAGCGACCAATCCCCTTATAAAATATTTCATCCTAGGCCTTCGAACCCGTGACCCGAGGGTAGTTACAACGTTCAAAGAGGCTTCTCCACAAAAAAGGCACGGTTGGCGGCACACACGTATGCCTGACGACACATCAGCCCACACGCGCGCGCATGAACATATATATATATATATATATTGAAGACGCTGCACTTAGCTCTTAGCTTTTCTCCTTCTTGCTTCTCATCAATCTCTCGACTTCTTTTTTGTGCTCTACTTGGGGAATGTGAAATATTCTTTGAAGATCCTTGGGCCGGTCGCATCAATGACTGACCGCGGACGACTCTGGCGAGGTGGATAGACTCCAAGACACCAATGTCTTTGATCCCACCATTAGGCTTCGAGTCACTAGAGAGGACAATCGAGGGACGACTATGTATGGTGTTGACCTTGCCTTCAACAAGAATCGCTTCGATTTGATCTGAGACTGCCACTTTCCAAGAGTTGCGCACCATCTACACCCACTACGGTGTCATCCCCGCTCAGATACTACTTAACTGCATAGATATCCTTATGACTTTTGCCATCTTTTGTCGTCAAACGGAGATTCCATGGTCGATCTATCTCTTCAATTACTTGTTCTCATTCTGCGGTCAGCCTAGACGGATTTGTTTAGTTTGCCTCAGTCGGCAAATTCCAAATGTTGGGACTGAAAAATTAAAGTGAAGGAATGAAAGCATCAATTCTACGTGGGCTCTTGTCCCAAGCGGTGTTATATCCAAACTCTCTTGTCTAGGCGCTCCGGTAAAGGAAAAGATGATGAGTAGATTGTCAGTAGAGGCTAGGGACGTCAAAGGGCTTCAACTGTCGGTTCATCAATATTGATTATCAATGGGTGCTTCAACCAGAAGCCTTTGATCGAATGAATAGAAAGTTTATGATGCCCAAGAGGTTGAGAAAGAGGCAACGCTAGTTGCCAAGGTGACCAAGAAGAAGGCCCGCATTATCACTTGTTCTGAAACTATTCTCCTTGAGACGACTTGCCCTGAGACTACTGGAGTTGCGGGTTGACTAATACCCGACGTCATTCTTACTGGAGAAGACATAGAAAGTGTTGAAATGGCTAATTCTTCAACTTTTTTTTTAAAGAATTACCACTGACACGGTAATCCTCATAGAGAGGACAATATTTTCAACGTCCACTAAGAGTACGTTGTTGGTTACAGATTTGTCGGTTGCTCAACATCAAAAGGCCGAGAGGAGAGCTAGCGTGGCAGAGGGAAAAGCTTATGTGGTTGATTCGAGCAACTTGCATCCCCCCGCCCCACACCTGAAACTATTCTCCTTGAGACGACTCGCCCTGAGACTACTGGAGTTGCGGGTTGACTAATACCAGGCGTCTTTCTTACTGGAGAAGACATAGAAAGTGTAGAAATGGCTAATTCTTCAGTTTTTTTTTAAAGAATTACCATCGACAAGGTAATCCTCATAAAGAGGACAATATTTTCGGCGTCCACTAAGAGTACGCTGTTGGTTGCAGATTTGTCGGTTGCTCAACATCAAAAAGGCCGAGAGGAGAGCTAGCGTGGCAGAGGGAAAAGCTTCTGTGGTTGATCAATATTGATTATCAATGGGTGCTTCAACCAGAAGCCTTTGATCGAATGAATAGAAAGTTTATGATGCCCAAGAGGTTGAGAAAGAGGCAACGCTAGTTGCCAAGGTGACCAAGAAGAAGGCCCGCATTATCGCTTGTTCTGAAACTATTCTCTTTGAGACGACTTGCCCTGAGACTACTGGAGTTGCGGGTTGACTAATACCCGACGTCATTCTTACTCGAGAAGACATAGAAAGTGTTGAAATGGCTAATTCTTCAACTTTTTTTTTTTAAAGAATTACCACTGACACGGTAATCCTCATAGAGAGGACAATATTTTCAACGTCCACTAAGAGTACGCTGTTGGTTGCAGATTTGTCGGTTGCTCAACATCAAAAGGCCGAGAGGAGAGCTAGTGTGGCAGAGGGAAAAGCTTCTGTGGTTGATTCGAGCGAATTGCATCCCCCCGCCCCACACCTGAAACTATTCTCCTTGAGACGACTCGCCCTGAGACTACTGGAGTTGCGGGTTGACTAATACCCGACGTCTTTCTTACTGGAGAAGACATAGAAAGTGTAGAAATGGCTAATTCTTCAGTTTTTTTTTTTAAAGAATTACCACTGACAAGGTAATCCTCATAAAGAGGACAATATTTTCAGCGTCCACTAAGAGTACGATGTTGGTTGCAGATTTGTCGGTTGCTCGACATCAAAAAGGCCGAGAGGAGAGCTAGCGTGGCAGAGGGAAAAGCTTCTGTGGTTGATTCGAGCGACTTGCGTCCCCCCCCCCCCAACCCACCCACCAATTATCGCTTGTTCTGAAACTATTTGCCTTGAGACGACTCGCCCTGAGACTACTGGAGTTGCGGGTTGACTAATACCTGGCGTCGTTCTTACTGGACAAGACATAGAAAGTTAGAAATGGCTAATTCTTCTGTTTTGTTTTAAAAGAATTAACATTGACAAGGTAATCCTCACAGAGGACAATATTTTCAGCGTCCACTAAGAGTACGCTGTTGGTTGCAGATTTATCGGTTGCTCAACATCAAAATGCAGAGAGGAGAGCTAACATGGCAGAGGGAAAAGCTTATGTGGTTGATTCAAGCGACTTGCGTCCCCCCACCCCCTCCCCCGCGGACCCCTTTTAGGTGGATTCCAATGCAGGACGAGGAGGTGAAGGTAAGCACAAGCTCAAACGGTTGGTACATGCTGATTGGCCTCTGAAAAGACCGATACTATGATGCCTTGGCAGAGTCTCAATACTCTTCATCGACAACCAACGTCATCTAGTCTCCCATCCACAAAGCGGCCCTCTCAGGGTAAAGCATAATCACCATGTACCAAATAACTGACAAATACCAATTGGTGACCTACGAAGCTGCTCAGCTCCAATCAACAATGCTTCTTTGAGAATGTCTGGAACTATGAGAGGTCGAACAAAGGTCTGTAGCGGCTAAGGAAAGGGTGATGCAACTTAGGCTGAGGTCGAACAATCAAAGTTGCTCTTGACTACCCAAGGGGACAAACAAGACATGAAGGAGAAGATGACAACAATGAAAGCGTCTAATGAATTTTTCGTTGAGCTCTCCTCCCACTCGACTCAGGTGGCACTCATTGTCGGGAAGTTTAAGGATGGGGTTTCCTTCGACGTCGGTCAATGACCGAAGGCACAGTTGGTCAACCCAAAGTGGATCGAAATGGAAAAATTTGTCAATCTATTGTCGAATTCAAAGGGGGAGGAAGAGAGCGATGAGGACGATGGTCAGTCGTCAAACATGACATGTATTCAGCCTTTTCTTGTACTTAGAAAAAATTTCTTTTCTTTTTTTTTTGAACACATTGTCAAAAAATGTTAGAAAGTTTTGCAAATTTAAAACCATGAATGAAAATATGTTTACAATTTATTGTGTATTTTATTTTTCTTGTAATACATGCTCGACTGTGATGATTGATGAGCCGACAATCTTAAGATTGTTTTCGGCCGATCGGCTGAGTTACAACCCATGTCAAATCTTGCACTTTCCATATCTCGGTCACTTGATTACGTCATCTCCTTAAATAGGTCGCACCTTACACTACACTTATTGAGCATATATTTTCACGATCTTCTCAGAGGTAACTGTCAAGACTTGCTGCTAGAGCGATTTTTACGCTACTCACCGTAGATCTTGTCACTAATTTGTAGGGAATCGCCACAAGAGCTTTGACCAATTTAGAACTAGGAAACATGTTTGATATGATCATGAGCGTTGTGAATCAGATCTTGCGTGATTTACCGATTGAATGCTTATTCATTGTTGTCAGATATTTAGAAGATTTTACCACTTGGAAGTTTATTCGTTGTTGTCGGTTTTTTGGCTCGAGTGGAACCACTGCGGACGAGCTGGTTCGAGTTCCACAAGTCTCGACCAAATTTTGACGATCTCTTGCATGGACTTCTCGAGTTTCTCGAGTGTCAGTCGGACATGGGATCACACACTTAGTTAGAAAAAATTATCATAAATTTAAAAAAGCAAAAATAAATTAAAGTGAAATGATCGATTGGATATGATTGTCCTTTATAGGGTCATGAATCCAAAAACATGAATCGTCCCGATGGTTCAGCTTCAACAATTTGGTCGTTGGGAGGACCCTTCCTCTCGAGGGTGCTGCTCTATTCCCCGAGCTAGCGCACCTTGAATGCCATCCAACATCTAGTCATTTAATTCCTGGATCTGCTGAGTCACAAACTCTCGTGTGCATTCCAAGTTGTTGGTATTTCTGTTGTGGGTTTCTTCTTCTTGAGCTACTCCTCTCTTCTTATTTGTGTCATGATCCACGCTCACCGCACCTTTTAGAATATTGAATCCTGATTTGTCTTTGACTCACACCCAAGAAATAGAGCATAAGAAGTGAGAGAGATGAGTGAACAATAATGAATAATAATATGTTTCATAAATGATCTTCATATTTATAGGGAGATGATGCAATATAATAATGTTATATTTTTTCACTGCTTTAAAGGGCGTTGTACTGAGTAATTCCGGTATTTTACATGCATGAGTTTATCATTCCGTAGCTCTCTGGCTCGACCTTAATTCGCTTTGAGTCAGCGAGCATAGCTCAACCGACTGGGATCCAATTAGTTGACCGAGATCTGCTTGATCAACTAATCTTGGTAGAAACAAGTCTGTAGGTTGATGTGGCTTGGCGGTAGATCATTAACCCTCTTGGATCCACTTGATCGGTTAAGAATGCTCGATTGGCTGTCTTGGTCAATACAAATATGCTAGTTGATGTAGTCTAACTATCGATCATTGACCTCTGATGAGGAGTCTCTGCGCTTTATTGGGATGGTTGGTCATGTTAGAGAACTGGATATGCTTTGATTGGCTCTCCTATGATAGTTGATTCAGATGTCATTTTGTCTCGTTTCTTATTGAATGACTCATTTTTGCATCCTCCGATAATCTTTGTTCAGTCCTGTGGTTCGATCAGCTTTGGCTTTATTGGCTTTGACTCAGGCAACTTCATTCGGTCAAACAAATGAGCCTCATAATTTTTTATTGGTTGGCCCACCATTGCAATCTTTCTGACACATCCCCTCAGGATATGTACAAATATTTCTTTTGGTTTTCTTCCCTACATTATCATAATCTAAACACTACACCATGAATAATTGTGATTAGTTCTGATTTAAACGGGGATTAGAGTTGAGCCGGATGGACAAATTTTCTTTCAAGATGAAAGCATGTGCCATAGATGAGGCTGTTGTCACAAAAATATTTAGTTAGTAGTAGCTACGTGTCTGCATAAGAAAATTTTAAATAGTTTAGTGTTGTCCTTATCATTTGAATACGATAAATCTACTAAAATATAGTGATGTTCTATATGTTAATGCTTGATTATGTTCTTCACTTATCCAACTTGTTTTGGCTAAAATTGTATTGCATTTACATATCATTTTAAAGGGATTGTACTGTAAACAATTTGATCAGATAACAATTCATGCTTACTGATTTTGAGCAATCAATAGCTATTGCTTGTGCTAGACTTATCCTGAATCCCTAAGCCTATCAAACCTTAAATCCGCGAGTCAATGGCTATATCATTGTCGATATTGTGAGTCAAACCTCACCTTCACACAATGCCACCTAATTATAGACATGCATGAGTAAGTTTATATATATAAGAAGTGAAATAAACATTTACATGCATGAGTAAGGCTATATATATATATATCTGTGTGTGTGTAAATATTGAAGTTTGGGTGCTATACATGCGATTGCATAGGAATTCAGTGATATTGTATGCAAATCATCCTAAAAATATCATATTTCTCCCAGATTTAGCACATACTCGAAAAATAGTCACACCAATGTATACTCACCTTCACACAATGCCAGAACCTACAGCCCTTGCAAATGGCACGCTGTCGCATGTATACAGAGGTACCATTTCTTGGCTAGGATGCAAAAAATATCTCAAAATTAAAACTCATGTCACTAGAAGAAGCTGAGTTAAAAGTTCACTAATTTTTGCAATTAGCTCTATCAGTAATCAAAAGAACATCATCAAATTACATCAATTAGCAATTATATTGTATATGTTAATTTCTCTGTGGTTGTCATTTGTTTATTGTTCTATTCTCTTTGAGGCTAAACAATTTTTTTTTGGGAACTTTACATACCTGCAACAAAATGCTTATGTATTACATATCTAAACATCCAAAGTCTATTCTTTACATATAACTCCTTGATATTATAAAGTTATGCTGAAAAAGTATATTTCACTTTTAAAACGATAGCTATGGTGGTATTTTTGATGTGATGTTAAAGGTTTGAGTGGTATGCATGTTAATAGAAATGTTTAGGTTTTAGATATCAAAATACATAAGAATTGTGTGGTATTTATGTACATGCGCCTTCTTTTTTAACGTTCAATTTCCTTTTGGGATAGGGGTGGATCATCTCCTTAAACTTTTCATAAGACTTACTGATACCGGACTTAAACCAAAACAACAATGAAAGAAGACTTTATTACAAAAATGAATTAGGGGTTATAACAGACACTTAACAGAAAGCAGGAAATGATGAACAAAAAAAAAACACGAGGCAAACACCGAAGGAGGACTGGAATCGAGGTTTTGAGGGGGGTTGACAAAGGTGGCTGCGGTGGACGAAAGTAGGGGTGTGGTTGGGGCAGCAGAGAGGAGAGAACGGCTGCAGTTTGGAGGGCCGCAGCAATCAGGTAGAAAGGGACTGCGGCTGGAAGGACAAAGGTGGCGGGGTGGTGGTAGGCTGTGGAAAGGGTAAAGAAGTGGGGTTGCGGCTGGAAGGCAGCAAGGAGTGGTGAGGAAGGGAACGGCGGCAGCAAGGGGTACAGACGGCTAGCCATGGGAGAGGTGTAGGTTGTTGGGGAAGCAAGGGCGAAGAATACAAACCATCTTAGGTCGAATTACAACCAGAGGGCCTCTCTCCTTCAGACACAGCACTAAAAAGGAAAAACAGCCGCCGACGGCAAGCTAGACAGAAATCTGAAAACAAAAAGTCCCCTAAAATAAGTAGAAACAACATATAAATAGACTAGGTAAAATATGAGGGGTCCCAACCACTTAAGGCGGCAACCCAAAGCCCCAGGAGGACCGGCCAGCCTTCTTATTCCCACCCGAACTGGTTCAGCCGGTTCAGGCAGACAGCCTGCGTCACTTATACTGCCATGATTAAAAAGAGGCTGGAATTGCAATAAACTATTAACTAGTATAACATCTTGCCAATCTTATCAATTACTTCTTTTAAGAAAAGCGGATTCTTGACATCTACATACAACATAGTGTCATGGAAGTGCTTGTTAGAACTAGCAAAAGTGAACAATATTAAAAATTTCTAATCATTACTATCAATATCACATCAAAACTTCTAAGATATTGAATGCTAGGATCAAACTCATTCACCAATGATTTGATAAATGTACCATCCTGCCTGTGAAGCAAATATAATCTGTGCTTTAGGAGTAATTTATTGAAGTTATTGTTGCATTTTACAAAAATTCTCGTGAAAAAACACTGTCCAAAATCTTATCTATCAAACATAATTGAATGGCGCGATAAAGTCAAAACTAAAGAGTCCAGTTATAGTCGATGGCCAGACAAAGTCAAATAATTACAACAAATCGGGTAAAACCTACAAAGTAGATAACAAGAAGGTGAGATCCGCATTCAACAATTATACATTTCCAGATGCAACCTTCGTGGTAACATGATTTCTCATTCCAAAATGCAAATATTAAAAAAAATGGCAATAAACAAATACGTAAGAGTGATATGTTCACTAATTTCACCATGAAGTTAAAGCAAAAAATCAGACACTGACCTCCTTTTTCCTAGCTGAGATGAGCTATGTCAATATCCTCTGGAACTCTGAATGTGTCAGCAGCCCCAAACTTCCTCCTCTCCTCCACTGACTCATCATCAGAATCCTCCATGCTCTCCGCATCATCACTGCTCGCAGATGGCGGCATCCAAGGGTCATAGATGCTTCTAGATATGCAGCTAGGGGTGGCGAGCATGTTTACTTGGCCGAGATGGGAAATTTCCACCACCACTGTTTCGTCGTTCTCCGGCAGAGGTTGCTTCCAGGGCTCACCATCTATCCTCATGTATGTGTGATCTGCCGCACCTTTATGAAATTCAAACCGGATCCGATGAGCCTGAATTAATGTAGAAACAGAGTTTAATGACATTTTGTGCATCATAATATCAGATTAAGGGTGCAAATCGGGTTCACGGGTTATTTTCCGGTTTGACACGAAATTGCTTGACCCAAATCCAACCTGAATATTAACGGAACTGAAAATTTAACCCGACTCGCCTTCAACCCCCTGACTTGAACCCGACCCATATAACACATTTAACATACGACATAACAACTATTCAAGTCAAAATCAAGTCAAATTTGGGTTAGCGGGTAGATTTTGAGTAAATTTCATGTTTGCGAGTCAACCCGAACCCAACCCAAAAAATTAAAGGTTTAGAATTCCTAAGCCGAACCCGACTTGAAAAACATTCGGGGGTCAGCTCAGACCAAGATTTTTTGAGTTGGGTTTGGGTCGAAAATTGATGTGTTGAATCAATTATTGACACCCCTAAATCAAAAAATGGGTCAACAGGCTCACCTGGGCAAGGCGAGTACCGTGGCCATGAGGAGCAAGCAAGACAAGCCCATGCCAGGCATCTCGAAAGCCAACCACTTCAAGGAGGCCATCATCAACGTATGGTGGTGTAAGATCTCTCTGGACAAAAGTGGAGGATTATGCATGGATAAATCGAGCAGGAGGCAAGCTACATTTTCTGTGAGAGGAACCGTAAACAAGAGAGATGAAAAGAAGCTTACATTTCGTGCTTTGCTATGATCAGGATTTCCCCAAGGGTTTAGACCACCAGAGAAGCTGGGGAGATTCAGGCAAACAATAGACCGAATGCTGTAGGATGCAAAAATTATTTTTAGTAGGATATATATCAAGAGAAAAACAAGCTTGAGGTAGAAATGCCAAAATGCAGAAAAGTTAGTTTTAAGAGGAACGAACAGAATGTGCCAATCCTAGTTGCTTTTGAAGCAAGAGTTTTGAAATGAATCCTAGAACTAAAATTTAATTATTAGAAACTGCATAAAAGTTGTGGGAGCATGGGTCTTTTTCTTTTGTTTGGGGAGGGGAGGGGGGGTGAGCTGCGGGACTAAACCCAATATTCAAATATCTTACAATTTCACCAATACAATCACATTAAGAGTTCTAATTTAAGGAAAATAATCTTCATAGAAAGATTATGCAATATAGCAAGAAATCTCCTTAATACAATGCTAACACTCACGCTTCTGAAAAGAATTACCGAACCCATATATTTACGTGTGCTAGACAAAACCATCGAGAATTTAATAAAAATGAAAACATGGGTTGTGGAGTTTTGTTGTAATGTTCAAGATTTGGGTAATTGATGTGGAGTATGTGTAGTGGGGCAATTGTCAACCCTTTTTCAATGCAAATGATAAAGTGCGAGGGTCAATCATCTGATATTTTTATAATAATAAATATTTCACCTTGAGCTGCGGGACTAAACCCAATATTCAAATATCTTACAATTTCACCAATAATATCGCATTAAGAGTTCTAATTTAAGGAAAATAATCTTCATAAAAAGATTATGCAATATAGCAAGAAATCTCCTTAATACAATGTTAACACTCATGCTTCTGAAAAGAATTACTGAACCCATATATTTACGTGTGCTAGACAAAACTATCGAGAATTTAATAAAAATGAAAACATTGTTTGTAGAGTTTTATTGTAATGTTCAAGATTTGGGTAATTAATGTGGAGTATGTGTGGGAGAGATTGGATCATTTACTCTTGAATCTTTAACAATAATGGAAGCAACCAAGAACCATTGGACCCAAAAACTACATGAAGCACTCATCTCAACCAAAGTATCATCTTTGATAACACTCATAGGGGAATATGGATCAAAAGGAGGACATGGTTGGGGCTCATACAATAATTGTCGAATTCACAAAACCCAACACACTTATGATCACAATGATAAAAATAATAATCTTAATGTTAATAATAATATTAATAACATAATAATAAGATAAGAAAATAATAATAATCATAAACCAACAAAAAATTATGAGTATGGGTTATAACTTTACTTTTTACTAAAAAAAATTATAAAATAAAATAAAGTTAATGAAAAGATAAAAATGAAAGTTCACAGCATACCAAACAAATACAAAAAAAAAAAAAAAAAAAAAAAAGATTAGAGTTCATAGTATGTGTAGCAATTTCTTCATCATAAAAAATGCATTATGCATGGAATAAATACCAGCGTATGCATGAATAAAATAATGAGTACAACTGGTGTAAGATACATTTACAAATATAGCCAAACATGCAGTATGCAGAGCACCTGCGAGGAATGTGAAGCTCTTCCCAGTGGCCATGCCTTCTCAAGATTTTGACCTTAGCAAGTTGAGCAATATTCCTGCATTAAAATTCATATATATATATATATATATATATATATATATATATATTAGTAACCAAAGCTTTCAAAAATGTTAGATCAAGCAATAAACATCACAGCTATTTTGCTCAGATGTTCATAATCAACATAAAAACTATTTAAGCGGAAGTTTTATAAGATTATGAATCAAGTCATTCGTTTCCTTTTAAAGGATGCTAAGGCTGCTAAGCATACAGCATGATAATGGTCAAAAATAAAAGCTGTATTCAGCGTTGATGGGGTCTAAGCTAAAGAGTAAGAGGGTGTAAGTTAACCAATAGGCTTAACACTCAACACACAGCTAGACACTTACCAAACTCAATTTTGTTCTTTTGTCACCAAAATAGTATAGTCAGGGCATCCAGCCATACTATCACATGCTAAAAAGTGACACAATTCTACCAAGATTCATTTCCCACTCTTCAATCGAAATCATATAACGATAATGTAAGAGAATGAAGACACGTAACTTTAGTAAAATAAATCATCTCATGATTCATAAAAGACAAACTTTTCAATCATAACACAAAACCTGACCAAACATACCCGGCCAACCCTAAAAAGTAGTGAAGTCTAATAAATCAACCAAAAATCTCCTCGTTATCTGACAAACATTCCTACTCATGCTACTGAAAGGAAAAAATTTCAATTGACTGTAACAAAGCATTTGTGGATGGAGCACCCACCAATCAATGGCAAACTCAACAACTTGATCCTTTTTTTTTTTTTTTTTGAATAGCAACAAGCAGTTAATCAAGGTTAAGAAGACAAAATAGGGCTAAATGTCAAAAAAGTAAAGTAGGCCAGAAGAAATATGAAGAGATGAGAATGTTAAAAGTTGCAACCCCCTTCCCTTCTTCCAATCCTCGCTAAGAGCTCCTTATAGTGTAGCGAGGAAGGAATTGGTAGGAGATAAAGGCATGCTACCAACATGCATGTAAAAGAAAAATAGAGCAAGTTATAGTGGTGGTAGAATAAAACACAGTCAATGAATTATGTATGCCGATAGCACAAATGCAACAAATGTACACGATGGCAGAATGAACTTGACAAAAAATGAGAGGGAGAGGACAGGAAGCAGACACATATCTCTCTACTTGCAGCTAGATAAAGTCACATTAAATAAGCGAGGATCATCACCGTGAAATAATAAGAAAGGCAACATAAAGAAGAATAAAGTGAATAGGTGTGTGAAGGGAGAACTTACAAGAAAGAAGGCTCGAATAGGCATCCAGGTAGTTGAGACAAGTCTAAAACCAGGTATAACTAGCTGAGCCATCTCATGCATTTATCACTCACTTATGAAGGAGACCCTTCTCACCTTCAACGTCTCCTCTCTCTCTCTCCCCATGATGCAAGAAAAAAAAACTCTCCCATGAGCAATGCACAATTCAGCTCGGATGAGTCCCCCCACATTAACTAAAGAAATCACTTTTCCGAAAAATGAAGGTCTTTGGCAATAACAACCATATTCTGGATATAATGACTTTAAGGTAACAAAGGTAACTTGGCAAACAAAGAAAGAGCGACAGAAAATTCAAGAGAGAGCTCCCCCTGACCTAAGAAAAAGACGCTTAGTTTCTTCAACATCTCTCCACATGACAAAAAATAAGAAAAAGAAAAACCTTAGCGGAAGCAATTTATAAATCAACTGGAGTGAGACCCAATCTATTTACCATTAAGTTGCCTTTTCAAAATATAACATTTGTTGAAAACATTAACTATACTTCGAACATAATGAGCCCTTAGAAGCAAGAAAGGTTTAGCAAGGCATTTTTTTGAGTAAAATCCCATATTAAACTCCATAATTGAAAAGAATCACTAGGATATGGGGTGAAGAAGTACCTAGAGATAACCATTAGTTATAGATTGGAGGCATTTCTATCCACCTCGATGGCTACATCAAAGAATCAAATCGACCATTAATTGTTGCATGGACAAATCCTCATAGCAATAATTTTGTTACCCTTGATCAGTTAGGGTGTCCTGCATGAAGACCCAAAAGAGATAATAATTTTGTCACCTTAGTTCCTAGAAGGCACTGAATCCAATGGACACCCAACTTAAAAGCCAAGTCCCATTCCAAAGACAATGGATGCTAAAATGTATGCTACCTAATAGTCCCCGAGAACTCTAGTCAAGTATTTTTTCCACCGTGCAGATTTCACCCTCATTTTTGGAAGATTTTAAGATCTATGTTACGAGATTCCCCATATGAGCAAATCCCTATGGTTAATTACGTCTCCCACTAATGAGGGAACAAATTCAATTAAGATAATCATAGTAACAACAGATTTAGGTTTAAGGTTATAAGATTAATTACTGTAAGCTTAAAGCATATGGTATAGGAAATGATGATGAACCCGATCAAAAAATCCTAGTTACGATATCTCAAATTGTCAATATCTACCTAATCAAAGGAGGCAATTGACTAAACCTGACAAAAATATCTTTGTCAGCGGCCATGAGTTGTGGCGTTCAAGGAAACCTTATAGACTTGGGGTTGATGTTTGTATAAAGAGATTAATTCAAATCAAAAATAGCTTATACAAGTTTTTATGTCCTATCAAATATTTCTTATAATTCTCAGCTCAAAAGGAAACAAAGCCATTGAGAAATATATGAACTCTAATCTTATATGTAATTTGATGATGTCATTCCATAACTAACGACACACTGATAGAGCTATGGTCGTAACTGCTAGATACCTTAGAATACTCAGCTCAAGAGAACTAAAGCCATTGAGAAACATATGAACTATTGCATTTTCTGTAATTTAATAGTGTCATTTAGCGACAAACAATACAGTCATATGGCTTTGATCGTAACTGGTACATTTTGTAGTCTTTGGGTCAAATCACTGAACAAAGGACTCGGACAACATCCATTGTGACGTGGATTTATATTGAATATAAATATAATGATACACTAAATATGACATTCACTCATTGTAAACCGAGGTTAAGAACAAAAGACACAACTGACAAATTATTGCATTAGAGTGGATGAAGTTTGTTTTAAGATTAGGAGATTATATTTTTACTTAAATATATTGGTTTGTTAATCTGAAAAATAAAATTAAAAATAAATCCATTTGATTGAGATTTACAATTAACACGACCATTATCAAGATAGGATATCTGAAACATCGCACTTATAATTTATTTGAAACTTAACACTTTTAATATATTTAAAAGTATAGTTTTGCCAACTCTAGACCTTGTGAAGAGAATGATTAGACTAATTAGGTGAGCCATGCTGCCCTATGATATATCTAATAGACAGTGCTGCTCGCTCGAGACATGCATAATTTGATTATTTTAAGTTTGATTTTTGAGAGAAAGAACACATAATTTAATATTTATAGGTTTTTCAAAAAGGAGCAATTTGACCGAGAATTTTAGTTCAATTGGAGTAATATTCTAAAATCGTATAATTAAATATTTGGCATAATGCTTGGGCACATGTGGGTGTTAAATTTAACATATTTGAATACTACAAAAAATATTGCACACTTTGAGGTGACTTTCATGATTTATAAGCATAAAATTGAATTGAGAATTGACTCAAGAAACACATATAAGACTTGAGATTGGGCATAATTGATTTATTTATGTAAAAATTCTGAAGCATAGAAAAACTTAAAACTATTTGAACTGTAACTTACACAAAAATTAATGTATCTACATAATCTTTAAAGCATTCCATTTGAAGCATCGACTCCAAAATATTTTTTCAGAGAGTGGTTTATACCCCTATCCACTCGAAGACACATGTAGAACGAATTCATTAGATCGATGCAAGGAGAGAAAACAATCATGCAGTATAAAGCAAAGTTCACAGCACTGTCAACGTATGTCCGACAACTGATGCTGCAGAAGAGAAGTATTATGGATTCCTCTCTGGATTGAGGGATTCAATGAAATAGACGTTGGTGCCCATTGATGATTACTCAGCATTGGTAGAGCGGGCTAGACTAGTGGAAATTGATTACCAGCTCACTCAAAAACATAAAGTTATGCATAAGATGAAGAGTATTTGTTAGAATTTATATTAGGAAATAACTTAATCATGTGAGAAGTTGTGAGGTATAAATTATTTTTTGAAATTAGAAGTTATTTCTTTTCCTATTTTATATTTATTTCCTTGGATTATAAGTTATTTCCTTTTCTATGTTAGGCTTTCCTATTTTATGTTATTTCTATATCAACAATTAAATAATATAAATTGATTATTGGAGATATTTGGTGATATATCTTTTCTTTCACATTCTTTTCTTTTTAATTAAATTTTCTATTATAGGATTTAAGTAAAATCGTTATTATACCCCCTTCATATCAACGAAAAAAATGTTTGTTTAACTCCGCTTATTTCGCATTATTCTAAATTAAAATCGTATCAAAGCTTAATTTCATATCCTAACCACCGGTCCTCCTTCCAGAACCGTCAGTCTCCCTTCCTGCCATCCTTCGTGCAAGAAGGGAGGGGCACTCATTTGATTTTTGAAACAGTGATTTTTTCTTCTTCTTCTCCCTGCAGGCTTGGCTGTCGACTGGCCCTTCCCAAGCAGAAAGCTTTGACTCTGCCAGCTTCCAGAAAGCAAGCGGCGGTAATCCATTTTCGTGTGTCATTGTCAGCAAAATCGAAGCAAAATCATTCTGTGGTCTTCGCATCGAAAAGCCATCCAAAATAGATCAACACCGGCCAGTTCTCCGTAGAGGAATCTGCTGATGAAGAAGACTCGCCTGCTGCTTCCACCATAGGGTTGTGATAACCTGGAGAGCAGGAGAAAGCAACGCGGGCAATTTCAACCCGCACTGCGACGACAAGTGGCAACTTTAGTTTCTCAAACTCATCAATGAGGGCAAAGACACCAAGTTATATTATGTTACTTATTGTTACTTATTTAAGGTTTTTCCTTGTGTGAGGTTGGCTTCTATCTGAAGGTTTCAGTTATATTTCTTGTGCAGAACTTGTTCATAAGGCTCAACATAGGTCTGTCTGCAGTTGCAGACTCAGAAATAGTGGGCGACGTTTAAATCGCCATTGTCACCTCACCGCTGCTGCTTCGTTCTCCCGATTAGCAAGTATCAAAGCCAAATTTTGATAAAGAAGACTCACGATTGACATCGTCTGGCAGTTCGAAACCACAAAACTATTGTACCGTCATCGATGCGTAATTTTATCAAGAAGATAATCACCAGAACTTCTCAGGAGGATTGTGTTGTGCTGATCATTGATTCCACAAGTGGAGTTTTGAAGCGAGTATTTCCAAGGATGGCCACACATGTGAGCTTGCTCTTCTTGCTTTCACCCTTGGTGTGAAGCAAATGATTTAATGTTGCAACAAGATGGATGGCACCACGCCAAAGTACTCTTCAGGCAAGGTATGATGAGATTGTGGAGGTTTCGTCCTACTTGAAGAAAGTAGTTCCAGCCGCCGGACCTCCATCCATTGAAGAGTCAATCCCTGGATTTCAGTCTTGGACCTTCTTGTCACGAGACTAGAGTGCATCAAGAGTGACAACATCCTTGAGATCCTTGTCGAGGGTATATCGCGTGGGCTACCAACCATTGATTACTGTCGCCCTCTCACTGGGGGCGCAAGATTTCTGCCGAACCTTTGTCAGTCGGCTCTCTCTCTCTCATCAACGACCCTTCTCTGATGAGTTATGTGTCATGGCTTCTTTGTTGTCCCTCTCAATAGCAGAACTTTCCGCAGTTCTTTCCCTGAAGTAGGCCCTCCTCTTGAGTTTTTTTTCTTACAAGAGGTCCTCCTTTTGAGCTTTTCCCTGCAACAGTCCAGCTTCTTGGTTTCTAACTGACCGACTTCCCTTATTTTCTGCAGGTCCCTACTGTTGGAGGTGCAATGTTTTCCTGGAGGTCCTTCCTGCTGTTTTTTGTCGCATGTTCCCTGCAGCAGTTCAGCTTCCTGGTTTCTAGCAGTCCGGTTTCCCTGATTTCCTGCAGTTGTCTAGATTTCCAGCAGTCCGGCTTCCTAGTTTCTAACAGTCTAGCTTCCCTAATTTCTTGCAGTTATCCAGATTTCTAGCAGTTCAGCTTACAACAGCAATCCTCTCTTACCACAGCTCTGCATCCCAGCTGATGCTAGGTTTCTCGAGGAAGATTCGCAGGTCTTTGGAATATTTTCTTGCAGTTTTTTCCGAAGGTTGTCTACTTCCCTGCAAACATCTCTGTAGTATTATCTGTAGGAGACTTCCGCCTACCTACAGAAATTGTAGGAACTGCGGTAAAAGCCTACCTACAGATATGTAGGAACTACAGTCAAAGACAACCGCAATCAACTAGAAGTTGGCATTATTTTATAGGTTGTCTACTTTCCTGCAAACTCCCCTATAGCATTATCTGTAGAAGTCTTATGTTTACCTAGAGACACTGCAGTAACTGCAATCAAAGACAACCGTGGTTGTCTACTTACCTGCAGATTCTCCTACAACATTATTTACAGGAACCTTCCGCTTACTTACAGACACTGCAACAACTGTAGTAAGGGATAGAGACTTCAAATTCGACTTCACAGGATCTTCCTCGCTCTTTGTTTGATGTTTTCAAATCCAATTTGAACATCATTTTCAGCCATGTTTCAACTTGAGGGGGGGTTTTAGAAGTTATATTAGAAAATAATTTATTTCTTATGAGAAGTTATGAGGAATAAATTATTTTCTGAGATTATAAGTTATTTCCTTTCTTATTTTATATTTATTTCATTCGATTAAGAGTTATTTTCTTTCCCATTTTAGGCTATCTATTTTATGTTATTTTCTTTATTTCCAAATAATTAAAATATGAATTGATTATTGGAGGTATTAGGTGACATATCTTTCCTTTCATGTTATTTCTTTTGTATTATTATTCCTATTCTAGAATTTATGTAAAGGGTTATTTATACCCCCATTCATATCAATGAAAAAAATGTCCGTTTAAGTCCGATCAAATTCCTCTTTATTCTGCGTTATTCTAAATTTCAACAAGATTGATAACGGAGAGCATGTGGATCAATCAGAAGAATCCATTGGGAAGAAACTCAAGTTCAGGTCAATTGGATATAGTAGAGGTACGATTCAGAGTATTTTAAACTCAAGTTCAGCTCAATTAGATTTAGTAGAGGTATGATTAAGAGTACTTTAATCACTTGCACCAAATGCAAAAGACTAGATAAGGGTTGGCTCTGGTGTTATCAGCCTGGTCATATAGCAAGAAAATGTCCATCACTTGGCCAGAAGAGCATTGAAGATCAGAAATCAGTTGGAACTCCACAGAAGACTGTAGGTAGGTAGAGAAAGATAGAGTTAACAGTTTCAACTCCAACCCAAGGTCAGCTACGATAGCTTCGACCTCGAGTTTATACTCTTATTCGTAGTGAGCCTAAAGTTCCTATTGTTGAGGATATTGATGCTAATAGGGTCAGGTGACTGTTGTGTTTTCTTATATATAGGGGTGTCCTAGCATATTTTCTTACTTCAATAATTGTGTGTTGTTTTAGTTATGTCACATTATTTGAGTTATGTTGTTATCTTGGTTATGTTATCATGTTGCAGTTGATGAGGTAAATTTAGTTGAGTCATCTTGTATCAGGTCTTTGCTTTGTAAGGATCATCTTTCATCTTAATGAATGGCCCCTATTTTTTTCATGAAATTTATGGATAGTTCATTTTGACATGCCTAATGAGAGATGGCTTGTGGTTTGTTTATAAATTTCAAGGATAAAATTTTTGTAAGTTGGGAAGATTGTAATGTTTGGTTTTAATACTTGTAACACCAATATTTCGTAAGCTAGAAATGAGGCAGAAGAGTTGAGGCACAATAAATGGAAATGGGAGGAAAGAAGAGAAGCAAAAAAGAGAGTGAGAAAGGTTGACAAGAAGAGTCTCGAGCGTAACCCTTGTGGCAAAACCACGTGTGTGAAGGAATCCGAAAGGCAAGATTGATAGAGAGAGAGAGAGAGAGAGAAAGGAAAAAGAAGAAGAAGAACAACAACAACAACAAAGAGAAGGAAGACGAATACTCAAGCTTCGTGAAACATGCCAAAGGCGACAATGTCGACTAGCGATGACATTCATAGTCATCATCGAGCGGGCAAGAGAGATGAGGGGACAACAAAGCATGCGATCAAAGCCGAAGAAAAATTCGTTGTCAAGTAGGCGAGGGCGACGGTGTGGGAATGTTGAAGCCAAATACGACTGTTGTCTGCACAAAATCAAAGCAAAAAAGGGGAGGAAGAGGTCATCGAGTGCATAAATGGGAAGATAGAACCGAATGAGCTTGGAAAGTTAAGGTTTTTTTTAAACTAATATAAACATTATTTAATTAATAGTTTTGTATATATTTTGTAATATATGCAAGTGATATAGAAATATCAGAGAAATGATTGTCATATTGAAATAAATAAATGCTAATAGTAATCAAAATAACTAAATAAATCACAATAATCTATGAATCACCGACACACTCAAATAGGAGTTGTACTGTGTCGACACGAATACAGGCTCCAAAAGGGGTCGATACTGTGTTCGACACTTAATAATCGTATCGACAATGCTGCCTTCTTAGACACCTCTCTCGACACGGAATTAAAACAAGTCACAACACTTGAGTGGCAAGCAGAATCCAAAGCGTAAAAAAAAAGCAATGTTTGAATTGCAGTCTTACATTCACCTTACAACAAGTTCCATTGCCCTCGCATCAACATGTCAAAGCAAACAACATCGACGTTGAGCGTCTCGCGTCACTGATTGAGTCGACGGGCAGACATGATCGAAGCACGGTAGTCTTTGACGCGATCTGAAGCTTTGAATCCAGCTAGGGCATCATCCAAAGCACAATACAAAGCGTCCACGCGAACTCGCTCCAGAGCTTCTACGCTCAGTTAGGGATTATTCAGCTAGGCAAAGGGAGCCAAGGTTCGATCACGTGTGCGGTAACTTCCGTTTTTATTTTTGATACGTTTTTTTTTTACAACAAGACTCCAGTAAGGTGCATTTTTTTTTTAGACGAGACTCGTAAGGGGTGTGGTTTTTTTCTTTTTTTTCGACGGGACTCCCATAAGGTGCTGTGTTATGGATGTTGGTATTCAATTTTGACAACAATAATGTTTTTTGGATTTCAGCTATTTATTTGGCATTCGATTTTTGATACAACAATTCTTTTACACCAAATTTCTTCATTTCACATCAAAAAGGCCACGATTTTTTATGTTTAAACAGTAAATTTCACATTTTTATGCATAAGGAAGGTGGTCTGTACGTAATAATTGAAATTTAGATGTTATGGGCGTTAATGCATAAGAATTGGGTGGTATGTATGTAAATTTCCCAATTTTATAATAACTAATTAATTGAGATGAATCAAACTTTTTATTTTAAGATTTAGTTTGAACTCGTTTACTCCCCTAAAATTAGATTAATATATATATATCAATATCATTTTTATCAAGAAAAGTTCAAAAAAACATATTTTAGGGTTAGAGCACATGCTTCGACAATTTGGAGTTGGTATCCAAGCATGTCCTAAACTGACCTCAACACAAATTCAAGAAATGCAGAAGCTAGATGTTGATGCAGAGCAGAGAAAAAAAAACAATGTTGCATTTAAGAAGGTTCCAATTCCTTCTTCCGACCCCGGGGAAAGTGGTTGAAATCAGTTGTGTAGCTCCTAGCCAATTGGACATTTATTTAGAGCAGAAGATTATAATTATGATCATAAGAAAAGAAAAATGTCTGGCAGTAGCGTTATAGAAAGAGCATTTAATTTGCAAATCCGATATCATTTGCATGAAGAAATTGCTCAAATGTTTTATTATGTAGCTCTTCCATTTCATTTGGCAAGAAATCAATATTATTTTAGTCTGCTCTCATATGCAGCTAACAACACAATCACTGGATATATTCTTCTTGGTTATAATTTGTTAAGAACCTTACTTCAAAAAGAGAGAGCACATGTTGAGAGACTGCTTGAGCCTATAAAGGAGATTTGGAATGAGAAAAAAGTTATCATAGTTTGCGATGATTGAACTGATGCACAAAAAATGCCTCTCATTAATTTCATGGGCGTCACGGAATATGGACTAATATTTATAAAAGTTATTAACGGTGAATGAGCATAAAAAGATAACTTCTACATTGTCAATGAACTTAAAGAAGTAATTGCGGGCATAGGTTCAAGTAGTTCAAATAATCACTAAAAATAAACCCGTGACCAACGCTGTAGGAGCATTGATTGAGGCTAAACATCTTAATTTTTTTGAACTTCTTGTGTTGATTATACATTAAACTTAGCATTGAAGAATATATGTGCTCCAATGCAGCTGAATAATTGACATTATAGATGTCAATTTCATAAAAACTTTTATTATGAATCATTAAATGAGATTATCAATATTCAATGAGTTTGTAAACCTAAAAAATGTTGGTCATTGCTGAGACCCGTTTTGCCTCAAGTATAATTATGCTCAGGAGATTCAAAGCAATAAAACAAGAGCTACAAATAATGGTGATCAGTGACAAGTGGAATATATATCGTGAAGATATAAACAAGGGAAAATTTGTGAAGAAAAAAAAATTGGATAATGTGTGGTGGAATAAAATTAATTATGTTATTGATTTTATAGAACCTGTGTACGACACGCTGAGATTGATACGATACAGATAAACCTCGTCTCTATCTTGTCTATGATATGTAGGATTCTATGATTGAAAAGGTGAAAGACATTATATATCGACATAAAAGAAAGAAAAACAATGAAGACTCTAATTCTTATAAAGTTGTATATAAGATTTTAGTTGAAAGACGAGCAGCACTCCTCTTCATTGTTTAGCTCACTCTCTTAATCTAATGTATTATTTGATTTGATATTTATTCTTATTAATCCTAACTTATATTAATTTTGTCACTAATAAATGCATTTTTTATTAGGTACTATAGTCACGTTTGGCTAAGTGAAGCTCCAAATCGTATCACATAAAGTGAGAGAAATAAAGAGGATTTTCCCAAAGATTGGAGAGATCTATTGTTAATTTGGAATTTGCTAGTTTCTTGAGATTAAGTGGTGCTTTTGCTGATCAGGACTCCATAGCTTCTAGAGCTATTATGGATGAAAAGGCATGGTGGATAATTTATGGAGCAATTTCCCCACAACTGTAAAGTTTAGCTTTCAAATTGTTGGCACAACCGTTTCTATCTTCTTGTTGTGAAAAAAACTGAAGTACATTTTCTTTTATCAATTCAATTGAGAGAAACAAAATTACTCCGAAGCGATGTGAAGATTTGGTATTTGTTCCTACTAATCTCAGTCTTTTATCTAGGAGGAGCCCAGAATATTCTCAAGGGAACACAAAAATTATGGGAAGATGGTGAAGAAGCCTTGGCTACAATGGAGGATATTGGAATCCTTGAAGTTGAAAATCATTGTCTTGATGAGCCATGCTTAGAAACAATATTTTTTGTTGATGACGTTGAAGATGTTTATTGCCCTCATCAATGACATCTTCACGTGATAATATATATATATATATATATATATATATATATATATATATATATATATATATATATATATATATATATATCCGTGTGTATGAAAAAAGTGAGAATAGTTGCTGTAAGGCTTTGCATTGGCGGTTTAGCAAGAACAAGTGTGAAGAGAAAGAGGGTCGAGCGCTTTGGAGTGCGAGCAAAGGTTGATACAGAAGTTGAAGGGTGACAAGGAAAAAGTATAGGGAGGCATATGTGTTGATTTCAATTTGGATGAATCGTGATAGGGCTCTCAGCTGGGTGCTAGAAATAGCGAGAAGAGGAACAATGTGCGAACAGGGATGACAAAAGCGTGATTTGATGCTTGGAGACCATCGATAGTGAGACGAATGGGGAAGAATCGAAGGGGCAGTCTGGGATCGTACCTAAGACGTGTTGTGCTAGAGAGTGGAACAGGACGAGCTTGAGCAACGATAAATGAGCAGGAGGCCGGAGATGGGGATGAAAACCAAGAGAGAAAAGAGGGAGGCTTCACAGAAAACAACCACAATCATGGGTCGATTTTGACTTCGTGTGTAGGTGTGAGATGTGAGTGACAGGTAAGGTTAGGACTTAGGACAGGATGGATGGTGCAAGTTACAAAGGCTAAGAAGTCGGACTGCGAACAAGGAAAACGAATAGAAAAAATCGGGAAGACGGGTGTGTAGTTTTGGAAATTATACAAGATTATAATTATAGGTCCTCTAACAAATCAGATTTAAATTTTTAATTATATATGTATGTTAATTTTAATTTAATCAACTTAATAACAACAATTCATCATATATACATATATTTATATAATAATCAAATTTAGTTAGGTCATGTTTAATTTAATTTGATATATATATATAGACAAAAGAACTTGAATAATATATAAGTATTGTCCCTTCATTAATTTTGACATTTCTTCCGTGTCACAGAAGAGCATTTTCACAATGTAGGTCATTTGAGTGGGTTTGATTCTAATTCATAAAATCTCACATCCGCGAACTTCATTCTTAAAACATTTGCTCAATTCATGTAGTTTCTATAGATACTGTGGTTTTTTTGTATCATTGCTTTAGGAATAAACTATCTTCAAATAAAAGTTAACTTTCCCTATCAAAAATACTAAATCCTATATTGAAATGGTCAATGGATCAGGCCTTCTAATTATTTAATGATGTCTAGTATTTTATACAAGGCTATAACACTAAAAAGTTTATTTCTTGCATTGATTTTAAAGTTTCCATAAAAATCCTATATCACAGATGTCAAATGACAGCCAACTACCATAAATTGGATGATAAAAAAATAGGTAAATGAGCTAAATTTTAATAAACTGGCAATCTTAAAGTTATACCTTGATGATGGATGGAAAAGAGATGCACAAAACCACCCTTGTGTGCAACCAAGCTTAGCATAAGTACTCTGCATTGCAAAAAAAAAATTGTTATTTTATCTAAATAATGCAATTAAAATATATCATTCAACTCCTTCTAGCTAACAGTGAAACTTATTTTTTTACTTTATCACTATACCAAGCATGATATGAGTATAAATCCAAAGGAAACTACAGCACCATAACCCGAGAAAAATTGCAAAATATTCCAGCTGAGGAATATAGTTCACCATACTAGTTTGATGATTGCCATACTTATTCCACGTTAAGAAAAAAAATAGAAACATGCAAATTACCCCCTTGCCCTCTCCAAAAAGAAGGGCATCTTAGGTTCCAAGATCTCCAAAGTGGAACCATTATGGATTATGAAAAATCAGCCAAAGATGCACAAACATCCAAGTCACAAACTCTCAATTTTAACAAAAACTCATTAATTTTGATGAGACCTAAAAATACAAATAAAATCAACTCAAATGATACTTCATTAGCCTTCTACTAAAAATTATGCATACAAATTCAAGATCATGAAAAACATATAACTAGTTAAAAAAACAAGAATTCATAGAAACACGTATTATATCAAATATGAATAAAATTAATCACACATTCAATATAATAACAATTTTTTAGAAAATAAAATTCAGTAGAAGGAAATATATAACAGAAGAAGAAAAGCCACGTCCGTATTCCAGGAGATAACTCCCAAGAAACATTTAATCCCTCATTTGATCAAGGATTTGGCTCTCGAAAGTTAAAAAAGGCAATCCAACAAGAATATTATACAAAACCTATATAAAATGTGTTATGTACAAGTTTCACCTCTATTTATGATTAAAAAAAGAAATTGTCAAATTTTCTTTTTAAGTAACCTCATCAGCAACAAAAGATACATCACAATGTTATTGAGTTAAACCCATGTTCATTTTGATGATTAAAAAAAATACTTCATATGTATTTGGGCAGATAGCACTACCTCCAAAGTGATGAATAAAGAGCTAAAGAAAACTCATTCATGCCTTACATTATCTTTATGATGGCTCCTAAGGGCAATTTAGGGTCTGTTTGGGGCAGTTGAAGCTTATTAATAGTTCATTGCGCAGGAGATGCTGCGAAAAAACTGTTACGGATAAGCTGATTGTCTGTTTATTTTTTGCAATTTGAAGACTGTGCTGCAGCTGTTTCTTGACAAATGATCATTATGCTCTTGCATCATAATGTTTATAACAGAACTATTCATATTAGTTCATCCCATACTTGAAAGAAAATATTTAGTTCGACCGTTACAAAATAAAAATAGACATTTCACTAAACAGTGAGTAGCACGACTATCAAAATTTTTAAAAAAACTATTAAAATAACAATATATAAGATAATATTTTTTTTTAAAATGCAGATTGTGTAGGTCATGAGATAAGCCGTCTTCCAGGGAAACACAGCACATCCAATCACTATCAGCTGTCGATTCCTCCAACACATCTGCCCACCTAAAAAAGTCACAGTTTTCTTGTCTTCTCATCGGGCACCTATAAAATTCTCGTAGATATATGACTATCACCAAGTAAGCAGGTAGCATGGTAGTCCGCAGTAGCAGTGCAATCTTCTGGAGATACCGGAAGTCCTCCAACTGAAGGTTTAACACAAAAAAACATGAATCCTTAGATACAATATTAGCGAAAAAAACTATAATCAAACAATGCAAGTTTTACTAAACCTTGAGGTCTCAGAGAATATAGCATAACCAATGAATCTGCCACTTCCAAAAGACAACACAATTTAGAAAAAAAAAGGGTTCTTGATTGACTTCAATACACATAATGTCGAGCTTGCATATGTCACACATTTATATCACCAAACAAAAAGCCATCGAGAAGAGACTTAAAAAACAGCAGCACTGAAAAAATGAGAGGAACTTTGTTGTTTTCATTGGGATTTCACACGTCACAAGAACCAATAGCGACAATTAGGCTATCCAGAAGAACCCTTATAGGTATAATGTCTCATCAGTGACCTCCAAAAAATAAAAAAATAAACATGCAATAAATATTTACAGATCATATTATACCCATAGTTGCCTCTTCAACCATCCAGGTGGGGAATAATACATGCAAGGAGCGAGAAATAAAACTAAGATTCAAAATTTAAATGTTTTGACATAACATCAATACAACAAACAATAGAAGTTTTCACCATCCATCGTAAATAAAGTAGCAATAAGAAAAAAACTACATCGGTCCATTCAGCAACCACTGATGGTATTTGTAACCCGCTCTCTTTCAATTCAATCGTCTCCCCAGCACCTTCGTTATCTTGGGTGCAACCCTCAGGTGATTTAACTTCTTCCTCTGATAAAAAATGTCCTATGTGATATTCAAATGCTTCAGACGGGAGATGTAAATGATCATCACCAGCCCTATTGAATTTAATGTCATTGTGCGAAGGATGCCGCCAAATATAATTGTGAAGAGTCATCGTGGCCACCACAATTTGCACATGCTTTAAAAATGGATATGTCGATATATCATGCAATATGACTCATTTTTTCTTCCACACACCAAATGTTCTTTCAATGTCACTGCGTAAGGACGAGTGTCACTTATTAAACATTTATTTCTAGACCCAAGCAAGATTTTAGATCTTTCAAAGTCGGAAATGTGATATTTGGTATACGTAAATGGCTTCAGACACCCCTTTTGTAAGGTATATACAGTGTCGACCATACAATATTTATCTGTCACAAATACAATAATTAGTAATGCACTGAAAAAATTTCTAAACAAGATCAATGGTTGAGCAAACCTGGGAGTGGGTGAGAGAAGTAGTGCTTTCATTTTGTGGCAAATGTGAATATACAACTGTCATGTGCACTGTCATTCTCAACCAGTTATAACAAAAATAAAACACATATTGAAATCACATACAACCATTGCATTTTGTGTTAGTGATCAACACCGTCCAATGAATGCGACATTTTCATTATTCGATACACGTACATTCATATATATTCTATCGATCGCTCCAATACAATCTAACAAATTAAAAAAGACTGTAAATTACACTACTTATTTTGACTTATGAATATAATGAGTAAAAAAATTTACCTTAAAATATAGCATATACTGCGGGTCATTGCAATCTCTATTGGAGTCCTATCAAATGTTGAGTCCTCTGGCTTGATAATTTTTTACGACAAACTAACAAGAGCATTCAACCAAACTGATAAGTATCTGTTGATTGTCTCCGATGAATGCTGGAATCGCTCCAACATTCCGCTCATTTATTCATTATGTGACAAAATGTAGAGGGTTATTGGTAAAACCTTTCTTAAAGCCATCTTAGAGGATCCATGAAATCCATGATTCCTGTATAATTTATCTAGGAGATCTATAAATACGGTCTGTGTCATTTGAAACGTGTTGCTGAATCTTGTAGGATGTCTTTCAAGTAGCTCTCAAACCCATTTATCACCAATGAAAGATGGTGTCATGCAAGGAGATCGATCTACATATGAGTTGTGGTCCTCGTACATCAAACATACCGCTGTTACAATTCTCCTGCATCTCTCTCTTTGTGAATTCATGTTAAACAAGTTCTTTGTTCAAATAAGACATGTGAATCACCAAATGAAATATGATGACAACATTCTATAGCCAAGCAACATCATAAATGAACTTCAAATAACAAATTACAAAGTGTACGATGAAAAAACAAACATTCAAAGTAGCATTAACAATTTTCCAAGGAAACAGAAAAAACATCCAAAGCAGAAGCCTGATAAACCTACTGGAAAAAAAATATAAAAAGTTCAAAGATAAATAAACGAACTCAAGTGACCCTATAGTCGTAAAAATAAAGTAAATAATTGACCATACAGTCAGGGGACGTCACCATGAAGAACTCTCTATGGATCGGTCCTCCAGCAACTTCGTGAAGAACAATTATAACGACACGTCTCTAAAATTTTGGGGTTTCCTCCAGAACTCGAATAACTTGTTGGATGGAGGTTTCTTGTGATGTCCTAGAGTAATTAGTGCATGAAGCCACCAGCTGTGATATTTTGCTTCTAATGAAAGCAACTCATTCTTTTTTTTTTTTCCTCCACACTTGGACGCTTTGTCCCGCTAGTGGACTCTACATTTTGGTTCAGGCTAAGGCCTTCATTGGAGTCAATTGTTTGTTCGACATCCAAGTTCTTAGGTATGCCTGCAAACGCTCATTCACTAGGGCTTCAAGCATTATTCCCCGTTGCCACAACCCCACCAAACATACGATCCAACTTCTCTTCCAGCTCAGGATCAATACTACTGAATTTGAAATTTTTTGCTGCTGACAATACCTACAATATAAAAGGACATGGATATGTTCATACAATTTAGGAAAAGAAAGTCATAAATAGTAAGTTTGATCAATTCTCACCTCCAATCTATTAGCCACCCATCTCTCCGTTGCATCAATAGTCCGTTTGACCGGATCCCAACTCAAGCTCGTAGATCCTCATTTCAATTCCTTCCAAAATTTTCGGTCATTTTTCAATTGATCCCACTTGTTTTTATTTGTATCATGTCGTACTCCCTTGTTTGGAGTCAATTATAGAGTCAATTGATCCCAATTGAATCTACATTTTGGCTCAGGCTAAGGCCTTCATTGGAGTCAATTGTTTGTTCGACATCCAAGTTCTTAGGTATGCCTGCAAACGCTCACTCACTAGGGCTTCAAGCATTATTTCCCGTTGCCACAACCCCACCAAACATACGATCCAACTTCTCTTCCAGCTCAGGATCAACACTACTGAATTTGAATTTTTTTACGGCTGACAATACCTACAATATAAAAGGACATAGATATGTTCATACAATTTAGGAAAAGAAAGTCATAAATAGTAAGTTTGATCAATTCTTACCTCCAATCTATTAGCCACCCATCCCTCTGTTTGACTAGATCCCAACTCAAGCTCGTAGATCCTCATTTCAATTCCTTTCAAAATTTTCAGTCATTTTTCAATTGATCCCACTTGTTTTTATTTGTATCATGTCGTACTCCCTTCTCATAATTTTCTTGAACCTTTACATAATATTTTGCCACCCTTCCTTATTAAAATAGGTTATGGGCATATTTCTCAGTTCCACCTCCTTAAGGCAGAGGTCGCAGAATTATAGTTTGGCTTCCTTATCTCACATAGCTGATGAACCGAGTTCTTCCGTCTTAACCATTACATCACTATCATAGAAAAAAGTTAAATATAAATATTTGACACAAGCAATAATTACACAAATCAAGCCAAAATAAAATTATCGCATTTCACTACTGCCTCATAACCATTCCCACACCAAACACCACTGCCCCCACACCAAACACCACTACTCCCACAACACCCTCACCCCAATCATCAAAGCATCCCCACACCAAACATCTCTGTCCCAATAACTCATCCAAACCTGCAAAAACTCTCTTATAAATGCAAATTGCTGCCATGAATATAAACACATGAGAAGTGGGTCCTGTACTTGTAAATTTCTCTGAACTTTACAAAACAATCCTGAAATATCTGAGTAAATATCTTGAAACTTCTATTTTATTTCTGATCTAGGCATTCTTTCTCTCTCAAATAATCCAATCATCCAAAACCTATTTTTCTCAAAAATTCCTATAAAAAAATTTCATCCAAGTAGCATACACCAACCCCACATAATCCAATCATCCAATAAGGTACATTTAGATACACAACACAATTCTATTGAATTTACATATCTCACACAATAACTTTAATATTCATGCACACAACTCTCAAATCCGCAAAATCAAATCAAGGTGAACACCATTACAACATAAGCAACATAAAGAAAACATGGTGAAGCAGTCAAATAAGCACGAGTACGACTACCATCTTGCTTAAACGACAAAATTTGGACTCGACTATCATGAATGTAAACACATAAGAATTGTGTGTTGGCTTTTCTAAATTATAAATTTCCGACCGAAAAAAGAGTATCCGAAACCATCAAAATGAAAACAAAAATATAAAGACCCAACAGGAGAAGAACCCACAACATTGCTGGCAAAACCAGCTTAATTCCCTATGCAATTTGATAATGTAAACAACATAAATGTTGTAGTTAACAAATGCTCAAGCCTCTAATATCCTTTTCTCAATATCTTTACTCAAATATAAAAAATTATGATGAAATCCTAATCCATATTAATCAAATAAAAAATAACCGAAAAGCCCTGTTCATATATTGCTCCAACAATTTCTCAAATTCACATTCACATATCACAAATCAACGTAGGAAGAAGGAAGTAAAAATGCTCAAACCAAGACTTGTTTGACAGATATGTAATCAATTCCAAAAAGCAAAACCAACGTCACAACCGACGAAATGTGTACATCGACCAAAGACCACAAACTAATCAAACAAATAGCAAAGCATACGACGCTTTGTATGTAAAATGCAGTTGTAGCCACTGAGAAAAGAGAAAAAATGCAAGTCTCTGATGCTTTGTATGTAAAAATCCAAAAAAATAAAACTGTGTGCAAACATTTATGGCTCATAGAGCAAATACACGAACAAGATACGAGGGGGAGAGGATACTGGAAGAAGAATGAGGAAGCGCTAGCAAAAAACCCTATCCATAGGTGTCGGCGAGCGAAGAGGAGTCGAGAAAAAGCCCTAGGTGGATCGCTTACGGGACGAGGGCGACGGGATGAAGGGCACAAAAGGAAATATTACTATATAAAGCGGAATAATCCAGCTCTGGATCGCGAGCCTCTGGATCGTGGTGTCGCATGCATGTTTAATAAACCACGCCTGTGCTACACCAAACAAACGAAGAAATTTGAGGCAGCGGGCCGCGCCAGAGCTCCACAGTTACGCCAAACGATTCCTTAGTCATTTTCATTTATTATTGCTTAGCATAAATAGGGCTAATAGGTTTAGAGCTAGGATTATGCATCAGATTGTTATCTTGAGCTTTGAGGTTAAGGCTTCGGAGAGATTTCCTACCTCTTGAAGCTCTCTTGAATTGTAGGTGCTTCACTTTTATGCATTCAGAATTTTAATTGTTAATGTATTATTTATATCCTAATTTCTCAAGACAATCATCTCAATTCTTATCAAAATAGAATCAGAGTGTTCGACCTGGGTGACTTGGTAAGGACTGCGATGTACAGGGCACAGTCGTGATTCGACCTATCTAGAAAGTAAAGAAAGGATCGCAGGAGCTAGCTGGGAAGCATCGTCGGGGTCATCGAATACTTATAGGCTCCATACATTAGATCAAGTTATCTAGAAGGCAACGAAGTGATTGCAGAGTACAGGGAGGTAGCAACGTGATCGCAATGTAGGAGGAGATGTGACCAAGCCTCTAAAAACAATCGTGAGATGAGGGATTGTGGTTTATTGGGCATCTCCATCGCACCCTAATATCAATGATACAAACATGATTTGCGATAATTGGGAAGCAATATAGTCGTGGAAAGAACTAGCTGGGACGCAAACGACAGGATCCGTGCGATGCAGCCGCGAAAAGAACTAGCTGGGATGCAAATGATGGGATCACGTCGATTCAAGTTAGATAAAGTCATGGCATATAGTCTTCGTGATGGAGCCTCACTCTAATCTAAATGACACGATCATGATTTGTGATAGCAGAGAAACAATACAGTCATGGAAAAAACTAGCTAGGACACAAATAACGGGATACGTGTGAAACAGTCGAGGGAAAGAGTTAGCCGAGACGCAAATGATGGGATCAGAGCATTCAAGTGAGCTAAAGTCATAGCGTACAGTCCTTCATGATCGAACCTCACCAACAGACCGAACCTCTGTGTTACACCTACATGATCAAAATAAAAAAAAAAGACAATCAAGAAAGTAGAAGGTCTGGAAAAAGAAATTAATGAAAGAGGTGAGCAAAATCATATCAGAAATGGAGGATTTCTCATACATGGAAAGAAGATTCACGACCCTAGAAAAAATGAACATAATCATGAAGTTTCAAATAAAATAGCCCTTCCGCGTTGCAGGATCGAGCGACATTGTGGGCAACGAACACATACAAGAACCATAAGGATTCAAGTGACATCAGAGCAGTGTCGCTGCTTTGGGCAGACAGAGAGTTATGAAATCAAGAGCGGACTCAAACAACAATACTAGAAAGAAGTAGTGCAATATTCGACCGACTGTGACAAATGGAAATAGGTAGGATCGAGTGGAGTTAGGAACGGATTCGAGCAGCAGCCTCTTGAGAAAATTGCATGACATCGAGAGGTTTGGAATGAGCAGCAACAAGCAGGACAAGATGGCGTGCGATTCAAGGCTTGAGAAGATTGCTTCGAAAATTTTGGCATGGGACGAGGAACCACAGTAGGTGAGACCCCGACGAAGAGCTGCATCCAACTGTGTCAGTGCCTTTTGCAGTGGCAACCTTCCGGATGGAAGGCGATTCAGAAATAATGATGAGAACGAGATAAAAGAAGAGCGGAGGAGTTTATAAAGAACTAATTTAGATATTGCAAAATATTCAGCAGGAAGACAAGGTTGTGGTGTTTTACGGTGATCCCAATTTGTGCAAGATGTTAGTGATGCTGAAGACAATGATGAGGGTGGTTCAGGATACAGGGCTGAGATTCTTGCTCGATTTGCATATCATAGAAGAGACACGTGATACAGAGTTGACAGAAATTGTGGTGATCAATAAACTACTAGATGAGTTGTTTGGGGTGGTATTCAACAAGATAGACTTGAAGTAAGGGTACCATTAGATTCATATGCAACTGAAGCATGTGCACAAGATGACATTTAGAAAAGGTGAGAGTCAATTTATGATTAAATTAAAAGGATTGTCAAATCATGATGCCGCGTGGGAGCAATACAACCTGATCCAACAACAGTTTTTTCGCCTTGAGATTAATGTGCCTTTTCGAGAAGGAAATAATATTATGACGACACCTAATAGAAATTTAATCTTTATCAGCGTAAGAACAATTTAGTCATTTATTATTATTTAGACCTAACATATTTCGAGTTAAGGTTATGCATAAGAATTTTATCTTAAGTCTTAGGGTTAGAGTTTGTGAGAGATTTTCTACCTCTCGAATTATAGGATTTGGGAGAGGTCACCTGCTTCTCGAATTGCAAGCGCTAATCTTTTATGTGTACGGAATTCTAATCACTAATTTGCTTTCGACGAAATAAAATATATATTATTTATGTCCTAAATACTTTGGACAATCATCTCGGTTCCTCTAATATTGTTCTTATTAACCCACAAGTTATTTGTTAAAGTCTAGTATCAGCATGCTAATTGGGCTCAAGATTTAAGAAGCTTAAGCAAGGGGTGAATCATATTCTTAGGGCCTGTTTGGTTCGGCTGCATTGCTCGAACTTTGCAATTTACTGAGTTATCTTGCTGAAACATATTATGGTAAGTTTCATTGTCTGTTTGATTGTAGTTGTGGGAAAAACAATTATGGGAGACTTTTTCTGTAAAAATAATCGATCGCACTCGTTTATTAAAACTGTTTGAAATTTTCGATTTATTTATATGATATACAGGGTTTGCAAATACAATTTTTTTTTAAATTTTATGTTTTAAATATTAAAACTAATAAATATAAATTTTATTTTTAAAAGTTTATCGCCAAAATTTTGATTTTTTATATTTTTAAAACTCAATCATATATTTAAAGCTATTAATATATTTAAAGCTATTAACGATTGCGTTTAAAAAATATATTTTCATATATATATTTAAAGTTATTTCATATCTATATATTTTAAGTTATTTCATATCTATATATTTAAAAATATATATTTAAAGCTAAAAACTATCATATATTTAAAGTTATTTCATATCTATATATTTTAAAATTACTAAAAGATGTGTTTCAAAATATTTATCGATTTATATGTACATATTTTTATATATCTATGTATTTTAAAAGTATTAAAATTTTTAGTTTTAAATCATCTAATTGCACAAGATTTGAAACAAAAAACATGAAGATAACGATTGCATATCCCAAAAAGTCATAAAATCCTGCAGATATACAATGAGTCCTCTCAAGCACGTGTTAGTAACAGTACAGTGAAAAAAAACTGTAGGACAATTACAGCAACAACTAACACGATAATAATGTTCACTTTAGTTTTGAGTTCCTGTAACTCCCGTGTCACACCTTCTTCTGGTGAAGCCGTCCACTCTCTAGCATCGGGCTCCTGAGAATCCGGAAGACTGTCCGCTCATCGGAAGAAACAAAATTGCTGTGAAATGTTTTGAGGGCAGCAATAAAACTTTCGGGGAAAGCTGTGCGGCTGTCGTGATGTGAAAAGCGATGTCTGGAGGTCACAGTGACATAGCACTCGGCGAGAGGTAGCCGACATGTTGGAACTCATGTCTTCCTGAAATGTAAGCGAATATTAAACTTAATTACTTTGATTACTAACTGCTCAAACAAAATGATAATCATCAAACCACAAAATTTAAAAGAAATACATTACTTTTACATACCACAAAATTTAATAAAACTCTGATACAAGTCAAAATAGAACTAATCCAAAAATCTCGCTAAGGAGATACAAGTCTATGCCATATTAACCAACGCATTTGTTATTTCTTCTCGAAGCGATGCCATCTCTTCAGCACCTTCGCCGTCCTTGGTGCAAATGTTAGGTTGTTCGCTATCATCTGTTAAAGAACCTATTTGGTTTTCTGATGGTTGTGCAGCTACTTCTTGTTCATTTAGTTCTGCACTGTAGAAATCAACATCGAATAGTGATGGATGACGCCTAATATAATTATGCAGCGTCATTGTTGCTATAACGATCTGCACCTGTTTAGAAAAAGGATACGAGGGCATGTCTCGCAGTATAACCCATTTTTTCTTCCAAACACCAAATGTCCTCTCGACCACGCCTCTTAAGGAAGAATGTCATTTGTTGAAGACCTCCTTCCGGGTTTGTCACATTACTTGCTCTTTCAAATCCGGTATATGATACCTTGTATCCTGGAATGGTTTCATATAACCTCTTTCAGCATCGGATAACCGGCATCCACCCAAGTAATATTTCCCCGTTTAAAAATTGTAAGTAATTTTTGATGTATGAAGATCACATAATTGAATTTTGTTAGAATACACATACCGTTTGGTGGATGCAGAAAACAGTAGCGTTCATTTCTCGTTGCACTTTTAAATATCCTGCTGTCATGTGCACTACCCTCTCAATCAGGCATGGCAAATGTAAAACACATACCGTTTGGTGGATGCGGAAAACAGTAGCGTTCATTTCTCGTTGCACTTTTAAATATCCTGCTGTCATGTGCACTACCCTCCCAACTAGGGCATGGCAAATGTAAAACACATGTTAAAATCGCATACCGCCATGACGTTTTGTGTTGGTATTCCACTTCGGCTGATAAATGAAGCTTTCTCATTGTTCGAAACACGTGCATCGACATGTGTTCCATCAATTGTTCCGATACAATCCTAATCATGTTTAGTCACATTATTTGTATGTAGATTCAAAAATGAACAATGAATATCAAATGAAATACCTTAAAGAATGGCATGTAACGAGGATCGTTACGAATCTCTCTTGGTATTTGTGCGAATGTTGGATCCAGTGGCTTGATAACATCTTTACTCAAAGCTAAGCAGAGCATTCAAACCTACTCGTGAAATACCTACTAATTGTTTCGAAGAATCGTCGAAACAGTTCCATCACCGAAAGCATCGACTCGTTCTGTGAAAGTATGTAAATAGTGATTGCTAATACCTCCCGATTTGTTGTCCTCGTAGACCCATGCAGTCCATGAGAGTCAACAAGCTCCGCTAAAAGATCTTTAAATACCTCCTGACTCATTCTGAATATATTGTGGAATCTGGTTGGATGTCCTTCTAACATCTCCACAACCCATTTTTCCCCAATGTGTGCTGATGTGTAACATCGGGGACGTTCAACGTAGGTGTTGTAGTAGTCGATTGTCAAGTTTATTGCTGTGTTTCTCCTCCTACGACGACGTTTCTCAAGATTCATACAAGATTTTACTGTGAATTTAAAAAAAAATCAAATCACTAAGCAATTCATATGCATAATTTAACCCAAGTCACATGCATAATTTAAACACTTATCAGAACAATATGAAAGGAACGACGAAACAAAGCTGCGTTAACAAAATATATCATTCAAAGAAACAACCAGACAATCATAAGTTTAGAACAAATAAATAGTTGTCCAAATGTGCGATTTAAACTACAAATTGAACCCAAGTCACATGTTCCTCCTGTAATAAAAATGTCGTAGGTACTTCACCCTACGTTTCTTAGATATTGTCATGAAGAAATCCCTGTGTACCGAATCTTATAGCAGCTCAACTGCGAAATAATACAGGTCATCATCATCCCCAATGTCTTCACCCTCCTCCAAAATTGAAACCACCTCGTTCACCGAGGATTTCTGCACTTTATGCGGTGCATCATTTGAAGATTCGACCAAGTAGGAGAGTTGAGCCCTGTATGATGCAGCTCCACTCTTCTTCCTACCTTCGAAGCGAGAACGCTTTGATCGATTCGTTGACTGCATCTCAGTATGTCCAAGGTTGGCGAAGTACAGGAGAATCATCGGATGGATCGACGGCCACATTCTCCCTGGGTCTCGACGAATCCAACCTCGGCGGGTGCACATGCATACTTGCCGAGCTGGCGACGATACCCTTAAACATCCGATTAATCCTCTCCTCGAGTTCAGGTTCAATTCCACTCAGTTTAAATTTCTTTGCAGTGAGAACAACCTGAGACAAAATTGGATCTATTAAAATTAAGCAAGAATTGTATAAACATTTGAAATTATGAAAAATTCATTTATATACTAACCGCAAGTCGTTGTGCCCACCACTCCTCAGATGCATCTATGGTGCGCGTAGCCGGATTCCAACCGAGACCTGTACACCCATTTTTCAAATCTTTTCACGTCTTCCAATCCTTTTTCAGCTGATCTCATTTATTTTTAAGTTGCGTCCTATCATACGTCCTTCCAGTTGCTTCTTTAAACGCTTAACAATATTTTCACAACCTTCTTTATTCAGAAATGTGGACGGTCTATTTCCCAACTCTATCTCTTTTATGCATAGATCACAAAAGAGATATTTGATGTCCTTTTCCCATATTGCAGGTAGAGCAATTTCCTTCCCCTTACTAGTCATGTTATACTAGGCTAAAGCATATATAGAAATGAAATACATTCAAATTTTAAAAGCGTACCAACATTTGAAACAGATTATAAACTTTAATCACATCCAACCGAAACATAAAATTAACAAAAAAATTGCAAAAAATATAAAAGTACACATTATTTTACGTGGTTCGGTCAATATGACCAACATCCACGGGAAAGAAAGATTGAACTTTTATTAGAGAATGAAAGAAGTAGGTACAAGGCTTTCATTCATATATGACTTCCTCCAACATAGGACTTCACATATTTTGTGAGGACTTGCATAATTTCATTGAAAATATTTACATATAGAACACCACTATAAGGGCCAAACCGAGATCCATAACAGGGAACCCGAGCCCACTATAAGGGCCAAAACGAGAGCCATAGCAGGGAGCCAAATTAGTTCATGCATTTCACTTTTAACACTCTGCAATAAAGAGGACTTCACCAGTATGCACATTTATATTAATCATAACACAAAAGTTTCACTGCAATGTAGAAGACTTTACCAAACAAGCAAAGCAAAGAAAGAGAGGTATGGTTATGTTATATTGAAACAATAGAGAGGTATGGAGCCAAATTCCATTCACCTTAATTCTATAAAGCTACTAAAAGATCAATATCTCGAACTAAGAAATAAATTTTCTTGATATCTATGGGATTACATGAAATCTAAAGAAAACTTTTTCCTAGTATCTGCATAACACAAGAGAAATGCAGCTAAATATCTGACATTCATAAGTATAAACATGGCAAAAAAAATATAAGAATCAACGGGACTACACAATCATAGGAGAGCAGGATATCATGTGCTTTTATGAACCCAAGAAATAAAATTAAACCATCATTATACAGAGCATATCAAGATATCCCAAAAAAGCTTTTCCCCTCCAAAATAACAATACATAGAAGAAAATCATTCTCTCTAAATACCAATGACAAGAATTCTCACATTGACATAATCAACACAGAAAAGGAGCATTTACAAGCAGACCATGCAATTCTTATGAATTTGCATATGTAAAACCTAAACTTTAACTTTTTACATTTATAACACTCAACTATTTCATATCACATTTGTTAACTCAGTAAACGGAGAAATACACCTTCTCGATCGGGTAAAGTGAGATAAATGTAAAAATCAAAATTTTAGAGTTAGATATATCTAAATACATAGGAATTGTCTGGTATATAAATCTTTCCGTGAAAAAAAAAGAGACACTTCCTCTAATCAGTAGAGCAAAACCTCAAAAAAATCCAAGTAACAAGTACAAATCTATCTGACTCAAAAATCATAGATTAATAGTATGTCAAACCTACAACTACCTCCAAACTATTCCTCACTCCAAGTTTACATGCAATTCATAAAGATTTTAGAACAAAGTTATAAAATCTTTAGCAATTCATATATGCGAGCAAGTTTACATGCACCAAACAATAACCGAAGAAATTTCCATTTGTGTGAAGAAAAAATTCCAAGAAAAACCATTTTCTAAACACCTGCTCAAGCCTGCTAGGCCAGCCTAGCAAAAGAAACAAAGCTGCAGTGGTACCATCCAAGGGTTCCAATCAAATCCAAAAATGTACAGAAAAAATTGCACGCATGTTCATAGGGAAAGCTCCAAAAGTATTCATAAACCAAATCCAGCACATGGAAAGCAAAGGGAAAGCTCCCAATCAACGGGAGGAGCCAACCACCAATTCTCCATCAGAAGAAGCAAAGTAGCAGTTGCCGCCAGACACAGGGGCCATCCAAGCTACTCTACTGCCGTAGGATGGGATGGTGATGAAGCATGAAAACCCAATAAGCTCTAAATATCTCAAATCCAAATCCTTTCCAGAAGATCGAACAAAAATACGAGTAGAAACACAAATAGCTTCAGGGCCTCCACTCAGCTATCGAATTTGAATATATTTCTCAATGCTAAGTGACCCCAAACAAAGAAAAAGAAAGCCAAAACCCAGAATTTGAATTTTTAGCCCAAACCCTTCAACAGCCTCCCAACAGAAAAAAAAAAAACCCAAAAATTTGAATATATTTCTCAATGCTAAGTGACCCCAAACAGCTTGATAAATGCCATCTGCCCCAAACATTTCTAAATGCCAAATGACACCAACAACAATATATAAAATATTTCATCCACTTGAAAATACTCATATTAGTGAACAATATATAAAAATGCATTTGAATTATACTTCTTCCAGTAACATAAGCTCTCCCCGAGTCAAAGTTTTTTTTTTATCCATCCGATAGTTAGATTTTCCAATGTAGCACTGAACATTGGTTGCATTCAATTACCAAGTCATTTTGTAGCACTGAAAAAATGAACAGTGGATAAAAGAACTTGAAGAAACCCCTATAACTAAGGACCATAGCATAAAACCTTTTTCCTCATGCTCAGCATTAAAAGTACATAAGGAGACAAGGTTGCCATCAAGCACACTCAAATTATCATGTTTTTTAAACATCCGTATAATGAAGTAGATCAACTAGGTTATGCTCTACCTCTTTAAATAGTGCCAGTTATGGTTAATGAAAACTCTCCAAGCTTCAAGTATGTCAAAGCAATACAAATGTCTACTCAAGATATGAAGACAATAACCAACAATAAGCACACAAGGTCCCACCGTAATTAGAATCCACACATGAAAATTGATCTGACTGTAATCATGTTGTACTCATATATAACTCCCTAAACTCATGCAATCGCTTACAGTTCCAACAAATTTCGTAAGGTATAAACATAGAAACAAGGATAACATGTCGAGAAAACGGGAGGGAGGAGAGAAAGAAGATGACGATAAAACGCAGAAAATCCCTCAGATCTGCAAGTAGATCGGCAAAATGCCTCGATTTTTACCTGAGATCTGCCGATTTGAGTGAATAGGGAAGAAAAAAAATGTCTCTGATACCGGAGATAATCAGCGGCTACGGGTGAGGGCAGAAGGGAGACGGAAGGCAACCGCGGGGTAAGGATAAGAAAAACCTGTGTGCGAAAGCTAGGCCGTGGGGATACTGGCGCGGCCCGCTTCGTCTCCGCTTCTACCGCGCCGCTGCAACCAAACGACGACGTTCGGACGAAGCCCGCTACGACGCCCAACGCCGCGGAGAAAAGCTCTAACCAAACAGGCCCTTAATAAAATGCTTCAACTTACATCTAACAATTCGATTAAAGGTTTATTTCTTTATCACCTTCAAATACTCTTCAGTCTATGAATCATATTCTTATGTTTTGCGTATCGACTCCAAAATGTTTTTGAATTTCGAATTCTATTATTGCTACTAAATTAAAATTCTAGCTTGTTTCCATTATATAAGAAAATTCCTCTTAAATTCTTTTATATTCCAAAGAAATTACCAACAATGCAACTTATGAATTGTGCAAAAATAAATAGGAAGATTACTTTTATATTTCTTTGTAATAGTAATTCCAACATTTGGTTGAGGCTCTACAATCTTTCAGACACTTTCATTAGTATTGATAGTGCGGTCTATGCTTTCTCTACTAAGAGAAAAACTTTCAAAATCAATTTTGGGGAGCATTGGGATATCTTCTTCCTTTCCTCCATCTACTTTATCTACAATAAGAAAATGCTACACTTTTCAAAAAGACGAAAGAAAAATAGAAAAAGGTACAGATAGATATTATCTAGGATACTTTTAGATTAAATGTTGAAGGAAAAAGTAAAATACCCATAATCTCATTATGAAAAATCACTTTCCTCTATTCCACCAAAATTTTTCTCTTTGCCTGCCTATTTTTCTCTATTGTTGTTTTCAATGTTTTCCTTTTGATTTGGTAATTTGACTATGTAATATTTTTTCATTAATGAGAAGGATTAGCCTACCTTTTCCAATAAAAAATGTATGTGGGCTCAAGCTCTTTAGTTTCCTTTGAGATTAATATATTCCCTTAAGCATGTAATGACAATTTCAGCTTTGCATAGACAGGAGATGAATGAGTAGTGCTCTTTGTGCTGAATCAGGAATAAGAAGATAGGAAGTTAATCGTTTACCTCATCAAAACTTCAGCATCAGTATAGTTACCAATAAGAAATTAATACAATACTTCAATTTTGTCTCAAATTATAAGTTCTAAAGCAAATATTAAATCAAATAAAAATTCCTCAAGTTCATCCTAGCATAACTATAATTTAGTATCGTCCCAAATATTTTGATTATATGTATGTTTTTCAAGTAATGTAGCCATTGGGTCATCTAACTGGATAATCACAATATAGTTGATAGTCTACTGCTTTTTCTTTACTCTAATTAGAAAATTAATTATCTTCAAGTTGACTGCAAGTTTTTTTCCCTTGTTTTATGACTACAAATTCTATTAAAATGAAAACTTACCATTCCAATGTTGTCAAATATCCTTCCCAACAGGAGAAATTTTCAAAGTTTCTTCAACTATGTTTACATGTGAAAGATAATAAATTCATTTAGCTAAATTTCAAATGCAATAAAATTAAAATTTCGCTTCTCAATTTTACCACATACAATTATGCATCAATATATAATTATGTTTCCATTTTAGGATAGAACTTAATAAAACTAGATAGATCTAGCATTTATGTATTGTATCCTAGCACGCAACAACTCTAGGGCGGCATCCCCTTCTCTAGCCTCAGCTCGGCTCGGCGCCTTTTCAAGCATAAGAAAGACACGAGTCTTCCAGTATTAGTGCACTTTCCCACTTTTTCTTTCTGAATAACTCATACTCACATCCATCCTGCTTTGCTCTTACAGCATGTGGGTGCCCTGTTTTCACAGGTCTTCGTTGTTGACGACATATAGTGCAATGTAACGTTCTCGTCCATGGCATGTGCCTCCAATGACTCTGCCACTCTTATAGCCATTGAACTTTTGCTCCTCATCTCACGCCTCAAGTCGAGCTAGAGTATCGTTAGTCAGCCCTTCCTGTGAGATGCCTCTAGCTTCTTAGTGATTGATGCTGACCTTCTTAGACTCCTATCAGATCCCTTCAAATGTTGTTATTCAAACTCATAGAGTTGTTGCTCCCCCTTCTTTCATATATGCTCTAGAGGATGGGATCTTCTCAGTCAGTCTAGCCTCGTACCACAAGCCAACCACTACCCACACAATATGTCGGCTCCCATCTTCTTGAGGCCAGAGATTTCCGACCTAGCAGGATCCTTTTCTTTCATTTTGGTTGACGAGTTTTCATTTATCACTGAGCTTAGAGATTATTCAACTTTTCATTTGATCATCATCCATCAAGAGATCATTTTTTTTTATTTTCTTGATAGTTGTCACGTGTTTCTTAGATTATTGCTAAACATTGATTATTGTTGGCTTTTCACTAAGCATTCATACTATGTTAATGGCCTGCATATATGAATATTAAAGATTTCTCTTTTTTATGGTTTTGTGGAAACCCCAGTTTCCTCTTTGGGTATTACTTTCCCAGAAATTAAGGTTCATTAAATCAACAAATTCACATTATATTCTTTTTGTTCAATCTTTGACAATTCATTTCCTAGATACGCTACTGATTACAGATTGTATTGGCCTCTATGACCCATGCTCTGAGTTGAATAAGACTAAAAAAAAGTTTAATCAAACTACGAAGGAGTTGCATCAAATCAATTTTTAAGCTTTTTTAAGCCACCCTTTTTGTCAAAATTATTAATTTGAATTATCATTTTGGATAAGAAGAGGATTGAATTTGAATGTTTTACTGGGATTATATTTAATTTTATATGGAGTCAGATTTAAATTCAGAATATTTAATCTTATTTTTGCAACCCTCTTTCTAAAAAAAACAATTAATAATTTCCAATTCAATTCACTGAACATTGTATTTTAAAATTTTAAGCCTTTCTAAGCAACCTTTTTTTGTCAAAATTTATCTTTTTATTAGGTTTATATTATTAATTTGAATTATCTTTTTGGATAGATTAGGTTTGAATTTAAATGTTTTGTTGGGAATATATTTAATTTTACAGAGTCGGAATTAAATTCAAAATATTTGATCTTATTTTTGCAACCCTATTTCTATAAAGAACAATTAATAATTTCCATTCAATTCATTGAACATTGTTTATGAATGAATAAAACGATTTGTGAGACTAAGGGCCTGTTTGGGGCAGCTTATTTGGTGCGGTGGCATTTTGAAAAAGCACCAGGTCTGTTTGGGTAAACTGCGTTTTGGTTTTCAAAAAACTGAAAACTGCGTTTTCACACCGCACCTATCTAGATGCGGTGGCAGCTATCTAGCTGCGGTCTGGCTTTTCCGAAAAAATAAAAATTTGTAATAGCCACCGAACATAGCATATCAACATATTATTTTTAATCAGCTTATCAGCATATTATTCAATAAGCTGTAGCTGCCCCAAACAAACCCTAATATAATAATTCCTAATCAAAGTTGTGTGCACGGAGTTTTCATCTACACACTTCCATAAATCTAGTAAGTGAGCAAGTTCAATCAATTGTCACACTTTTAATTGAACTGATCAACACTACTCCCACCTTGAACCTACTTATACTAACTGCGACATTCCTTACCACAAAATCCTCTTATTATGTGAAGCATGATTATGTTGGTCAATTGTTCACTAAGAGCCCTCAGTATCGCTGATCAAGCTTGATGATGAATTTTTGGGGGATACCAACGGAGTGTCCCCACCGTTATGGGTTCGGGGGCACTGTTCCCAAAATTTCATTTTTTTTTGTACATGGAGCCCAAGCGCCTGGAAGACGGCGCTGCAATGCCCAATTCAAGTTTTAGAACCAGAGAACACGTCAAAAATCCATCTAGTGATACCTCTACATTAACACATTCAAAAACTTCCCCTCTAGTTCCATGCAATGATAATTTGTCCTAACAAATCTTAGGTCGTTTTCCAGTTCAACAATACATGTGAGAACTATATGAATCTACCATCTATCATGCTAGTTCTCGTGAAGATGTTCATGATGGAATACCTCTTTAATGGTAAATTTGACATTAAGGATAACTATGGGTTATCACAATGATAGAAACGAGATAAATTCCACAACGAATAGGTCAAAAATAATAGATTATATTCAACAAGTACCAAAAGAAAACAATACAACCTCGAATACATAAAAAGATAAACAACAAAAATTTGAGAGGTAGGTGGTCTCTCCCAAAACGTTAATTCCTAAGAATCCAAGACAACAATCACAAATAACCTAATCACAAATATATTAGGCCCTATTTATACCCTGCAATAATAACTAATAAATGATTAAATTACCCTTTTAATTTTGTGCCTGACATAAGTTTTCAAATTATTTGGCGGGCTTGGCTCAATGAAGCACTAGGCGAACGGCGCCTATGTACGGCGTCAGCCTAACACTACTCCCTCCCAAAAAGGCACACAGTCATCAAGGTGGAAGAGAGAAAATTATTGTTAGATCAAGTCATATGGCTACCACTCATAAGCTGATTTGAGACTGGCTCTTGCCGTTAGCACTTAATTGAAATACACGATCGATCGTTGACACTGCATGAGGACTACACCTAACCCATAGCCTGAAGCATCCATCTCTACAATGAATGGATAGCTGAAATTAGGTAACACCATTAATGATACACTTATCAAAACCTTTAATTTCCCAAAACCCCAAGTCGCAGCTTCCCCCCACTGAAAGTTATACTTCTTCAATTGCTCAATGAACAGCGACGCAATCTAACTGTAAATATTCACGAACTTCTAGTAATATCTTGTAAGTCCCAGAAATCCTCTCAATCCCTTTAAGATCCTAGGTAGTGGCCAATCCAGCATACCCACCACCTTCAAGGTATCCGCCAACACCCCTGCAACCGACACCACATGTCCTAAGTACTCTACCTTCAGTTGGACAAACGAACACTTTTTTAGGTTAGCATAGAGCTGGTGCTTACTAAATACCGTCAACACCTTCAGATAAGCAATGTGGTCTTCCAAAAAAATGGTTGTATACTAGAACATCGTCAAAATATACCAACACAAACTTCCGAAGTAAAGGCAGAAACACATTGTTCATTAGTAATTGAAAAGTAGCTAGTGCATTGGGAAGCCTGAATGGCATCCTGATTTTGTAGTGACCCTCATAAGTTCAAAATGTAATCTAATATACACATCTAAATTTGATGGTATCCTGATTTCAAGTCACACTTGAAATATACTGCAGCTCCAAATAACTTGTCGAGTAGCTCATCGATCATCAGGATGAAAAAATTATCAGGTGTTGTTTCCTTATTCAATGCTTAATAATCCACACAGAAACACCAACTTCCATCCTTCTTCTTCACTAACAAGACTGGGCTAGAAGTGGAGCTCAAATTAGGTTGTATGATCCCAACTTCCAACATCTCTCGGATCAATCTCTCAATCACATCTTTTTATGCCTAGGGTAGCGGAATGATCCCACACTGATAGGAGAAACTCCCGGTCTCGAGGTTATTGCATGCTTGTGTCCCTCTGAGGAGGCAATCCATATGGCAACTAGAAAACTTCAGCAAATTATTGTGAGAGCTATTAAAACGGTATTGGAATCTTTGCCAAATCTGAATCGTGCGTCTCCTCCATGCTATACAACTCAATCAAAATTCCCAACCCTTGTTTCATGAGTGGAACATAAGGAAATTAGGGAGAAGACTCACGCATAAAAAAGTTAAAAATATCGATCTTTGAAGGAGATGATGCCTATAGTTGGATTTATCATTTGATGAAAGTAGCCTTATGTTTGGATGGAAAGACTCTAGCATGGTATCAATAGAGAGAACAACATCAGCCATCAGAACGTGGGAAGAATTCAAAGACTGGTTGTTGGAACATTTCAAAACCACGCGATGCAGGAAGGGTACTTACACAAGTAATTTTTTTTGCATTGTTCAAGGAAAGGTCCATCATGAATTATAGAGAGAAATTTAAGATGATATCCGCCGCTTGAGAAGGATATCAAGGCTTGAAGGAAACTTTATGAAAGAGTTGAGGCCAGAAGTTCAAGCAGAGCTTCGTTTGATGAGACCAATTTGATAAGAACGAGACAAACTTCGGCAAAGATTAGGGCAAAAATAATAAATTTTATTTTGTCTGAACAGAAACAACTACATTTCGAGAGGCAATTCCTCTCAAACCTAACTCATAAGACTCAAAAGACAACAATCATGCATAAAGTAACCCTAAAAATATTAAGTTCTATTTATACATCCATAATAATAACAAATAAATGATTAAATTATCTCTTTTAATCTTGCGCCTAAAATAAGTCCTCAAATTATTTGGTGGGCTTGAAATCGATTCAGTGGAGCATGAGGCGGACGGTGCCGGCCTAACACACTACCAAATTTTACCACCATGACTAAGGTTAAGTTTAACATATTGTCATAAATTAAGTTAGAACCCATATCTAGTCAAGTGTCTAAACTTAGAATAATGTAAGCATTAGACAACAAACTTTTCAAGAAAGAATTCTTTTTTAATCAGAAGAAAGAATTCTTTTTTAATCAGGTGAATTGAAAATTTGATATAATATAATTCAGTATAATTAAAAAAAAAAATTTCATACCAGAACTAAAAAAAGTTAAATCAGGACCAGAAGAGTTAGCCTTTATGCCCATCTTCATTTTGGCCAAATTTCTAAATTTTTTTAGAGTTCTTCTTTTTTTTTTTAACGCAGTTGAATTTATCCTTTAGATAATATTATGTTTGAATTTGAATGTTATGATATAACTAGATTTAATATCAAATAGGATTATTTTTTAATTCAAAATATTTCCTCTCAACTTCGTAATCCTATTTTTCTATAAATCAAGATTGATGGCTTGCAGTCAAATTATGAAACATTGATGACAAAGGAATGAAATTATTTGTGAGGCTAAATGAGCAGAATTTTGATTTAAGTTGTGTACAGAGATGAGTACGTGGTGTTTTCATCAACCCAAATTCCACCAACTTTTCCAATCTTCTTGCTCGTTTAAGCCAAATCTCTCCAGTTTGGTTTCGGGAAAGTTGTGGCCCGCTATGAAGCACAAATAAATAGACAAATGAGTAAATATGTATATATTGTCAGAGCGCGGATTTATATTTTCAGACCGTGATCAATAACTGATGCATGTTCCAGCATTGTATCCATAGCGAAGTAATGAAAACTGATTCAAATTTCACCTAGTAAATGATTATTGGGAAATTTATATACGAGCACACAATTGTTATGTATTTACATATCTCACACCTAAACATTCATATTTAGGTACTTAGCAATTAACCTATCAATGAAAAGGTGTATTGCTGGTCTGAGAAGATAAAAAAGGCCAATAAGAGTTCGGATTGCCTGGATGCTCATTCAAGATAGAGGGTCATTGCTCCAGAAATGTTCAGTGGCTCGGTATGGCTCCAATTTTTTTATTCTCGATTGCCAACATAACACCTCTACCAACTGGAATATTATTTGTGATCTAGCAAAGTATTGACAACCTCTCCGTTGAAAAGTTACTAACGGAAATGGCATTGATGCTCTCAACCAAGCGTGGATCCACAAAATCCCTCTAGTCAAATGGCCCTACCCAATAGATACCTCCGCTATCAAGGAGCTGAAGGTTTCAGATCTGATCAGTGGAAGCGCTTGGGATGTGCAGAAAGTTCACTCCTTCGGTAATCAATTGGGGGACAAAATTTTGGAAATCAAAATCTATAATGAGGCTAATGGGATAGCCTTGAACTCAAATACACGCATTTGGGTAAAGACCATCACAGCGCTAGCCTGCGATGCAATTTTCGCCCCCTCCACAAATCATCAAAAATGTCTCAACAATTTCGATCTACATCCCTGGGAAAGGTTTTCTGGGTGGAGGACCTTGCATGATGCTATCCTCACCTGGTATTGGCTTGCCCGAAAGGGGCTCACCGATTCAACGGATAGCCCTTGGGGATGCCCAAAAGCGGAGCACAGAACCCACATCTTAGCTAACTGTTTGTTTTTGTGAAGGGTCAAAAATACTTTGATGAAATGAGGAATCATGATCCCTTCGTTCAGATGCTTTCAAGCCTCCATCAACAAAACTCTACAAGTTTCTAAAAACCAACATAGCTGCCGACCACTGCTTTTGCCATGTGGTCCATCACTGTTGGAGGGCACCGAATGCCATTTGCCATAGCAAGCCCCAGAAGTCCTACAATCATTATTGCCACCACCCTCGAAGTGCTCACAAAGACAACTTTACCCATTCCGGGAGCAATGGGATACCAGCCAACCCGCCAGATTGGTTTCTCCTTTTTCTGGTATCCTCCCCCTCCCGGATGGCTTAAACTGAATGCAATGGGGGCACTTCTACCCTCGGATGTTGCCAGCATGTAGACGACCATAGTGCTCTCTCTTCCATACTTAGAGAGGATAGATCATATTTGTGTACATCATAGGTGCCTACTTGCATGTTTTGTAACCTTTTGATCTTTCATTAACGCAAAATGCAATATTTTAAGAAAATGTGTATTTCACTTTTAAAATGTGGTAATAGTGCTATTTTTAATGCAATATTAAAGTTTCGAGTGCGGTGTGTGTAAATATGAAAGTTTACGTGTGAGAGATGCAAATACATAGTAACTGTGTGCTATGCTGTATGTAAATGCCCCAAAAATGGGTAATTGGTGGTACGATATTGGGCAACAAAAAGAGGTTCAGGATATCAGGAACCCATAAATAAGGGATCCATAAGGGTTACTGCTCGAGGCAGACCCTCCATATAAGATACTAGATTATGGCTTCTAAATAGCATTTGTGATTTCAGAATACAGCAAAAATTAAAATAATCTTTAGAGCGTACGGCAAACATAGAAGAAAAAACTGGAGAAACCTAGTGCAAGAAAAAGAAACATCAATAAAGTATTACCTGATTAACTAACTGGTTCTTGAACCTCTCAGGATGTAGCTTCCTCTCAGAGTGAAACGCATATGACACTTGGGCATCCATTCCTGCAAAGAGACAGAGCTAGTACTAAAGGGAATTTCATCCAATGTGTTTTGAGCAAAAACAAAATGAATTTTAATTTTCAAACATTTTGCTTAGGTTGCTCAACGCAAGATTTAAATTGGTATAAACAACCCATCATCAAGCAATGGTTATTTAATTTTAAGTAATCATACACGCTTATCCTATTAATTAATCAAATGATAGCCCTTGTATGTCAAATCAATATCTTAAGTCATTCAACAATGTCAACAAATAAATTTCAGTTTCATGACTTACGAGGTTAGCTAATCCAAAAATAAATATGCAAATTTTAGCTGCGAGGTACCAGGTTGGCAGGTTCATTCACTGTAGCATAAATTTCTTGCAAAAGAGCTATTCATTGGACAAAAAATCCAAAACAGCACATATGAAGAAAACAAGTGCTATTGATGAATTACAAAATTGTTGGAATATCAAAATGCCAGTATGAGCATATGTTGACTCAATATCACCTCTAACAGTGAATCTGGCACTCGACAGTTTCATGAAAACTAACATGCTATGAAGGCAAGTCTTAGAGATCCAGCTAGCTCGTTACTAAAAGGTATCTTTGGGTCTCAACAAGCGGCAACAAGTTGTTCATAAAAAGAGTTTTTCAATGGCCTAAGATAAACGCAAAATCATGAATTTAAGAGAGATAAGTAGTTGTATTTGTTGAATAATTGTCAACTGAAAAATCTTACCCATACTGAAATAGTTCCAAAATCCACCACGAAATGTATGGCAACCTTCCTGATATAAGAAAAAATGGAAATGAAATTATTATACTAAAAAACATAAGAATAATGACTAAATCAGCTAGTTCGCATATTTGGTATAAGAAGACAGCCATGAGTCTGGTATGAGGGCTAAATGGTTAAACTACTAGTGATGTGAGGGCTAGATGAAATGGTTAAAACAATAGTGATGTGAGGGCTAGATGGCTTAAGCAAGCTATTACTAATATTAAACTACAATAATTGAAATAAGGCAACCCACCACTGAATAGAGGTATATCCACTGTCAGAAAAGGCTTTAAAGCATCCCAGAATAAGCAACACTAAGCGGAAAAAATTCAAGTAGGAGTTTTGAAACTAATTTTGTCACTGCAGAGGAATAGACTTACCACGTTAAGAGAGTCTGTGTGTGAGACACGATGAAATGCATGCAAAGAATGCGGCAACTCTAGAGGAGCTATCGGATCACAGGAGCCATTTATGGGAGCTCTCATTCTCATGATTATATGCCAGCTGAAATAGAGAAGTATGAAGAAATAAGAAATGACTGATATTCTTATCAAGTAGCTGCTCTCTTTTTTGCAATATTTGGACCTATTATGAGCAAATAAATTGCATAATTTAACGACAAACTTTCTATAATCAAAATGTGCTAAAATCATCACGCATATCCACCTATCAATTTTTATTTCCCTTGCTTTCATTACTTGTCGAAGAAAATGTTCCACAGATTGACGATCAGTACCAGGGTTCTTCTTACCCTGCAGGTATAATAGAATGCATCTTATTATAAATTTCCTCGTCATAAATTATAATGCCAAACATCTACAAGAAGATAATAATTGTTTTTGTTCATTTTAAATAGTGCTATCATTGTCGCTGCATTGAGACAAAATGAAAATCATATAAAAATAAGAGTTATTTTGTATTGACAAAAGATTTTTAAACTCAGGTTATTCTTGCAATGAATTTGAGACGCTGCCCACGTGTTGAAAAGCCAATAATGATCTGATGGCAGTAGATCACTCAACTCTATCTTATTTCCACTCAAGTTTCTGAAACAACTATGGAGATGAAGAGGAAGCTATAGGAGCCTAATGAAAGCTACAGTAAAAGGAGAAAAGGAGTTTTTACTTGCGTCCATCTGAAAGGAGCTTGTTATGCTAAGCTGTGTCGAAGAATAGACGGGGTGGGTGTGGTGGTGGTAAGAGGAGAAATAGAAAAAAATCATGGTTTGGCTAGAAAGACGGAATGAAGAGTGGAATAGAATAAATAATAAGGTGAAGGAGGGTTCTTCTCAATCCATAAAAAACCATCACTTGAGTCATCACAACCCATGCACTTCCTTATTTAGGAGGCCATAACGATGAAGCCAATACAAGACTAATGATCATAACGCTAATATAATGTAAATTGATTGAAAAAGTTATTTATAAATCAGAGCAATCCGACTTCATCATTCTCCTGGGAAGTAAAAACTCTTCCCTGATGAGTTCGAGAGAGCAGATACAAAAGAGGTGGAGGTGGCACTGGTTAGTGTCTGCCAAACATAGATCTCAAGCAGAACTTCTGCGTAATAGTATTTGACCGCATCAGCTCTAGATAGCACACAGTAGCCAGGATCATAGGTGACTTGATGGAGCAAACATTAATTTACTCAACCAAATGTATGAACTCAATGAATGCAATTTGACTTAAATTGTTAGTTTGGGACTTGGGAGGATGGAAATATGGAATAGGGTAGGTTAGTGGATGCAGTGGATTGGGGAGGTGTGTTGGGAAAAGATTAATTGGGAAAGGAAGGGATGGAGAGCTAAAAAAGATAAGAGTAGGGAGAAGTGCAGGATCAAAGATAGGTATTGGGTTTGATAATTAAGGGATATAAATTAATAACAGGAGGGTTTATGATAGCAGGTGATGATTACAGGGTTGGAGGCAATGAATAGATAAATTGGGCTGAATGCAACTTTGACAGTGGGAGGGGTATGTTGGGTTAGTGAGAAGTTGGAGGTATTGGAGGGGGAAGTTAGGTAGATTAGCCAGTGGTGGTTTAATAATGATGTTGGCAGGCGGTTAAAAATGTAAGAATTGAAAATGAACTAGAAGAGGTGAGGCTCCCTAAAGAGGCATCAATAAGTGCTAAGGTGGCGTTGAGTCAATTTTAAATGTGGTTACTGGTTGACAGGTGTGAGCTTAGCTGGTTTAGAGATATTTTCTGGTCAGTGAATTTTGGGATTAGAAGGGTTGGTGGAGTGTAATGAGTGTGAGGGATAAAAAAGGTTATAGTGTTGCAAGTAGTGCTGTGTGAGATCATCAAATTAGCTGCATAGAACAGGGAGACCAAATGTTTCATAAAAATTGAGAAGAGCTCAAAAATTTGAATTCAATTGAGAATATGAGTTCAATCATCCTTTGTGCGCTTAGCAATATGTATGATTATGTTCCTGCAAATTTTTGGAGGAACAAACTCTATGGTTTTCTCATTATATAAATAACAAATATATATACAGCGCAGACTAAACCTCATACAATTGGAGGGAAATTAAAATCATCACGATGAAAAAGAAAGAAATAAAACAAAGTAATGGATAATAAAAGGAGAATAATGTCCCGCCTCAAATGTAACAACGGATCAATGTTTTCCTAAACCGGATATGCATATCAACACTTCCCCTCAAGTTGGATTGTATATGTCATACATACCAAACTTGTTGTTTAGATTATTGAAGTGGCGCCAAGGAAAATCCTTGCTAAGAATACCAACGATCTGATATGGAGTTGGGACATAACATAGCTGAATAACACCTTCATTGACCTTCTCAAAGATAAAGTGTCTGTCAATCTCTATATGTTTGGTTCGATCATGATGTACCAGATTCTTTGAAATATTTATGGTTGATTGACTATCATTGAACATCTTAATAGTGCTTTGGTTTTCCATGTGAAGTTCCACTAGTAGTTTATTTAGCTAAATTCCTTATCAATTTCCTAACGACAGTGCACGATACTCAAATTGTGCGCTGCTTATTGCCACCACAACTTGCTTTTTTACTTCTCAAGTAACAAGATTACCCATATAAATGAATAGTAACCTATGATAGATCTTCTATCACCCAGTTCTTTAGCCCAGCTAGCATCAATGCGGATCTCAAAGTTATGGTTCTCAGTCTTCTTGAATATCAATCCACATCCTGGAATCATCTTTAGATATCTTAAGATTCAATAATCCACATTTAAATGATCTTCATTTGGATCATTCATATGTTGGCTCACTGCACCCACAGAAAAAGTAATGTCAGGTCTTTTATGTGACGGAAAAATAAGCTTTCTCATAAGTCTTTGAAACCTCTCTTTTTCAATTGGGTGCACTCCTTTTGATGTTCGTCAATGCATCTGTCAGTATACATCTTAATATTTTAGTCTCTTCTAATAAGTCAAGGATATATTTTCTCATAGGATATGACAATATCTTCTTTATATCTAACTACTTCCATTTCCAAGAGGTATCTTAAAATTCCATGATCTTTGATTTCAAACTTAGTAGACATTATTCTTTTGATTGTTTCAAGTTCTCTTATGTCATTTCCTATAAGAACAATATCATCTATATATACAATAAGAATGGCTATCATACCTTCTTGATTTAATTTCACAGCAAAGTGAGATCAGCCTGACACTAAAAGTAATCATTGACAGGAATAGTCTTGCTGAACATTTCAAACTATGCTCCAAAAGATTGTTTCAACCCATACAATGATTTATTTAATTTGCACACCAACTGATTATTTGTATTTTTCTTTAATCCAGGAGATATCTCCATAAACACTTTTTTCTCAAAAACACAATTAAGAAATGTATTTTTAATGTCTAGCTGATGTAAATGTCAATTCGACTTGACATCCAATGACAACAATACGCTTAATCTACTTAGTGTCGCAATTGGTGCAAAAGTTTCTTGGAAGTTGATCCCATAAGTCTAAGTGAACCTTTCTGCTATAAGTCTAGCAATGAATATTTATACTCTCTCGTCTACTTTGAATATAATAGTCACTACACATTTGCAACCTGCAGTTCTTTTCTCATATGACAGAGGTGTTATGATCCAAGTATCATTTTTTTCAGGGGCAAGAATTTCTTCTTCCAAAGCCTTTTCCAAGCAGGAATAGATAAGGCTCCTTAGATTGAATTATGGACCTGCACATTATCAAAATTCTAAACATAAAATTTGTAGGAGGATTATAATTTTCCATGCGTCAAAAATTCCTCTATCAGATGTTATGTACATACTTGTGCTCATTTTTCTTGGTGGTCATGATGTATTGACCTAACCTTTGTGTGAATACTTAAGGCTAAGTTCTAGTGATTTGCATTCCTAATTTTGCATATTGTCCCTTACATGCTTGCTAGGTTTATCTATCTGATGTATAAAAGGAGTTCTTGGTTCTTGGTGAGCGTTGTGAGAGGATTTAGTGGAGTAGTAGGTATATTTTCAATTAATTTGTGATAGCGGGGACAAGTGTGTGTTCATCAGGGATATAAGAGATATGAGCTTAAGGTTCCTGAATAGTATCCCAAATTCGATATTCCCTCCAAATCTCCATGTTAGATGTGGGGTAATATGGTTAGTTTTTAAAGAAGATGAGTTGTTTGTGTAAAGTAGCATTTATTTCATTTTTTGTTTGAAGACTAGCCCACAAAAATGCACTTGATTGAACTGGGATCAAGTTTTGTCTGAAAAGGCTGATGTAAATGAGCAAAAGTGATGCAACCAAAATTTTTTAGTAATAGTAAAGGTGAAAGACTAAATATGCGGGTAGGATTTTATGATGATATTTAGAGATTGTTTAAATTTTAGCACTCTATCGAGCATCCTACTTATGAGAAAAATGAATGTGAGAATTGCATATCCCAAAAAAATGTTTGGGTATATTATTAATGAATAAAATAGATCGAGCCATTTCGAGTTTATATTTGTTCTTTCTCTTAACCATGCCATTTTTGTTAGGGTGTGTCAACACAAAAGCATATATGAATAATGTCATTTTTGGATGGATAAAAGCCGACAATTGAGTTGTAGTAGTATTTTCCATTATCGATTTTGAGAATTTAAATTTTGCTCTGAAATTAAGTGGGAATCTTGTTGTAAAAGATTTCAAATATGTTGGCAGTTTTAAATGTTTTCTAGTATGAAAAGAGGTCCATGTGGTTCTGGTGTGGTCATCAATAAAGGTGACAAATTGCCCAGCTCCATTTGAATATTTTATTTTCGAGAGCCCCCAAATATCACTATGAACCATGGAGAAGGGATGTGTTGATTACACCTGTCGAGTATGTTTAGCAAGTTGGCAAGTTTCAAACTGATAAGAACTAAGTTTTTCATTGATAAATAAATGAGATACAATTTTTCAATACAATAGAAGTTAGGATGCCCAAAGTGAAAAACATAATTTGACTCTCGTGAGAAACAAACTCATATACAAGACTGGACTCAAATAATTGTGAATAATGGGATGATCATTTTAAGTGGGAGGCTGTCGGCGTTATTTTGGTGTGGAGTGCCCGTAGGAAGCTGTCGGTCGCCGGAATCTAAATCCCGTAGCCCGCTTCGGAAGGACGCTTTAATTTATATATATATATATATATATATATGTATGTATATATATATATATATTTATATATATATATATATGTATGTATAATTTTTAGAAAAATATGAAATCAAATTGACCGTATTTTTCTTAGTTTAAATGAAAGAGTGTCACGCACTCGAAACCGTATTTATCCCGAAAGATAAACACGAGACTTGAGAGTGAGGTCGATCAAATAAACTAAGAATATATGACGTCCGTTTGGTCTGTGAAACCAATTTTATTTTGACAATGATTCACTTATTTAATATGAAGAATTAAATAGGGTTTATTTTAAATTTGGGTTCGGAAAAACTTACTATAAGGATAGCTTCTTATAGTTAATTATATCTTAAATAACCGAAATCACTTAAGAAAACTCTCGATAAAAATCAAGAAATATTATCTTCAAGGAGGTCAAAAGGATAGGACTTTTCAACGAAGTCGGACAAAGAGGTGTGAAAGGGGATTGGCTCAAATTTGGAACATTTATTATGGGATCCAAAGGAGGAAGAACTAGGGGGTGTCGGAGATCAGGAGGCGAACCTCGGGGACTTCCCTAGTTATCCTATGATTTGGCTTGAATTTAGAGGAGAAATTATTTAAAGGTTTCATCCTGTCAATTTTATTTAATTAAGGCTTATATTTGTGTGAAACGATCACACGAATAGCCTAGAAGGTGTGAGGATTTAGGTCGTGAAGAACGACAACGTCGGAATCTTAAAACGAGTTGGGGCTTATATTGTACAACAGAGCTATACAAAGAACCAAAAAAGAGATTGAGGATTCATGTCGCACTAGGCGAACAACCTCGAAATCCTATGGATTGTTGTTTAATCACTAAGGAATGGTTTAGTTGGTGAAGATATGTTTTGCTGTTGAAGATGGCCGTGCTGCCCACCACGCTAGCTCCAAGCTCCTTGCCGTGACGAGTTTAAGTTTTCTAAAGTGGCAAGTTATAATGTCAAATCAGGTGGCCCTATGGTCATGGTTCTCCTAAATACCCTATAAAAGCATGTTTAAGGTTGTACAGTGTGTAGCAGGGTATATAGCACAGAAAAACAGTAAAGCATGCAGTAAAGAGTATGGTACAACGTGTTAAAAAGAACAGTAGCAGGTACAAAAAGTAACATGCTGTAAATATAAACAAACCTGTATACCTGGGAGATTCGTTATTTTCTTAAATGTAGTAGACTGGAATGCATCGCACAAATGAAGGCCAAACAGGAAAAAGAAATATCGTCCAGAAAACTCGAGAAATGACGGCGAATGACTCAGTAGAAAAACTCAGGAAAATGAATAAAATCATCAAAACCTCGAGAAAGTCCCGGAAAAAGGACCACGAGTGCTTCATCAAAATCATACGAAAAATCCGAAGAAAATCGTAAGCACTTGGGTCGGGCCTAGGCTCAGAAACTGTGTAGTTATACTCGAGGGTCGTCGAAGGCTACTCGGTCACCCGAATGTATAAAGCTCGCTACTCAATTAGAAGGGTGTCTCTTAAACCTAACTCGGGAGGGTGTTCGCTTAACCGATGCGATAATCAACAAGTGGACAACCAAGTTTATAATATAGTTTTAAAATTTATATTTTTAGCATGCACGTGAATTTCAGGCATACAAAAGAGAGTTTATATTGATGTTTTGATTGTAGTGAAAATATATTTTTGTTGTAAATATAGTATCCGTTCTTATCAATTTTTGAAAATTAGGGTTGTTCACGAGTCGATCACTTCGTCGGGCGTAGGATCACTAACAACCTAAGAATGTACGGGTGCCCCGCTTGCCTTATAGCGGTGAATGATACCGTCATCCTACGGTTCATCGGGGCCCTGGAGCGGGTCCTGATGTCGTAGGACGGGATATCATTCCACTCTACCACCGGTGTGTCTTTATCATCAGCACCCTATGCCCCAAAACAAAACGAAAACCAAAGCTGAGAAAAACAACGAAAGAAAATAAGTCAAAGAGCAAAAGGGGAAGGAAAGGAGACCAACCCACCTCCAAATCTGAAAAAAAAAAAGGGAGGGGCCCAAACGGTAGGAGGGTTAGCCTAAAACACCCCTGCATATGGCTTGGGAAGTTTCCAAACCTCACACAATAAACCAAATAGAAGTGAGTCGAGTAAGACCCCCACTAGTATTTTCAAACCCCCAAATATGACAATTTATCAACTCCAAACTCGATTCACAACTCAACATGCTTCATAAGTGTAAAATCTTCCGACAAAACCAAATAGAGGCTCACGGCCAAGGCAAAACAAGAAAAACCAACCCATCATAAAGCTTTCAACACACAAGTGAATGGACAAACTCTCACAAACCATCCAAATCAATTCTAATTCCACCAAGTGAGGCGTAGCAAAGATGACTCAAATATAATGCTCAATCACTTCCCTCCATAATCAAGCCAAGCTATCAAACGGAGTGAAACCGAGCCAAGCAAAGAGGCGAGGCTGTCTGCTGCCACAAACCAACAATCGAGCCAAACATGGGGCAAAACCGCAGCTACCACATGGTGAAACCAGCAACGAGGCAAGGCTATGACAAGCCTAACACAAGGCCACAATTAAGCCATCACAAGGCTGAAATCAAACCCGGCACAAAGCTAAAGAAAGAAATCATAATAGAGGTAAAACTGAGCCCGCACAAAGCCTAAACCTGAGCCACCACAAGGCTGGAATCAAGCCAGCACAAAGTCAAAAACAAACCCTTCAAAGCTTTAAAGCAGGAATAAATATAACTCGCCACAATAGGCTCTCAGGTAAGAGTTTACAGCAAGCAATCCGAGCCCCTAAATGAGGCCAAAATCAAACCCAATATAGGAGCAGATCCAGGCCACCAAAACAGGCTCTCGCATAGGAGTTAAATCAAGCTAACCGAGCCTCCAAACGAGGCCAAAATGAACCACGGTAAGGTTGAAACCAGACTAAGCATGGGGCTAAAACAAACACCTCCATATGTTCAAAACATAAAGCCACCATATGTTTCAAATAAGAACAAGTGTGGAACCTTTCCAAATTAAAGTAAACTTCTTCCTAGCATGCATTTAATAAGGAAAAGCTACAAGGAACAAAAACCGAGCCCCACATGCACATTGAAAAAGCCAAACGAATTCTTCCATGATTCATGCAAAGCAAAAGTGAATAGAAAGCCTTGCAATACACATCACAACATGCTTGAAGAAGGAACTATCATTGTCCCAAAAGCCACATTTTAATCACCCCAACTTGCCTTTCGAACAAAAGAAAAGAGAAGAGCTAACATTATTCCAATGCCATGCTTCAACTTCTTTAACCATAGAAAATAGAAATATACCACATTTTATCATCTTAAGCAAGTAGAGAAAAGAGAGGAGCCAATGCCATGCTATATTTCCACCACTTTAAGCAAATAACCAAACCTATGCTTTAGAACATGCTCACATTTCCATTTTACACATGCTTCAAGTAATAAAATGCCCCCAAATCTTAATACAACAATCATACTAGCATGCCACTAGAGAGAGGGAGCAAGAAACCACTACTTAAGCAAATGAATAACACATTTCATGGCACACAAGTGCTCAGTCAGAAACAACGAGCGAGGAGAACCAAGCCATTGCAGAAAACCGCAGCCACTACAGGCAAAACTGAGAAGAACAGAGGTAGGAGAAAGGTTATCAGCTAGTGTAGAGCACACAAGTAAAGCAAGAAGCTCAGGGTTCAATCCGGCAGCACCTCCCCACCTCCAGGAAAATTTGGCCAGCCCCAGAAATGCCCCGAATAGGGCTCTTTATAGGCTAGAAGAGGAAGGGGAGTGCTGAACTTACCTGTAGGGGTGAGCTCAAGTGGAGGGGCTAAAACAGCAGCGACAAAAATGTCGCAGCTAGGAACAGGTAGTCGCAGGTTCGCACAGGGGCGAGTAGACGAGAGGACGTCGCAGCCAAAGATAAGGAATGAGGGGAAGTACGTGCGGCTCGAGGAGGAGAAGACCGCAGAAGATACGATCGAGCATGGGAGAGCAGGATACGGTCGGGGCGACGTGCTCAAGCGTGGGAGAGGGGCGAACGAAAGCTCCCCATCATGCGAACGAGAAAGGAGCGGAGCCAATCGAACGGGGCAGAAGAAGAGAATAGGGCTTAGGATTTAATTTATAAACGTATAAATATATATGTTATTATTATTATTATTAAATCAAGTCCCATTTCACAAATTTCGTCCCCGACGGGCTATTGTCGCAAAATAAACGTCAATTTTAGGTAAAACTGACGTTTCGGACGCATCAGCGCAGTCAATTTCATCATCCAGGATCGTTCGGACAACCTCGTTGACAGTCGCGTCAAAAGTGCGTCAAATCCGGCCTTTTCTGAAATTCTGACCTTGATGTCGATCGTCCCGGCGTTCTGACTTCGGCTCCAGTCCACTGCGAAGGAATTGAAGGCGTCGAGGCCGCGAGCTGAGAATTCATGCGTTCAGGTGTGTAAGACGTGCACGAGGCTATCCTAATGTCCAGGGATCCTATAGGGACTCAATTTGAATTCCTGACGTCAACTTCGACCAGCTACAGACTAGCGGTACAGAATCTCGTGCAGGATTTCAAAGAGTAACGAAGTGGCTCCAGACTCTAAAACAAGGTGGGTCCCATCGCTAAGAATCTAGGATCGTCGGGGAAGCTCCTGAGGCTAGAATCCTAAATCTAGGAGGAAAACTAAACCTCGACAAAAAACGAGGTCAACAGAGGCCTAGTGAGAAGATAAAGTTCATGATACATATCAACACTGCCGATCACGATCCCCGCGTCCATCATCATAAACTCACACAAATTAAGATAGAGTTTATTAACATAATCCATGTCACCAATGACTACTGATAGACAGTAAACTGTAATTAAGTTTAGGAACATAAAGCACGGATTGAAGAATAAGATATTTTGTTTGTTTCAAACTTCCTCTCTCTTTCACGGATGAGGAGCCATCTATGGTTCCAAATACAACATAATATTTGCAAGAATGAAAGGATTGAAAAACAGTGATATTACCTGTCATGTGATCAGATGGTCCAGAGTCCACAGTACAAGATGAGTCTTTCTGTTGAGAGCAACAAGAGCGGATAGAAGACTATATTAATGTGCTAGAAGGATAGTAGCAGACTCGTTATATTGTTCCAAAAGCCTTGGAAGAGCTTCAAGTTGTTCTTTGTTGAATGAGTTGTTCATGAGGCTTGTCTTTCTTTGATGTTGTGTTTGCTTGATTTTCCCCCATCATTTTTGACTTTGTTGGCCTTTCAATTTGCAGATTTTCCATAAATTTTTTAAAACTTCTTCAAATGACCAAGCTTCTTGCAATGTTCACACCACGGTCTGTTCTTCTTAGATTTGTTATCATGAGATAATTTGTGAGTGTATCAAATCGAGTTGTCAACATTTAATATAATGGGATTACTTGTCATCATGAGTTTCTTCCTTCTCTCTTGACTTTATACTTATGCAAAAGCTTCACGATTGAGGAAAGATGTTCGATTCACATGATTCTTCCTCTGACTTCATCTAGTTCCTTGTTGAGTCCTAAAAGGAAATTGATTGTTCTCTATTACTCAACAATGATTTTGTAAATAGCAGGGGCTTGTGAGCAACTCCATGTGTATGTTTCATACATATCTAGTTGGAGATAATATTTGGAGAGTGTTGAAGTATTGAGTAACATTCACATTATCACAGATCATATAATCTAGATTCAATATCAAACAACTCAAAGGTGTTGTCAACACTTGAATAAGTTTCTCTCGAGGCATCCAGGTTTTTTTTGTTGTTTTGTACAAGAAAAAATTTTCTCCATTTTTCGTGGTCATGGAGTTAGCAAGTCATAACATGCATAACATGACCATGTGATCTTCAATCTTCCATGCCTGATGTTTAGCATCAATAATTTCTCGTGCAAAATTTTCTTCAATGAGATGATCATAGTTTCTTTTCCCAAATATGTACATGAACCTCCGAATAAAAAAGCGTGCTTGGGGCGCGCCTCGATATGAGGCGTATGCACTTTTGCCCCAAGCTCACGAGAGGGGCTCATGGGGCTTACGCCTAGGAATGCCCAAAGCGCAATTTGCACCACACGGGGCATACGCCCCCTATTAATCGAATAAAAGGAAAAAAAATCCCTAATTCTACATACTTACCCGATTCACATCAATTCAAGCTTCTCCCGCACGCAGTCGATCTCCCACAGACTTTGGTTTCCTCCATTGCAAGCAAAGTCGCAGAAGATTCTGCTGACATCTACTTCATCCCTCGCACGCAGGCAATCCCGCCGTCTGCTTCGTCCCGCATGCAAGCTTGTCTGCTTCGTCCCGCATGCAAGCTTGTCTGCTTCGTCCTGCACGCAGAAAATCCCACCGCTGACTTCCTCTCTGGCAGGCAAGCAGAAGATCACACTCACGGCGTCTCCTTCTCTCCCCCTCTCGGCACCCGCATCGTCTCCCCCGCAACGACGTAGCCCTTTAAAGATTCTTTATTGTTTTATGATTTTTAGTGTTTTACAAGTCTTTAATGAATTATTTCACTGTAGCTACAACGACATTATTGCAGCTACAAAAATTTCATTGTAGCTATTACAGTGAATCACATTTTTTTTTCATGTTTACAATAAACTATATTTTTTTTCATCTATGCAATTTGCTAAAAGTGGATTCGATATGATTTTATTTTTATTTTAATGTGAAAGGTTAGTTGCTTGTAATGGATGGGAGCGATTGCATGACTGATAGTAGTTACACTAGCAAGGACTTTGTGTGGCAATATACAAGAAACAAACTCAATGAAAAATATTTTAGATGTAAGTTTTGCAATCAACTGTTTAGTGCAACAATAAACAGGATGAAACAACATCTTGCCAACACACACAAGAGCATTAAACCGTGCACTAAAACCCCAACTAAAGTTCAATAGAAATATAAGAAAGCATTAAAAAAAGATGCAAAAATCAAAGCACAACGACAATATAATAGGTGATATTAGAAGCAGTAAAATAAAAGTTTGTGAATGTCAAAATGCAACTGATTCATCATTATTTGACTCTACCAAAAGTGACCTTGAGTTATAAGTTCATTGAAATTTTTCACAACACAAGCGAGAAATTCTACTTTAAATTCCAAGCTGAAAAATGATGAAAGAAAATAAGCATGTATGGCAATTGCTAGGCTCTGCTACTCAGTCGGATTGGCGTTCAATAACCCATATTATGTGTTTGAAGTAGTTGCTAATTTTGGACCTAGTTTAACTCCACCTACAATGCATGAATTAAAAACTTAGATACAACTATAATCAATAAGATGTTAGAGGAGCAAAAGAATGCATGGAGTAAATATAGGTGTTTGATTATGTAAGATAGTTGGACAGATGAAAAAAGTAGAGCTTTAATTAATTTTCTTGTGAACGGACCAGCTGTGACTTTTTTTCTTATATATGTAAATGTTTCTAATGCTATAAAGTTATGAGTTACTATTCATTTATTTGGATGACGTGATTGAGGAATTGAGAAAAAAATGTGAGGCAAATTATAACAGAAAATGAGCCAAATTATATGAATGTGGGTAAAAAGATAATGAAAAAACACAACATATTTATTGAACACCATGTGCGACACATTGTATTGACCTGATATTTGAAGTTATTGAAAAGTTGAAGATTCACGAAAGCATACTTGGAAAAACAAAATAAGTTATTAAATTCATTTACGGGCACACATAAGTTTTTGGCTTGATGAGGCCTTTTACAAATGAGATGGATTGCTACGACATATTTGACCTTCAAAACATTTACAAGCAGAAACAACCACTTCAGGCAACATTCTCCTCAGAAGTTGGTGCTCTAGTCAATGGGCTAAAAAGACAGAAAATATAAAAGCTCGAGTTTTTATTATGTTTAATCCACATTTTTTAGGTCATCTTGCTTACTGTATCAAAAGTATTGCACCGCTTGTAAATGTTCTAAGAGAGGTTAACTCAGAAGAAATGCCAACCATGGGTTTTATTTGAGCAAATGAATTCAACAAAATAATAAATTGTTTTTAATTGTGGGCATAATGAAAAGAAGTATGGACCTGTTCAGAGAAAAATTAATGCAAGATGGGAAATCCAACTTCATAAACCATTACATAAGGGTTGTTATTATTTAAACACTCAATTTCACTTTTAAGATAATTTTTCTAATGATGAAGCGAAAAAAGAGTTAATTGTTTTTATAGAAAGAATGTTGGATTATGAAAATCGTCTTAAAGATGATATTCAACTAAACTTGCACGATAACTTGAGAGGAGACTTTGGGAGTAGAGTTGGTATGAACTCAAGAAAATTAAATCTTCTGTTGATTGGTGGATGAAATTTAGTGAAAAAATACCTGAGTTAATAAATTTTACTCTTCGAGTTCTTAGTCTCATCTGTCAACAGGTTATGAAAATAATTAGAGCACTTTTAAAAAATGTAATATTTTTTTTATTTCTTAAAATTATTATCATTTGCTTTTAAAATCATCTCTTAAAAATAATATTTTTTATCTTAGATTCATACCTCAAAGAGGAACGGGTGTGCTCTGGTGTATGTAAGATATAATACTAGATTGAGGGAAAGAAGTATGAGCCGAAAACAAGACTTCAACCCAATATTAATAAATGACAGACTTTAATGATGAGTGGATTGTTGAGAAAGAAGAATTAGTGCTTCCATAGGAACTTTCTTGCTTGAATGAAGAAGAGCGGGTATTTGATGTTGGTGTAATCAGAAATGTACCCACAACTAATGCAAATGAAGAATCACAAAATATTACACAACAAAGTAAATATATTTTTATAATATATTCTGATATAAAAAGAATGATGAATAAAAGAACAAGTTTCATATTTACAATTAATTATCCTTCACACAATTATGCATCTTCAATTTCTTATAAAAAAAGTTCCTAAATATTTACGAATATGATTTTGCTTACTTTTATAATTTAGGCAACACTGATAATGAGAAACAAATTGTGAATGCACCTTAGATTAAGCAAGATGATTTTAATGAAGTAGACAATGAATGCAGAGAATATGAAGAGTCGAGTTATGATTTGGACCCAATTATTGGTGGAAAAAAAGAAGATTTTGAGGATATTTTGAGAATAAATAACATTCAAGGAATGACATCAATTAATCACAAAATTTTTGTCTCAAACATATTCAGTTATTTTCATATGTTTCTACTTTTTGTGGTAGATTTGTACTAATATCTTAAAGATTAGAATCCTAGAAGACTTGTTTTAAACTTGAAACTAGTATAAGTTCTTTTAATGTAACTTAATTATTTTATTAGTAAGCACAAATACTTTATTTTTTGTATCTATTAATATTTATATTCCTTATTTTTTATGTTGTGGGGCTTATGCCTCGCCCTGTAACAAGAAAAGCTCCGCAGAAATGCCCACATCTTTTAAAACATTGACAATGATACAGATTGAGACCATTGGAAGAAATTGTTGTCATATAGTTAGTGATTGGTTATGCAAGAATAGACTTCAGATGTTGTAAAACCAAATATTAAGGGTTTAGGTTCAACTGTAACTCCTCAAGAAGTAGCTTTCATGCTTGTATTTGATCATCATCTAGATTTCCACCGGAGAGAAATTGTTTGTCGTCAACACAAGATTTCTGCTAGAAAGAGAAATTGTATGTCGTTGACACTGAATTTCCACTAGATAGAGAAACTATTTGTCACCGACACAAAATTTGTTCTGATCTAGGATTTCCACCAAAGAGAGAGAACCAATTCTCGTATTTATCATGCCATTTCTCAATGATCCAACTCGTGAAGGATCCAATTTAATAGACAATCGCAGAATTGCAAGAAGGAATAAGCCTGGAGTTAATCTAACGGACGACCAGCGAAGGAGCCGATCGCAGCACTGCTCGACGGGAGTAGTCTGGAAAAGATCTAACAGATAACTCACAAAGGAGTTGATTGCAGCACTGACGTAACGAATTGAACGGGTCAAGAGAAACCTACAGCGATTGCGGCACTGATGCAATAGAAAATCACCTTCAACCCAGCTCTCTAGTTGACAGGATCATGAAGGAGGTCTGTAGGGAGACGACGACCGGAGGATGCCTGCAGGGATTCGGCTACAAATACATAATATGATGGAGGGCCCAACGGCTACAGGGAGAGGCTCGGGTGGAGAGCTAAGGTTTGATTCCACTCTGATGCCATGTAAATTTGGGAGGAAAAAACAGTCTAATTTTCTCATTAAGCAAATAACAAATATATATACGCCTCGGAGTAATCCTCGTACAATTGGAAAAAATTCAAATCATCACGACGAAAAGGATAACAACAACAACATCAAGCCTTTATCCCACTAAGTGGGGTTGGCTACATGAATCCTCTTTCTCCATTGCGTCCTATTGAGTGTCATATTTCAATTTAATTCTAACTAATTAAGATCATTTTTTATACAATATGCCCAAGTCCTTTTAAGTCTACCTCTCGCTTTCTCAACATAAGCAGAATCTAAAACATCTATTCTCCTAACATTATCGTAAGATGTTCAACGTTTAATGTGACCAAATCATCTAAGATGAATCTCTTTAATCTTGTTGCCACTAGAACACTAACCCTATACAGATATATTCGGTTCACATTTAAAGGCCAGCACTCTGTGCCATACAGCATTGTAGGTCTTACCACCTTCTTATAAAATTTTTCTTTCTGCCTAAGCAGTACTTTTCTATCACATATTGGCCCGATGCATTCCTCCACTTCAAGTTGGTTGGTCTAAGCATTCTACTAATCACACCTTTTAATGATTTTGATCACCCACAGTTACAACTTTGCCATTAGAGCCACCACTACTAAAATTACATTTCATATAATCAGTTTTAGATCTACTCACATGAAGGCCTTTAGACTCCAAGGTAGACCTCCATAATTCAATTTTTTCCTGAACTCTTTCTCTAGTCTTATCCACAATAAGGATATCATCAGCGAAAAGCATACACCAAGGTACATCCTCTTGTAAATGTCCGATAAGAGCATCCATAACTAAAGCAAAAATATATGGGCTTAAAGTCGATTCCTGATGTAATCCAACTGAAATAGGAAAATACTTGGTCAATCCTCCTTCTGTTCGAACACAAGTAACAGATCTAGTATACATATCTTTAATGGCTTGAACATAAGTCATATCAACAGCATTTTTCCCTAGAACTCCCCAAAGGACTTCTCTTGGAACATTATCGTAACCTTTTTCTAAATTAATCAAAATCATATCTAGATACTCATTCTCTTTGTACTTCTCCACCATGATGACAAGGAAAAAAGTAAAAACACAATAATGGATAATTAATGGAGAATAATTTCTCCCCCCAAATGTAATCAAAGACTCACAATTACCTAAACCGGATATGCATATCAATATTTCCAATCATTCCTTATTTTTTATATTGCGTACCACATGAAGTGCGACTATAGATAAACGTTAAGAGTGGAATTGGACATGATTCATCCAAGACATCATCCACATAATAATGCATTTTACAAATGAAAAGCAACACATTGCCAAGTCTGCAAAGTGTGCAAGATGCCTGTGGATGTGACTATCAAGTAGACATGAATGGGACTACAAATGAATTAATACATTCAACAAGTTTAAACACTTTTACAAATACTCAATTGTTAAATGAAGGTTGAAGAGCTCAATGATCAATTTATTTATAATCATAAACCATATTGTTTAAAGCTCGTAAACAAGCGAAGCTCAACGAAGGCTCAATATTATGATTAAGATCATTTTTTTTACAATTAGCATGAATTACTATGCTAACTGATAATTATAAATCCTACTTATTAATTATTTAACAATTTATAAAACTAATTAATAATTCAATATAACACTATATATATAAATAAGTAGAGGCCAAAACCCTCGCATTTTTCTCCACCAAAATACCAAAACCCTAGTGACAGTGAGAAAAGCGATGGGATGTTGTTGGAGAAGGCATAATGAGAGTTATCGTAAGTTAATAAGAAGAGTTTGGTACACTAAAATCCTGAAACCCTAGAGGACAATAAAACAAGAAAGAAAGCAAGGGCTTGCCGGAGAAGGAGAGTTAGGATCTTGTCAGAGAAGGCATAGATTGGACAAGTTGTGCTTGAACAAGGAGAAGTTTGTGGGACTTGTCAATGGATCCTTTTGGTCAAGCATCCACCAAAGAGCGTCGAATATATTTGTTTCTCCTAAAACATGATGGTAAGGCTCATTTCCAAGCTTAAAAAACTCGAATCAACAAAGCCTGTTGAAGCTTACTTATGTTGAATAATCACAACATGAACAATGCTTGAGCCAAGCTCAAACAAAGCTCGAAAAACTATGAATTGAAACCAACCAACCTTGCACACTATCACAAAAGCTCAAATGGAGCTTAGGCCAAGCACAAACATGATTTAAACGAGTTCGATCTCAAAAAACAGCCAACTCAACTAAACTCAGTTCGTCCGCTGCCCCAATCGTGAATTAACATTTGCCACAATGGAAGCATGTGCTAACGACAAATTATGAGATGCAAGTGATTGCGCAATGCAACAAAATTTTAGAAGATCATGCATGTGGCAGCATGCGGGCAAGTGATGACAAAAATGCAAGTTTGATGATATGCAATTGTAGTGGAATGAAGCGAAAGTGAGAATGACAAATAAGTGCGGATCCAACAATGAAAAAGACATGCACACAACAGTTTAAGAAACACATACCATGAAAAACACCCAATTATAGTAGGTTGAGCAACAATTAGCAACCAAAAAGTGGATCAAGCAAATTTGGACAATCAATAGAAATGTTAATTAGTGTAGGTTTTGAATAATGATGGTAAAACTTACGGGTAAAGGGGTGCAACTACTCATTGAAACAAACCATAATAGAAGTCACGACGAACTACAGTAAAAACAAGATGAGAGAATAATGGAATGTTAGTATGGAGGCCGAATTGAAATGAACCATAATTGGAGAATTATGAAGTTGAGGAAAGATGCATTATAGTGATTCAAACCAAATTAACCTCGAATTAACCTCTTAAAGCCAAACTAAGAAACTATAAGATTTTGTTTCATCAATATTGTCACATTTTGAGATTGTAACACCTCGTTTCACATGCCTAAGACAAGTCTTCCACATGTTAGCCCAATTGAAATTAAAAATGTCATTTTTTTTCATAAAATTCAATCACTTTTTGAATAAGGCCCTAATAAAACAACCAATGCTGATTAACAAATCAGAATCATCCGAGGAATTCTAACTAGATTCACTCATTCACAATCGAAATGCATAATAGCCGCTTAATTTGTCTAAAATTCCGTCGTCTAGATCATACCACTCTACCACCAAAGTAAAATCACCTTGTATGTTGAACTGTCTAGCAGATGTCAACAAAAGTGGACCCCAACTAAGCTAATTGAATTTCATAACAAATGCTAGAAGACCCTACCATTTGTATTGATGCAGTAAACATCAATGTCCTCTCTAGTCACTTGAGAGACTTCATGTGGCTACTTATGTATAGAGTAGAGGGTTCTTTGAGTATCACAACGCCTCTCTACCACAGCTCTTTATCTCTCTCAAAGATTATAATCAAATCACCAATCATCTGACAGCCTCATGCTCGTCAAGTGGAATCAAGCTCTTTCCCAACCTACCATGAGGCCAACTACAGTTGCCATCTCCAAAGTTGATTGTTCATGTATCCCATGTCATTGCACCCCCTATGCACCACCACAAGTCAGCTCAATGCCTATAACCACTCCATCCCATGCCTTTGCATGAAACAATATACACGTGAGACTGAACTCAAGTACAAAAAATCTACTAGATTATAATCAAATAAAGAGCTTGCAAATCAACATAAAATAACTTCCTTCCCTATTTAGCTGATCTCTTTGTTACCTTAGCTTACAACTAATGTAGGTAACCATGTTGAACAACATAAAATTCTCCGATCTCTTGTAAACTAATCCTCCCTATTTCTCGTACTTTTTTTACAGCATTTCTCTTACTTTAAACGTTTTTATCTCCATGAGGAACAATAGTTTCTTCTCCATCACAATGTAATCCGCTCAAACGATTAAACTCCATCACTTGTCAAACCTAATCTTATCCTTCCTTCCATAAATTAACCAAATTAGTTAATTAGGTTTGTTGATCCAATTTGACCACTTCATATCATTCTCAGAGGTTGAGAAGATTGACAAACCCTTGATTTACGTGCAAACCAAATGTCGGGAGGCATCTCGTAGGATGTGTGCACTCATAGTATCCTTCTTGGAAATTTTTTTTTAACGTAGTGATCTATGAGACTAGATCGATAACCGTATGTAATGGGTTCTACCCAAGGTTTTTAGTACAAGCCATCATAGACAACTCCATTGATTTCTCACATGCCTTTTAGGGATTTGTAGCTTTTAATTAGTTCATGCAAAAAGTGTGAAACATTACTCTTGAAGAAAAAAAAAAAAGGCAACTCTATGAAGTAATCTCATTGAGTAATATTCTTGAGATTTTTTTCATTACACATGCGTGTATATGGGCGTTGGAAATAACTGGTGAGTGGTCTTATTTGGTAATTTGTATACCACAATTTTGGGTTTTATCCTTTTCCAAGGGCATAGACCTAATTCAATCTGAATCATGTAAACCTAAGGAGTCCTTTTGTGTTGTGCTTACTTACACAGTGTTTTTGGCACTTTCATTGTAAAAGTTGATATATGAGTGAGACTTTACAATTGATGTCAATGAAGTTTGATGATTAAGAGAACTTTGGCCATTGAAGAATCAAGATATGTGTTATTGTATAGAAATTCTTGTGTAGGTACTTATGGAGCGTTGGAAAATGTAAGCGAGATATCACGATCTAGTTGTGTCTGACTAATATGGCTTTATGAAGGTTTTGTAAAGAACTAATATGGTTAAAAAGGAAAAAAAGTCTGTCATTCATGACCAAACTTCTCTCCAACAAACTCTACCAAAAAATACACCAAACAAGTGATATTTAGATCAAATTATTCCAAATATTTGTGATTTGAGAAATAATAATGGGATTGTGGGCGATGAGGATTAATTGTTATGTTGTTTACCTTTAACTTATGAATATTTTTGTAAAACCATTTTGTATTGAAAGATGTAATGAGCTTTAACAAAACAAATGCACAAGATCTAGAAAACATAAGATTTTGTAGACAACATCTTGGATTGCGATTGAGAAATTGAGGAAAATGCATAGAGTATCAAGAGGCACCACACTCACATTTCCTTTTTGTGAATCTCACTTTAATGCATCAATCAATATGCATTTGGCAATAATATTTAACCGCTTCTCTCAAGAGTTTCCTGTACAGAACATGTTATAGATCTCTTGTAATTCTCCATAAGCCTCTCAACTATTATTCCATTAACATATCTCAAGGCAACAAACACAATTTTCTATTATTATTTCTCAAACACTTTTCTTGAGATTATAATGTGACTTTCCATGATACTTTTGATTTTTTAGAAAATAAATAATGGGAATGAAATTGATTACATATACACACATGAGAAATATTATTATTCTTATAGAATAAGAGCGCTTAACCTTGCACATTTTGTATGATTCATTTATCTCTTTCAACGGTCGTGGTTAAAAATAGATTATTTTCAGTTTTAAGGCTCCAATATTGTGTTACAAAAGATGAAATTCACTTCAAATCTCAATCATTCGAAGAAGTAGATGAGAAATGCAGAAGAATATTCCTATTCTTCTAAAAGTGCACCCCTCAGCCTCCCCCTCCCCATTTCTTTTCGCTCGTGTGTGTAAAAGATAAATGGTCATAATCTTTAAATTTCTGTTTTATATCTTTGTGCGGAAAGATGAAAGTTATGGAAGAAAAACAAACTTCATCTCTCTAAAAAAATAATGGTAAAAATAGTTTTGCGCTTCATCAAGTTGCAGACCACTCTTCCAGTCTTTATATATATATATATATATATATATATATATATATATATATATATATATATATATATATATATATATTTAAAGTTTGACCGAGGTGCAGACCCCTCTTCCAGTCCATGTTCAAATTCGAATCTGCCCGTAAGGGCTGGGAATCGAACCCCCGACCCGAGGGTCTTACGCGACACCAATGAGCCTAAGCTTGCGTGCATTTATATATATATTTAAAGCCCGAAGACAAATTCATTGATGCAAAAGGAAAATACAAAGGTTTTAGTGAGTGAGTACAAAGAACTAAATTGAATCATTTCAAGCAAATCATTGTTCCTGACATACCCAACCAAATGAAAAAGGAAGGTTGTTCCCAGTTCCCAAAGGCACAGTAGCAATTGGAGGTGGGCGAGTTAGTTTCAGATCGCTAACCACTCCAAGCAACCAACCAGCTGTGCCATCACCACCTGCAACCTGACCAGAGCATGACAAGTCAACAGCAACATTTACAGCTTAAGAGTAAATATCAAATGAAAACCATGCTATTAAAGACGTGACTAAATTTTTTTATTTTCAGCTTTTACTCACAATGAGTCTCAGCTTATTTTCAATTTCAGAAGCAAGTATATCCCCATTAGACTTGAGCCTTTCAAGATTGGCATAGAGCCTGTACAAAACTTTATCAGGAGCCTCTTGCCCCAAATCAATTACCTAGATTTTTCATCAATTAAAAATGTCAGTCTGTACACAGAACAAATTAAGGGAGCATGAGACATTGGCATTTGATCAAATTATCACAAAAGAAAAATAGCTATCAGAGAAACTCTTTAGTCTAAGAAATCATACTTGTGCTTCACTAAGAAGCTGACGATATGTTTGAAGTAAATCACCACCAAGCTGGCCACCGCTTTTGGAATTTATAAACACTATAACTGGAGTACTAGGCGCACGTGGAAGCACCTCATCCTTTGAGTCAGGTACAAGAATGTATTTGGGTACATAGAACTCCTGTAACACTTGTTCATCCATTTTTGCCTCTAACCTGCTCATGTACCGTAACATAATATGCTAATAATCGTCTAAAATCAAAATCTTTGGCAGCTTCTACTAACTGGCTAATTCAAATGATTACAAAGCTTAAACCAAGAATAATATGTGCAAAAAATAGATAGTTGTGACGATAAGGTTAGACGACAGCACAAAGTAGGGCACTAACATACAAATTGTAATAGTTAACAACCGCGAATCACAAGCACTTCAAAAAGGTCCTTCCATGTCCATGTTTGATATGAGCATACATCAAAAACTCCCAATATTAGTAATATTGGCATTAAGTGTTTCAACGGGCTAATTATAAATAACTGAAATACAATTGTAATTAAACTAAAATTAATTTTTATTTAGTTGATCATGAAGCATTTTGATGTAATACATGTGATTTTACATTTCTTTATATAATGTATTTTGATATAAAATGTTGACATTAAATGTTTTAATTACACATTTTACATCAATAATGCATAAAAGAAATATCATAGCCATTGACTAGTCTTATCCTACTTCTATGTTTATGTCTTCCTCATGTCATGTGTGGGTACTGTAATTTATAGTTTGCTAACAAGGCATGCCTCAAACAATGAGAAATGTCACTTGCTCCAGAATAGATGTATAACCGATAATTTGCAAGGGCTTCAAGACCAAAGAAAAGGAATTACTAGACAACCACAAAGAATGAAAAATAGCAATTAAAGAGCATGTCTGCAATAAATGGTAAAACAAAGATTTATAATACTAAACCAAATAGGACTGGAGAATTTCTAGACAACACAAATAACTAATAGAAGCAAAAACAATCCACTCAAATGAAAGATAACGTCTAATTCCATACCAATTCTTGCAAAAAAGTCTATTGTCACGGTTATCCACTAGATTGATTGATGGGATTGCAAATGTCCCACTGATCAAGCACAATTTTAGTGCAAAATACACATCTCAAAGCACTCAAAATTAAGTCAATTTTTTCTAGAAAAAAAAATTGAAGACTGAACGAACTCTAATTCCAACAAATTTATGGATAAAACAACCAACTGTTCGAACAGAATAAAAACTATCTCGTCTTGACAATTCCAACTAGGGGTGTAAACGAACCGAACATGAACGAACAGAGCTAGTGTTCGTGTTCGAAATGTTCGAACACATCACTGTTCATGTTTGGTTCATTTAACAAACCGAACGAAATAAAATTGTTCATGTTCGTCTTGTTTGCTTATCGAACGAATCGAACACGAATTTCCTAACGAACCGAACACGAACTGTTCACGAACAACGAGCTTTTTTGACAGCCCTAGCTTTGATAGTATACTTCCTCAAAATGAAGCAAATTGATCAGGTATTCCATACACATCAGGTAATCCATACTTCCTCAAAATGAAGCAAACCGAAAAAGGCGTTTAAGAGTTTTTTTTAGGGTTTATTTTAATATAGAGTATAGTATATTAATTATAATATATAATATTTATATTAATATAATTAATATTATAATATTATTATTGTTATTAATAATTTATTCGAAGTTTAATTATTTAAATATGATAAATTTTTATAATATATAATTATTTTTAAAATATCATAAATTTTTTATATATAATTATTTTAAATTATTTTATATTTCGAACAATAACACATCGAACACGAACGAACACATCACTGTTCATGTTTGGTTCGTTTAACAAATCGAACTAAAAAAATTGTTTGTGTTCGTCTCGTTTGCTTATCGAAGGAATCGAACACGAACTTCTTGGCGAACCGAACACGAACTGTTCGCGAACAACGAGCTTTTTTGACAGCCCTAATTCCAACGACACCGTGAACAAATTAATGTGCATTCAGGTTTTGAACTAGCCAAACCAAGCAAAGTAGTACCTTGCATACATTTAGGGCAACATTAGCCCTCTTCTCATTCCTCAGGTCACGTTTCACGTGCCACCCAACATCATCTCAATTACAATGTCTCAACTCAAATTTTGTATAGTCTTCTTGCCTAAATTTAAGCTTTTTGGTGTTTATGGGACTTTTCAAGAATACAGATTTGCAAGATACCAATGAAAGAGGATTGATGTTGAGGTATGATATTTTGCCATTAAAAAGGCAACTTAGCATCATTAAATTTAGTGACCCGATATTTGATTTAAATAACATTCCAAAATACTGTGACTCCCTTATGCCTCACGTTCTTGAATCGCTTGAAACTTTGTATAGCTCTCGAAGAAAAGAACAAGTTGATACAAAAATCACATTCCATTATTGTTATTTTTCCTAAACTTGATCAATACAACATCTCAACATTACAACAACAATAAGCCTTTATCCCACTAAGTGGGGCTCAACATCTCAACATTATTCCTAACAACTCTACCCTAAAAAATTCCAATCCATTAACTCCATTGAATTTGTGGTGTCGAGAACTTAACAATTGTTCATTTATATTGTCAGTTACACAGTGCTAAAGATGGCCAACAGTTGAACACCAGTGCTTCTCCTTGGCCAATCACCAATAAAAATGGAGAGGTGTGATCATTTGTTCACATTTAAGGAAGATATCTATTTTAACCATATAATTTGGGTTTTAATTTGGAAATCAAAAACAGTCAAAATGCCTCTCCCATAATCTATAAAAAAATTTACTTTTACACATGCATGACAGATTTTAACGAAGACAGTTCACGTATGGTAGAGGCTCCGAATAATTCTAGGAGGGCCAATTGATTGTTTCTACTTTTTCACTAGCCTTATTTTCCTTTTAACCTTCCCAATTTCTCATTGTCTCATCTTCCAAGGGAATAACCACACTAATCACGCTCAAATGCCTCACAATTCCTAGATGCTTCGGTTACCTCTCTTAGGAAAATGACAAACCAGTAACCCTTAGTCATTCAACAGCCAATGTTCGAAGCCATTCATCCCTTGACACATTTTGTTAATCTCGACACCTACAAACTCTTTCTACAACCACATGAGACTTTTTTTATCCAAGTATTGTCGAATTGTACTCGTAACCTCAAATTTGAGGAAAAGCCACCCTTTAATCTTTAATTATGACTAATAAAAATGTTTTAACTAGGCTAGATCCAACAGTTATTCCACTTCTCGCTTTCCACATAAAAAGAAATCCTGCCGATTGTGTGTTGAATTTATTTTTTTTAATTATATGTGGAATCTTTATTCAAAGATGACCATAACGCCTTTTTTGCTCTATCATAATGTTCTAGCTCACAACAATTCGACTTCACCTGTGAAAACCATTTCACCTTTTACTGATCGGTTGAACATCAACACCTTTCGCAGTAGCGAACAAGTGCAACAACCTCAATAGTAAATCTTCTCACTCCAACTCTCAGCACTTAACTCACCTTTCATCCAGGACATTACAATCAAGCCCTTGCACTTTCCCCTCCATATTAAGAAATTCTAGAGGAAGGACTTTGAAAAATCATGTCAAAAACATGGAGGTATCTTGGGATTAGATTCTTTGCCTTTTGCATGAATCCTGCTAGTCGGGACCATCACTCTAAATCCTTGTTTTCCTGCCTCCAAGTCTACTGCAGCCTGCATACCACCAATTCTCAACAACAAAATACCAGTACAGCAGCACATTAGAATCAAGCCCGTGTCCTGCTCGATGACCTATGTGATATCTTAAGCTCAATGCATCCAACCTATACAAAACTTGGGGCAGTACACCATTTCTAGATGCATGTTTTTCAAGGAGTCTCAGGACATGGATTTAGAAAATGAGTTTTAGTATTTTATATGCATATATGCATTAAATAGGAGATACTAATATTGGTGTGTGAATGCCATGTATGGCAGGGAATGTGGCTCAGCTAGATACAAGTAACCAAACAAGAATTTAAATTTAATAAACTAAAAACATAAGTAATTTAATCATATCAATTAAAGCACGAGCAAAAAGCTCAACACATTTACCACCGAACCAAACTTCACATGAAAAGATTATAATAAGAAATTCTCCAATGCCCAACTAACTCTAACATCATCAACATCGCATTAGCAAGGTTGCGATTATACCGGATCTTATATCAGTGGAAGCAATGCAAACATGCAAAACAATAATTCAACTCACGATCGAGAAGCAGAATCGTATATGCCAAAACATCCAATGGACTCATCCACATCATGGCTAATCTAGCAGCAGCAACTACTATATTTCGACAAACGCTTAAATAGGCGACGAAGAGAATCAGCCTCTTTACTCGCCATGACTCATCCAAAAATAATAATAATAATAGCCTACTCTACACAGATCCGCATCAATGAACAGCACCACCAAGATTCTTGGTTCAAAACAATTTTTATAAATCAAGCTGCAGCGGACAATCGAGAAGAGAAACCCTAAGATCACAAAAGTTACGTTGGAGCTTGAAAACTCGCCTGGAAAAGGTCTTGTAATGGGCGGAAAATGATACGAAGAGAATTCAGACACCTCCGCGCGATTCCTTTCTCCTCCAGTATCGAGAACGGGAGAAAAGATTCGGGCTTCAGGGTTAATATGTGTTAACGGGGAAATGTGATGATAATATGCGACTCGCTGGCACCATTAGTCTCATGCGGTGTCGTCGTTTATTCACCTTTGGTGGGCGTCTCTCTCACGTCTTATGGGTTGACTGTTTGAAAATGGTGTGAACTGAAAGGACATCTGACCAAACAAGAATTTTTTGGCGTCCAAATTCTAACATCAATCTCGATTTTTTTATTAATATATTGCTTAAAATTAAATTTTTAATATTTATTTAAAAATTTATTGAATTGACCCGAATATTTTTCGAATAAGATTTGAATTAAAAAATTTAGCATGTTTATTATTCAGATTTGTTTGGATTAAACAGATAGTTTTTGGGGTTCGAATCCGCCGACACAAATTTACATTCTTTATCAAAATTGACATGAAATACTAACAGAACTTTGAACTCAACTCGAAATAAAAAAATTCAAGCTCGGTTTAGCTTCAATATTTTTCGAGTTGGTTCGGATCAGAAAAATCAACATATTTATTATTCATATCCGGTTCGGATAGAACCAATTCAAGTCGGGTCATTTATGGGTGGAGCTCGAATCTGAAGTATTGACCCGAATTAACACCCATTCAATTACATCCCAAAAAATTTATGAAAGAACTATTTGCTTTGACTTTTCAGATCCAAAAGCAACAAAAAAGTTAGTTCAATAACATAATCTTTTATTTTATTACTTTTTATAGAATGCCGTATGGGACTGGAGTTATCTACAGGACTTTAGACCAATTCAAAAAATAATAATAATAACAGGAACACTTGCTAGATTTTTTGTAAGCGTGCAAACATTTTTTTTTTTTAATTTTACCACTTTGAATAATTGCACGCGCATTAAATTTTAAAATGTTTAAAATAATGATATTAAGGTTAAAAGTAGGTTCGAGCTGAGCATATTATCTTGGACTTGGCTTAGTAAATTATGAATTATTCATGTTCGACTTGAGCTTGTATCGAGCTTTCACATATTGTTCAAACTTGACTTGTTTAATTTTTTTATGTTTGAACTTGGTTTGTACTTTATTTGTTTATGAAAAGTGAGCGAGTATTTAAACAAACTAATAAACTCGAATGTACATCTAAATCTTTATATAAAATATATAATAAATAAGTTATACAAATCTGAATAAATAATCAATTGAATAAATCATATAAGCAAATGAACTAACAAAAATGTTGTCATCTAGTGTCTATAATATATATATTCTCACAAGGATGAATTCTGAGATAAAGAAAAATATTAAAACAAAAGCAAAAAAAAATATAAATGAACTAGTATTACAAAGTAACTCATAATATGAAATCAATTTTTAATTGTAGAAATACTTAAGAAAACTCAAAGAGATCCAAATGAAGCATAATATAGGAGAAAGAACAAAAAAATTGATATTCACTTTTAGAATTCTAACATGTTAATCTTTAAATAGTTAACACTTAATAATAAAACAAATTTATAATTAATTATTAATCTAATTATACATTATGATTAAATTTATAATTAAATAAATTTTAGCTAATCAATTTATATTTAAATAATATATAATATATAATTATACTTATATCTATGCATGATAGTGGGTATTTAACAAGTTGTTTGTTGAACAATAAATGAGTTTCATTGTGAACATAAATGAACAAGTTCAACTATGATCATGTTTAGTTCATTTAAAATTCAAATTTTAAAGAAATGTTCAAACTTGTTTATTTACTATTTTGAACGAACATGACCGACTCTTGATCGTGTCAAGTTTGAGTTGTTCATTCAGTGCATTTGTTCATTTACGTCGACTTAAAACTGTATCTACTTCGTTTATATTTTGTTAATAGAAATAAGAGTGCAATACAATTCAAACATAGCTCTGAGGTATGTTAAAGAGGTTGTTTAATTTAAAATGAATTTTTTGTTGTGTTTTTTTATCATAATCAATATTATCTATTTTGTCAATTTGGAAATATAGAACATAGGGAATAGAATTAACTATTACAATTAAAATTCTTTCTAATTTTATTTGCAATGAGGTTGTGGATGATTATTATTTTGGATGAAACTTTTTTCTTAATACTTATCTTTAAACATCACAATACTATTTATCTTAAAATTCATCATTTTTAATGAAATCAAATTAATTTTGTAATAAAAAAAAATACTAAGAGAAATTCAAATATTCATGATTGCTCTATCAGTCTAAAACTTTGTGTTAACTAATATTTTACATCATAGTTGTGGTCATTAAAATCTTCAATATTAGTTTAATGAATCAGTCGCAAAATACATGCTACGGGCAAAATGAATGGAGGAGTTGTTTGCTTGTTGAAAAGCAATGCATTGTAAAATGAAGGCAATACAAAATTAATGTAATGTGGCACTAGCCAGAGGTGGTGTCGGTTGACAACAATGACTAGAGTTCGTGGAGGCCTACAGTGCACGATGTTGGAGGTGGTGGCGAGACGTAGCGGCAGTCGGACATGATGGTTGCAGGCAATGTTGGTTAGACATGGTGGTGGCCGGAGGTGGAGGTGGTCAGCAGCGATAGCGACGACCGTGTTATTGCAACAACACTTTACACTTACGCAAAGCTGTGCATTGGAAATTTGGTTAATCCATTGAATTTCAAACACATAGAAGGTGAACTAAGGAATGAATTCTGAATTCCTTCATATTTTAAACTGGTTTTATAATTTATGTAGCCGAACGCCTTAAACTTTAAAAGTCCTGTAAAAAGAATTCAATTTACTGTGACAAAATAAATAAACAAAAACAACATGATAGTAAGACTTAAGAAATGCCTAAATTTAACCACTAAGATTTAAATTAATATTGAAGCTAAAAAGTTATGATATTGTACTCAAAATTTTAATAATAGCTTACTTGAATAATATTAATATGGTGTCAAACTGCTAAATACAAAATGTAATTGGATGTAATATAAAATTAATTTGTATGTAAACTGTGTTAGAAACTTTCTTTTGAATTTTCCAAATAGATTTTGATCGAATCAAAATCTCTTAGGAAATTGCCACGAGAATCTTTCGTTCACGTTCAAATTAATGAGAAAAACTGAATCGATACAATAGCGGAAGCATACTCGAATCCATTTGATCGATTGCGAAGCAACGATCTTCCAATCTGCAGATTTTCCGGAGTTTTCCTTAGTTTCTCTCGTTGATGGGAAGCAGAGAATTTTTAGATCCGTGCGGATCGGGGACCATTACTCCTCTATTTAATATAACCGATGGTTGGTTACAAGAATTGCTAAATTCCAATTCTGCCCCTCATCAAATCAGAATTTGCACTTATGGTATCCACACTTATAATTTCATGTCAAATGTGCCTAAAGTCGTAAACTTTACTAATTAATTATACCACAATAATTTTGACTTGTTAAATAATGATCCAACACATTTATTAATTACATTGTAGTCCTATAAATTATCTAACAATCTCCCACTGGACTATATATGTAAAAAATAAATGTGTCAATCTAGATCGCTCAAAATTTGTTGTCATTATTATAAAGGCACATTACTGATACTGTCCATTAATCATATCGATATAGGATCGAAACGAGTTTTCATTGTATTTGTCACAACTAAACCCATCAATGGTCACATATATTAATATAATCAAATGACATAGATCAATCATAAATGTGTGGAATGAAAATTACATGTAAGGTGGTCGATTCATGTCAATTTTCAATCTGGTCCTACTTTACTTAAGTGAGATCAAACTTTAAGCTATACGAGTGTACTTGAGTCGAATAAAATATCATATTTACGATCGAGAAAATATCCAAATATGTTTTGTACACAAAATAAAATATAGAGCTAAAAATATAAGTTAACAAACTCATACTGAATCTAAATTTCCTCAAGCTTTATAACACCCATATGAGCGATATGCTCATGAAAGACCTCGGGTATCGGACCGCTTTGTAAGGGAGTCCTCAATCATGGAGTTTGTTCCAATATGCTCTATCTGCAAATCCGCCACTCTGTATTCTTTCCTTCATAACAAGAAATTTGATGTCAATATGCTTTGACTTGGATGAACTCCTGTTGTTATTGGAATACAATACTGTCGATTTATTGTCACGAAAATAACTTTAGTGGTCTTTCAATCCCTTCCATAATGTGCGGCTTAGTGACAAAATTTCTCGGCCATATGCCATGGTTGGATGCCTCATAACATGCTATATACTCTGCTGCCATAGTGGATGAAGCTATTAGTGTTTGTTTTGCACTCCTCCGGGATATAGCTCCACCACTTAACAAAAATATGTAGCTTGATGTGGATCTTCTGTTGTCTTGGCATCCAGCGAAAATCGGAGTCGGAATACCCGATGATCTCCAAATGATCCGATCTCCTATAAGTAAGCATGTAATCTTTTGTTCTCCTTAAGTACCTCATAACCCTTTTGGTCGCTTTCCGATGATCCATTCCTAGGTTACTTAAGTATCTGCCTAAAACTCCGACAATGTACGCGATATCCGGCCGCGTACGAACTTGAGCATACATAAGACTCCCTATTGCTTGAAGCATAGAGAATCTTTTGCATTTCCTGAATCTCGAGGTTTCCTTTTGGGCAGTCGATTGAGGCCGAACTTGTCTCCTTTAGCGACGGGGGTGTCAATTGGTCTACAATGTACGCATGTCATATCTTTTAAGCACTTTATCAATATAGCCTCTTTGTGATAATCCAAGAATACACTGAGAACGATCTCGGTGAATTTGAATTCCTAAAACAAATGAGGCATCACCAAGATCTTTCATCTCAAAATTATTTGATAGAAATCTTTTGGTTTCTCACAACATGCATATATCATTTGTGGCGAAGCGGTATGTCATCTACATACAAAATCGGAAAAATATGTTTTATCCTATTGAATTTATGATACACACAATCATCGACTGCATTCATTTCAAAACCAAATGAAAGAATCACTTGATGAAATTTGTGATACCATTGACGGGAAGCTTGTTTGAGCCCATAAATGGATTTCGTCGGTTCATGAAACCATATTCTTTGGGTCTCCTATTACAAAGTTTTACGGTTGCACCATATAGATCGTTTCATCGATGTCTCCATTGAGAAATGCGGTCTTGACATCCATTTGATGTAGCTCCATATCATAATGAGCAATAAGTGTCATGATTACTCTAAAAGAGTCTTTTGTTGAAAGCTGGAGAAAAGGTCTCTTTATAGTCGATCCCTTCCTTTTGAGTAAAGCCTTTAGCTACAAGACGAGCTTTATGTCTTTCCACATTGCCTTTTGAATCCCTTTTAGTTTTAAAAATCCATTTACAACCAATGAGTTTCTTTCCTTCTGGCAATGGAACAAGTTCCCAAACTTTATTGTCTTGCATAGACTTATACTTCTCATTCATTGCTTTGATCCATTTTTCGAATTGGAACTTTGCATAGCTTGATGAAAGTTGATAGGATCATCTTCCATCATGCTAATATTTTCCTCATGTTCCCGAAGAAATACAATATAATCATCCGAAATAGCATTTCTTCTTTCCACTAGTGGATCGTCGCAAAAGCACTTGCTCTTGAACTTGTTCTTGAGGTTGTTGAATTTGTTTCTCAAGGGGTTCTTGATTTGCAACTTGATCAATGTCAGGAGTAAGATCCTAATCATTATCAAAAGCAATTACAGGAATAGAAACCAATTCCTCTTCAACAAGAGTAGTATGATCTGATTCCTCCTCAAAGACAAAGTCTCTAACTCTGATTTCTCCCCCAAATTCGATATCCTCGAAGAACATCTGCAGTTCTCGTCTCAAAAATTATCTTTAATTTGGGATCATAAAACTTGAAACCCCTAGATCGTTCCGAATAACCAACAAAGTAGCTGCTTCTTGTTTTAGGGTCTAACTTTTTCTCGAAGTGGCTTGTAAGGCCTTGTCTCGGTTAGGCGACCCCGAACATGAAAATGCTTTAAGCCGGGTTTTCGCCGCGTCCAAAGCTCATAAGGTGTAATTGCGAGTTGCTTTAGTTGGTACTTATATTAAGAATGTAGGCTACTTGTCTTGAGTGCTTCTCCCCGAGTGAATTTGGTAAGGTAGAATGAGCGATCATACTTCTTACCATGTCTTTAAGAGTGCGATTTCGTCTTTCGACTACACCATTCATGCTTAGGTGAACTCGGCATAGTGTATTGTGGGACAATTCCACACTCCTCTAGGAATTTAGCAAATGGTCCCGGACGTTGTTCACTTGAACCGTCATATCTACCGTAGTATTCACCACCACGATCGAGTTTGACTTTCTTTATTCTTTTGCTTAGTTGGTTTTCAACTTCGACCTTATAAAATTTGAACACGTCCGATACTTGGGACTTCTCATTAATAAGAAATAGGTATGCATATCTTGAATAATCATCTATGAATGATACAAAATATTGTTGACCATTCCAGAAGTCTGTAGAAAATGGTCCACAAACATCCGTATGTATCAATTCTAAGACTTCTGTAGCTCTATATGCACCTAATTTTTTCCTTTTGGTCTGTTTTCCCTTAATGCATTCAATACAGACATCAAAGTCTGTAAAATCAATGTAATTTAGAATTCCATCTGACACAAGTCTTTCAACTCTATTTCTAGAGATGTGACCTAAACGCTTGTGCCATAATGCTCTCCGAATTTTCATTATTAATTTTTCGCTTAGTACCTCGTAATTCCACATTCGAGTTTCATTATAAGAAGCAACGATGATCAAGCGAAATAAAGATTGTCATATACCACTAGAGAACCAGGTTCCAACAATATTGGAATTAATAGATAAAGCTGAAACAATTGTTTTGAAATGAACAACAATAACCTAATTTGTCCATACAACAAACGAAACCAAATTCCGTCTAAATGACGGTACAACAAAAGTATATATCGAATCCAAATAGTAACCGATGACATAATAACAATCTAAAATGCCCAATTGCTTCCACTCCTACCAATTTTCCATCTCCCACATAAATGCATCTTTCAAGCATCATTTGGTTTTCGGTAGCTCGAAGCGACCCTGCATTGAAACACTTATGTTAGTAGTAGCACCGAGTCTAACCACCAAGTGTTTCTAGTGCTGAAGCCGAATTTACCTCGAAACGGACCAAAGTTAGAAATGTACATTTCTTTACACGCCAAGCATGATATTTAGCACATTCCTTCTTCGATGTCATTCTTTGTTGCAAAAGAAACAACCGATATTTTCCGAATTTTGAGTTTTATTTTGTTTCTTTTGAGAAGGACCCTTACTCTTAAGCGACTTCATTCTCTCTTTTAGAGCCCTTTTCCTTAGAGGTGTTTACCGGATGAGCACTTATCGGTCTTTCCTTGCTTGACCTTTCTTCCTCTTGCACACTGATGAGAAATAAGCTCATTAAGAGTCCATTTCTCCTTTTACATATTATAGCGACCGAAATTGACCAAGCTGTGGAGGAAGAGAAATAAGAACTAAATGCGCGAGTAAGTCATCCGTCGACTCGAGATTTAGTTTCTTTAATTTTGAAGCGATATTAGACATCTCCATGATGTACTCCTTATATTTTCCTTGCCTCGAACTTCATTGAAATCGGTTTCTTTAAAAGAATACCGGTTTCGACCTTATCGCTCTTTGCAAAGCGTTTTCAATTTCGATGAGGAAAATTGCGGCATCGATGATCTCGGTAGACACCACACCTCTAAAGGCCTCGGGTATGCCGCGCTTTATGATCATTAGACTAAAGCGATTAGAACGGTCCCACTTCTCGAAGTTCCTCCTATCCTCGGAGGAACTTGCATCCGTAAGAGGAGCGGGCTTTTCTATTCTTAATGCTTAGATCTGAATCCGTGCGACGAGAACGATGAGAATGTTCTCTTTCCAATCCTTAAAAATATCACCCTTAAGGATTGAAACCGAATTGAGATTAGCAGATACATTAGCAACAACTGAAAAATGAACAAAAGATTTAATTAATAAAATGTTTAAATTCAATTAATGGTAAATCCCATATCAAGACACCTAATGCAACATTAATATCAAGTTTTTGGACAGTAATATTAGCTGCTTAGTGGTAATCTTGTTGTAATGATCAAACATTAACGATAACGTATATCGAATAATAAATCTATCTTTGGATCGATTTATTACTTATATATAATTCGCTTATAATTGTTACGTATTTACCATCACGAAGTGTGTATGCGATTCGACAAGTATTAATTTTCCTTTGGGCCGATTAATACTCGCGTGAACCTACATACACATATGACATCCATCATTCGATCATGAACTATCTACACATGAGAGATCACTTTGGCAACATCATGCTTCAATAAGTTAATTAAAAATGATGGACGATTTTAAAATATCATTTATTCGAATTTAATTTAAACTTTAATTTAATTTTATAAAATCTTATATTTATAAATAATGAGACTTAATTTATAAGTCATAAAAGCTTATGATTTACAAAACAAAATTATTGATTTTATAAAATTAATCAATCCTAAACTTTACAATTAATTTACTCATTTTAAAATGAGTAACTTAATTAACTTAAATTTTAATTTACTAATTAACTAATAAAATCAAGAAAATCAATTAAAAAATAAATAAAATAGAATAAAATAAAATAAAATTAATTTTATTTTATTTTATTGATTTTTTATTATTTTTTTATTTTCACGCGAACCGGGTCCGTGGAACGGGTCCGTGAACAAGTTCCGTGGACCGGGTCCACGGAATAGTCCATGGACTCGGTCCACGGACCGGCTCGCGGACCGTCTGCGAGCCGTTCGCGACGGTTAGCGAATCGCGAACTCCGGCGCCACCCGACGCGGCCTCCGGCGCCGGCTCCGGCCGCCGCCGCCGCCTCGGCGGCGCCCTCCTCCGGCGCCGCTCCGGCGCCGCCTCCCTCAGGCACCGATTTCGGCGCCATTTCCGGCGGCTCCGCTCGCCGCTCGTTTCGATTTTCGTCGGATTTTGCCGCCGTCGGAGGACGCGCCACCGCACCCACCGACGTCGTAATCCCTCTGCGGCATTCCTTTCTCCGTAGTCCCGCCGCCGCAACCTTTTGCGGGCGAATCCTTCGCGGGTAAAGGCGAACGAAATGGATAAAAAAAAACACGAAGGAGGAGGGGAATCTCAACAAGAACATGAACGGGAGGCTCTGATACCAATTGTTAGAAACTTTTATTTGAATTTTTCAAATAGATTTTGATCAAATCAAAATCTCTTAGGAAATTGCCACAAGAATCTTTCGTTCACGTTCAAATTAATGAGAAAAACTGAATCGATACAATAGCGGAAGCATACTGCAATCCATTTGATCGATTGCGAGCAACAATCTTCCAATCTGCGCGATTTTCCGGAGTTTTCCTTAGTTCTCTCGTTGATGGGGAACAAGAGAATTTTTAAGCTATCTGAAATCAGGGACATATTACCTCTTATTTAATATAACCAATGGTTGGTTATGAGAATTGCTAAATTCGATTTTGCCCTCATCAAATCAGAATTTGCAACTTATGGTATCACAGCTTATAATTTACGTAACAATGTGCTTTAAAGTCGTAAACTTTCTTAATTAATTATACCACAATAATTTTGACTTGTTAAATAATGATCCAACACATTTATTAATTATATTGTAGTCCTATAAATTATCTAACAAACTGCTCATTTACGGAATTGTAAATAACATTATTGCTTAAATGTGATGTAATGTTATGATTTATCTTTTGAAATTAAGAATAGAGATTTAAAATTATAAAAAGCTGAATAAAATAAAACGCTAGAATTTAATATGGGGGAGAATCTTATAATAATAGTATTATGTGATCACCTACTAGGAGCACTTATTGCATTTAAATTCATAAAATATCATCAAAATTACATACATACCATTAAATTCTTTTGTATTTAAGATACGCCTAAACTTCAATTTTTTTACAAACGGATCGCATTGCCTATGAATGCAAATGTGTATTCCACTTTTTAAAAGTTAAAATAACGATACATTTTATGTGATGTGAATGATTTGGGTGCATTCCATAAATGTAAAAAAGTAAAATTTAGGTGTTAGATATGCAAATAGATAAAAAATTGGGTGGTATATATGTGAATGCCCCTAAAACATTTTAATGAATGATATTACCTAAGTAGGAAGAGTCAAGTTATTCAAGGTTATCATGAGATTCCAAATTATACTCCTAGATTTCACATGTATGATCTATGCAAACTTTAAAATTGGAACGATATTGGGGATATTTTTATTAATATATATAAATCCCCATTCATAAATTACTGAATATGCAAAAATGTATTCCTAGGGGACAAACATCAAGGAATCAATATTCCTGCATTAGCCTCAATATGTAGAGGCAACAACGAACTAAAGGAATGAACGGCGTCAATCTATGGAGGCAATAACAACCCAAAGGATGAGTTAATATTGTTTGAGCAACTCCAAAAGTTCTTGGTAATTCTTAGATCGTTTTGCAACCTGAGATTGTACTGCAACATAAAGAATAAAAAGACATTCAAATAGTGAAATGTAAAAAAATATGCACAATCCAAAAGTGTAAAAAGCTACATCAAATAGGTCCAGGAGATGTACTAACTAATACACTATTACAATGTAAAGCAAAGAAAATGCTAGAATTGCAGAGACAATATCGTAAAATACAAAAACTACTTAAAAAATGACGAAAAAAAAACACTAATCCAACACAATATGTTCCTCCCTCTCTATCGAGCAACATGCTCCTGCAAGCCACTCACAACTCCCTATTCCAAGTGAGAAGTGAGAAGGAATAGCTTTGGATGCATGACTGGGAGTCAGGTCCATAGTTTCAGCTACAATCTATTGGTTTATCATATGAAGCACTTTTTAGAAGCCTTGATTGAATTCTCATACACACTGGGTCCATAACTTTAGATTCTCCTCTTCAAAAGCCAATATCTTCACTAGAAAAAATTACAAATTCTATGCATTATAGTTGAGGTTAGCTCGTGTCTTTCTCAGTTCTTGTCTAATATTCATCAATTCTCGGCTTTGCCAAGAGAGAAAAATTGTCATAGAGGATAATCCAGTCCTACACTGCTAACTGTTTTTCTAATAACAATATTGATATTGTACTAGTGTTATATCATATTCTCAGAACTCTGGTACTTTTAGTGATTTTCTGGGAGACAGGATCCTTCAGACATCGACATCTCAGAAATGAGAAATCTTCTCAAAGAGGCACAACAACCGACCATAGGAACATTGGAGGTTGCACTACACCAGTGCAGAAAGAGGCACAACAATAGACCAAAGGAACTCTGAGTGATGTTCTGCACCAACACACAAGGAGGCACGATAACTTGCCAAAGGAACTCTGGAATTACAAAATGTCAGTGTGATGCCCGAAATGCGGTGAAGCCCTGGTAATCACACAAGTGTACGTGTCAACTAAATAATATACATATTATGAGTCTGCATAATGATCTACAAATGAGTTAACATTCCAAAATAAGAAATATTCTAGTATAATAATTTTAAATTCAGCTTGAAGAATTTAAATTTTTGGATATTTTAAAGTTGATACTAATTTTTGGATATTTTAAAGTTAATCCTAATTTTTGGATATTTTAAAGTTAATCCAAATCTTTAATTTTTGTTAATAATTTGAAACATGCAGAGTTTTAGAGTTTTAATTATTTGAGAAAACTTTCCTTGAATTACACCTAGTAATTTGGCTCTATTCATGTGACTCCAATGTTGTTGACAACCAAGAATAATAATACTCCTTAGCCCAGTCCAATGTTCTTAAAAAATATTGGTATTTCATATTAAAATTAGCATTCTTGACAATGCAAAAAATTTCTATGTTTTCATGTTTTCCTATGTAGCTGCACTACTCTTGCAAAAAAATTCATATTCTTCTAAAAAAGTCTATGTTAATATAATTGTTCTACCGACCTAGTTTGGTAGTACTAAATCACTATTTTTTTTAACATCCTAAGTGGCAAGTTTAGGAGTAAATTACATGTTAAAGGTTAACATGTCAACATTCTACAATCAATAAATCAATCACACTACAAGGATGGTTCTAAAATGCATAAGTTATCAACTTATGACAGTGAGAAATTTAACTACTACTCATCTGGAAGAAACATAACAAGAACTTCATTTCATAACCAAAGAAAACACTAGTTAAAATAATATCACTAAGATGCTCCACAGAATTGCAAGAGTTTATAATGATTACACTGTGATTTCTCTCTATGAGTACACAATATGCTAAATCTCACTTGGAAGAACACTCGCTCACACTCAAAACACTCCTCCGGATTCCTTCCTGGAGGTGCTTTGACTCATCCCGAGTTTTCTCCCATGACACCCTCCGATATGACTTACTTGTATGCAAAATGATAAGAATTTAGGTGTACAAACTAAAATCACATGCTTACAGGCATGGACACTCAAATCTGGTATTTATTCCTCTGCTTCCAGGCACCCAAGCACCTAAAATTGGCACCCAAACACTCGCAGCTCTAGTTTTGGGTGTCTGGGCGCCCAGTACTGGTGCTTGGTCCACGAGTTTTGGGCACCTAGGACTAGGCGCCAGTTCAACCCGTTGTGAGCCTGTTTGCTCTTCTTTACTCCCCAAACTATTTGATAACTTATACACTATATAAACTAACACAAATACCCTAATGAACATATAAATGACGCAAATAATATAAATAAATATAGAAATATCATGCATATTTGATACATATCATGTGATGGAAGGAGGTTCAGCAGAAAGCCAAGGCACTCTAGAAACTTCAGAGGGTAAGTGTGACTTTTACCCTCATTTTTAGATCTATTTATAGGCCAAAAAATTGACTTTTAGGTACCAAATTCAAGTTTTTTTTTTCAAATTACCAAAAACACGCAAAAGTTGCTCATACACCTAATTTTTCTGACCCATTTGTGGATCTGAGCAAATCTAAGGCTCTTATGCTCGATCTGTGTGACTCGTAACCGTGATTTTTGTGATCTTCTACATGTCTGCACGACCTGTTTTGCCTCGACAAACCACAATCTCTTGCTCGCTCAATCACCACCACCTCCAATCTGCAGCCCAACCCGACCCACCCACTAACATGCTTAATTGTTGTCATCCGAGTCTCCATTCTGAATCTACCATACCTGGCACAGTTTATGCATGCCAAGCCATCATCCCAATCTGGTTCTCCCTATCACGCTTGCACGCCTCCATAGCTGCCACCATCACTTCATCCACAGTCATTGGCCACCACCATGGCCTTAGCCGCAGCCACCAGTTGCCGCCACAGCTTGCCAACCTTTTTGCAAAATTTTAAATTATTAATTTTATTATTCATATTATTTTTGAATGCTATAAGCGAAGTCATCCCCATAAATAAGGAGATAATTGATGCACCATAAATAAATTTTATATCTTGACACAGGTCTCGAGATAATTTTTAAAGAAATATTCTCATTCAAATTAAACATCATTTACAACTTATATTTAATCAAATTTATTGTCAAAGTGACAAGATCGATGCAACAAATCCTATGCTACAAAAATTGATCAAATTAGAGTAAAATCAAGCTTGTCTCAAGTCGTTGAACCAGAATTGGAGGTTTCGGGTAATTAATTTGAACGTCAAATGAACTCCAAATTTGACATTCTTACGGTCAAATCAAGTGTATTGATTAAAGGAATCCATTTAGTTTAAGATATTTTACTTTTCAGACAACAAAGGCCTTAAAATCATAAGAAAAACTCATGTTATCAAGAGAAGCAACGTGGTTCATTCAATTGGATGGTTATGAGATTTATTAGCAAAAGGACCAAAATACTCCATCCCTGGAACGTGTAATTGAACCACTTTGTTCACTTGAGTGGAAAAAAAAGAAAAGGAGATGAAACCTATTTCCAATATTATTCTAGACTGAAAAACTGACGATAAATCTCGTCCCTTGCAGTTGTCAACTGTCATTGACTATTGCTGACCGTCCAATTCTCATCCTCATCGGTAGACTTTGCGGAGTAACGAAGAAAGCTACAAAATAAAGACATATATTGTAGAGTAATGACATACATTATGGAGTAACAAAGCACTATATAAAGTGATGAAGTATCCTGCATTCAAATTAGCATAGTGTCCTAAATATTATGCAACGACGTATCTCAAATACGGTGTATCAAAGATTCGACGATAACTTCTAGCAACAACTGCTTTCGATTGTTGTGTAACAAATCTTTCTGCATACAAACATTGTACTTGGAGAAATTTAGTAGTTTTTTCTAGTTTTGGGAATTATAGTTTATCTTCGTAGTTACAAATATTAGTGAATTATTTTAACTAGGCTAGACCCTGCAATCTTTTCCCTCTATGAGTTTTTCTAAGTAAAAGTTCATGGTGTATTCTCCTATTTTCTTATTATTTGTGTACGTGTTGGATTTTGTTCAGTACTGTAACATTAAATTATTACTCTACCACTATAAATTTTCTGGCACACAACAAATATATAAATTTACGTAAATTATAACATTGATATATCAGAAATAAACTATGCCACTTATTCCTCAAACTATTATATGGATGTGAAATTTCAAAAATATATAATATAATAGCACTATAAATTAAATTTTTACCAATATTATTTTATTTAGCAAACATAAAATTTAAGAAAATATTTATATATTGAATACTAAAAATTTACAGTACTCTTTTTTGTTCAATTCAGATTGATCTAACGAAGATGTGGAATTTCGTATTTCGGCCATTCATTTTGATTGTGGGTTTTGGGCCACTTGGGCCGCTAAAAACATAATGGGCCTAATAACATTTATCTCGTGATAGATGCTAACATGATTGCGTGTTTTCTTTTTTAAATCTCTTATAAAACTTGTAGAAACAAAATTTAATCATTTTAATAAAAAAAATAAGGAATTATTACATACATAACACTGTATTTTTATTTATAAAATTTGCACCATGTCATGTTATTGAATAGAACTAATACATTTATGTATCAAATCATTTAAAGTTTTTGTTAGATATGTAAATACATAAGAATTGGGAATGCCAAATCTTATTGATTTGAATACCATTTATTTCTAATTATTAGAATATAATTAACATTCCGCTATATTAGAACTAAAAGTGTAAGTGAGTCGAGCTAACATGAGCATGACTAGTTAACGTGTTAGCAAGTCAAGCTTATGGAGATGTGAGCTCAAACTCGTGAGGAACGACTCAACCAGTCGGTTTCTGATCTCTTCGATACATTTTCTGGTGACCACCATCAATCATTTAAATAGCTTTTTCGTTAAGTTTTTATTGTTAGGAGCATAAACGAGTCGAGCTTAAGCGAGCCCAGTATTTTTTTGTGAACGACTAGTTAGAACTAAATGGGTTTGATATGTCTTCAACAACTTTTCATCATTTGAAACGAATCTCGAGGCATGTCATAAATCTCGAGGTAACTTTTTTAGTAAGAAACCTTTAGATTCGAATTAGAAATCATCTAAAGCTTTGAGTTTAACAGGCTTACAGTCAATATGACTTGCTTAACAACATTAAGATCGACCCAATCCTATTCAAATCAAGGTCGGGTCAAACCATTAAGCCACCTCTAAAAGTTTTGTGTGATAAATTGGAAGGTTAAATAGATTCCAAGTATGATAAACTTATATTCAAATCGAGTGTCACGATGAGAAAAATCCAAAGAGCCCTAGATAACTCAAATTTGACGTTTTAAGGTGCTTCAACGCCCACAAAATGCTATCTGATTGAATGTGTCTCTTTAGGCCATCCAATGGAGTGATCCATATTCTTTTCTTATTTGCAGGAGAGGCATTTCCAGACCCTATAAATAGAGCCCTTTTCCTGCCTCCGCGGTCATCGATCACCATCGATCACCGCTTACCGACAACTATTGACCACCTTCAACCACCCCCTGCTCATTACAATGAAGCCCCTCATAGAGTCACGACATATGATGCAGAGTAACGAAGCACCATGTAGAGTCACATCATACTTTGCAAAGTAACAAAGCACTGTACAGAGTACAAAAATCTAGATCACAGAGAAGCGAAGCACTCTACAGAGCAGTACATTGTCCATAATGTCATGTAACAGCAAACCTCAATGGCAGTGTATCAAACTTCTTACAATTACTCCCAATTGCTACCGCTTTAGGTCATTGTACAAAAAAAATTTCTTCTATATACAAACATTATACTTCGATGAACTGTTGTGTTCTCACCAACTTATAAAAGATAATTTGATTGGGCTAGAGTATGTGGTTTTTTTCTCTTTGCAGGTTTCCGCGTAAACATCTTTGTTGTATCTACTTGTCACTTCTATTCTTTGTGTGTGTGCTAGATTTCGTATTACGCTGCACTATAAAAATTTTGCTTATTGCCGACGGTCAAGTACTGTCGGTAATAATTTAAAAACCGTATCGACGGTTATGCTACAGTTTATTCGATGTAGCAAAAAGATTTGTAGGTAATAAAATTACTAACACATTTAGCAACGGTTTCTTAACACTGACGATTATCCGACATATTTTAACCATCACTACTGCACCAAGTCTCTGCTGTGTTAGACTTATAAACTTATAAAATAACATGCATCCGTTCACGCAGCAATCAATCTTCTCTGTTTTCAACTCTAACTTGGAAACAAATTTTTTCATTCAGTATAAGTCTTCTGGAACTAAATTTTCATTTGTATTAGTCTCTTTCAGTAATGTTGCAAATTGCTTGAAGCACTATATTGAGTAATTATGGCAAATCAATGCAGGAATCAACAAACACAAGAAAAAACACACATATTTAACGAGGTTCGGCAATTTGCCTAATTCTCGAGAGCAAGAACGGCGGCTTTCTGATTTCCTGAAACAACACATCTCCTTAGGTTACAAATACAATATATATATATATATATATATATATATATATATATATATATATATATATATATATATATATATATATATATATATATATAATCCTAATGTACAATATTTAGTTACAACCAAATTCTTTTATGTATTTGCATATCTAACAACCAAAGTCTTTTATTTGCATATATAACTCTCAATTCCTTGATATCACATCAAAATATCATTAATATTTATCTTTTAAAAATAAAATTATTTTTATTTTAAATGTTAGATATATAAATACATAAAAATCTATCTGCTATATATGTAAATCTCCCTTCACGTCACTAAAATATTAGTGATGACTTAAAAAAATTGAATCCAGAACGAGTAAGAGAAGATCAGCGCAGACCCTTATAAACAACACTAACATGATACTGCTTTGTAAGGCTATATGACAAGGACGCATCTGAAAGCCAAGAGATATAAAATTCTGAGTTCATAACGCTTATTTTATACGGAGAATATGCGCAGTCCGCACGTAGCTCCCTAATACCCATCCAATATCCTCCCAATACCCTTAAAATCCCAATAGCCATCCAATACCCACCCGGTACACTTAAAATCCGCACCCAACGCTGCATACGTGCTCCGGATGGAATAATTCGCCTATTTTCAAGGTTGTGGTACACTAATAAAGATTACATATATCACAGGAATGAGAGATAAAAATGATTTAAGAAATAGTAGGGAAAGCTACAGATACCTGTTCTCTCGTCCAGTTTAAATAGAACGCTGCATTAAAAATGATAATATATATTATGCTGATTAAAAAAAAAATAATGTTGGAAGACCAGGTTTACTATTTTTATTTGTATAGCCGCATCTTCTTAGACTGAGTCCAAGTCTACACCATGCCAATTCAATAGATCAACTCGGTCGATCAGATCGTTGAATCAGTTCGGTGAAGCTGTTCGACTGATTAACTCAGCAAATCAATTCGGCTTCATCAAACTTATCAAGGGTTGAATAGACCTTCAATAGGTGCAAACAATCAGGTCACATGTCCACCTGTTTTATTCTTATTTCAAATTTGTATGCGTTTACGGGCAATTCATGATCCGATAATTTTCTCATTTTTACCTGGTAAAACAAAAGAAAATTGGAGATACGGAGGGTCGGCTTTCGCCGGTTTTAAGAATTCAATCGCATTCTTTCTTATGACTACTTTTTCAATGAGACATTGATATACATAAAACTCGATTCTTTATTATCACATCAAAAATAGTACTTTTATTACTTTTTAAACGTCAAAATAACTTTTCATGCATAAATATGATGTTTTGGTGTGAGATATGTAACTACGTAGGAATTGTGTGCTATGCACCAAAATTTATCTTTTTTAATATTATTAAAGAATAAAATTAGAGTATTTAATATATATATATATATATATATATATATATATATATATATATATATATATATATATTATGTGTCAAAAAATTTGTGTCAGTAGAGTAATGATTTAATGTCTTAGCATTGTATAAATATCCATCACACGCAGATAAAAGAAAAATAGTACGAAGATCACCAATATTTTTACATGAAAAAAATCTTGGAAAGGGAAAAGATTGTAGGGCCTAGCTTAGTCAAAGTAATTCATCATATGTTTGTATTATAGATGTATGCTATTCTCTCGCAACAAAGAGAATGGGAATGTAATCTTACACTGAAAATTACACTTTTCTTTATACAACACAAAGAAAATAAAAATATTAGAATATTACTCAAGTACACTGTACCATGAGTTTCAGATGTGTATATATACATTTGTAGTATTTTCATTTAATAATAATGGAAATTTTTACTTTTTTTTTAAAGCTTCGTTCCTGTGTTTTTTATTCTTCTTTCTTCATTATTTCTTCTACCTCCTCGATGCCTGTGCTTTCAAAGAAGATCAAGAAGATTTCATGGCATGAAAGCCTTTTCTTGCTTCACGACACCTCTTCTTCAGTGTCCTCCAATCCTTCGAGCCTTTTGCTTGCTCTAGTCACAAGATCCTGCATTGCTATGTCGCCCATAGCAGACATCGATTGGTTTTCTCCTTTTTATCGTTTGTGTCTCACCAGATCCGAATTCTTACTCGCCTTAGACAACCCTGTCCTAGACGTCTTTGCTCCCTACCCCGTTTTTCTTCCGCTTCACGCAGCATCTCACGTGATATTTCTTCTTCTCTTCTATTTTCCTATTTTATTCAATATATGAGTTTTGTATCCCACGCTTCCCCTAATAATACTATTTCCAGCTCTTTGCCCTGTGATCTTCCCATTTCCACCCAACTTAATTTTCGCATTACCCACCTCAAGAATAACATCTCTAGTCCCCTTAACCCAGAGAACTATACCATATGGAAAGCTCAAATGATGAAGATATTTAGAGTAAAAGGTTATGGGAGCTTCTTGACCAGAATCTTTCAACCACTATCATTCAAGGTTCTCAAAGCAAAACTATTAACTTTGATTACGTTCAGGATATAATTATTGATCAGAATCTTTTCGTCGCTCTGTGTTCCATTATCTCTCCCTCAATTCATCCTTAAGTTCTGAATTTAGACACCTGTGTGGATATTTGGACCACAATCGAGAGACGAAATTAATCTACCAACCATTCAAGAATCACCCCAATTAAGAATGAGCTACAATATCTACAATACAAAGGAAGACAAGGACTCAATAATTGTTTGATATCAAATGCATTGATAGTTTGGATGCCGTCGGAGCTGTTATTCATCCTGAAGATATTATTCTCTACATATTAAATTGTCTTCCATCCAATTATCACGCATTGAAGACCGCCATTCGAACCATCCTTCAACTCAGCTTAGATGATCTATATACTTATTTATGCAGTGAAGAGTTAAATCTTGCTCAAGAAATGGCTAAAGAAACTTATCCATCACCTAATACAGGTCTCATCGATGCTAGTGGAAAAGGCAAGTTCTAGCATCCAGATCCTGACTCAAGCTAGGACACAAATTTTTGGTCAACACATTCTCCAATTGTTAAAGGCTCATGGCCTTCATCCTCTCCATTTATGAATTCAAAATCCTCCAAGATTATTAGTCAACTTTGCAATACATCAGATCATTCAACCATCAAATGTTGGCATCACCATGATCCAAACTTTCAATCTCTCACGGCCTTAATCACCGACTCCAACCCAAATGCATTTAAATTCTAGTATTTGGATAGTGGAGCCTCGGAACTTCTCACGAACAATTCTAATCATATCTCTCATCCTCAAGAATACAATGGAACTTGCTTTATCACGATTGTCAATGGTCAACAACTTTTCATTGCTAATACTTGACAACGAATTCTTTCAACTTATAAATGTAAGTTCTTACTTTCTAATATACATCAAGTACCCATCTGGATTATAATCTTTTTTCTGTTAGCAAACTTATTTTTACTAACTCAAGTGCTATTACTTTCACCACTAATAGATATGTTATTAAGGATATATGAAACAAAATCATGCTTGAATGACTATGTGTGCAAGGTCTCTATCCCATTCTACCACCAGACACGCCCTCAATGTAATCCTTAGTTGTTACCACCATTCAACAAGTAACAAATCTCTAGCATCCATGAATTGGTCATCCAAGTTACACATTTCAAAAATCTCTTACAAGTTAAATTCTCTCCTAACGTCATCAACCTCATAGATCCAACTGTACTTAATGGTCTCAGCAAGACACAAATTACATTTTTCAATTTCTACTTCTTAAGCCACTCACCCATTAGATATTATTCATCCTAATGTATGGGGACTATCCCCTGTACTTTCATTGCAATCTTTCATATACCATACGATTTTTATTGATTATTATTCTCATTTTTCTTGGGAGAGTACATTGACATAAAAAATGAAACTGTAAAAAAATTATTAAATTCAAACAACTTATTGAAAATCAATTCAATACTCACCTTAAAATTTTTAGAACTGATGGTATAATAACAATAAAAGTGACACCTTTCTTAAGCAATGGTGTATTTCTCACCAATATACTTATCCCTACACATCTGAACAGAATGGTATTGTAGAACAAAAACATTATCTTCTTCACAATGATGCTTCCTTAGCTCATTGTTTGTGGGTTCATACTATTCTAATCACATCTTATCTAATTAATTGTTTATCTTCCCAAAAAACTCACAAAAAATCTTCTAATCAGCATTCTAATATAAAATACATACTTACTCTCACTAAAAAGAGTTGGATGTCAATGTTTCTCCTGGCTTAGTCCCTACTCACAATACATACTCTTTCATCTCAAAAAAAATGTGTTTTTCAAGTATATGCTACCTCACAAAAAGGATATAACTGTTAAGATCCCCTTACACATAAAGTTTAAATTTCTAGACGTGTTATTTGATGAAACTATCAATTCCAATGAACCAATGCATCATCCAAACCCACAGAACCTCAAACAATATCACATCTTCATCCTCTTTTGTTAGTCCCTACCTCTTCCAGCACTCGAAAAGATCTATCACTCCCATTATATCTTCTATTGAACTCCCAATGCCTCCAAACCTATATATCCCTCATACTCTACCTCCATTGATTTACCCTTCTTCTCATTCCCAACCCATTGAGTTGAACATTCTTCACTCTCTCAATCAATTCAACATAGTATTCCCAATCACTAAATGCTACTCGCTCCGAAATTGATTATCTTAAACCCAAACGGATTTTTAATCTCACCCATCAATCCTCTTCCTCCGACTCCACATGCTATACAAATGTCGACAAGCACTATCACTGAGGGAAAGCTATGTCAGAAGAATTTCAAACCTTAAAAGCTGAAGGCACATGGGAACTAGTTCCTCCTTCTTCTAACAGAACATCTTAGGTTGTAAATGGACTTGTAAGACCAAATTCCATGTGGATGGATCTATTGCTCATTTTAAAGCTTGGTTAGTTGCTCAAGGGTTCAAACAACATGAAGTTCTTGACTATACAAAAACTTTCAGTTTTGTAGCTAAAATTCCTACAATTTTGGTTCTTCTTATTATTGTCATCTATCATTACTGACATATTCTCCAGTTAGATGTCTCAAATGCATTTCTTCATGGTCAATGGACCGACACTATCTACATGGAGCAACTTATGTGTTCTACTGATGCTGTGCACCCTCATTATGTCTAGTGGTCGTTGGTGGCAGAAGGTGGTGACGGTTAAAAGTGGTTGATGATAGCTAGTTTGCAATAATGGCTAGTGGTGATCGTTGGTAGCCAAGCAGTGATCAACGACTATAGAGGTCAATGATTATTCATTTGCTCTTGGAATCCCACTTCTTCTCGTCATGCCCTTCTCAACTAAAAAGTGGGGACCTAGTTATAGACATTTGGGGAGGAGCATTTTGATATTTTGACTTGTAACTTCCCAACCACCTAATCAAATGGTTCATGTTGATTTACTTTGATCATTTATAATTTTTCTAATGATTTGGTTGGTTAATGACCTCCAATTGAGTGATCTTAGGCTCTTTGGATTTCTCTTATCTTAATGCTCAATTTGATTATATATATTTCAAATTTGGAGTTCATTTAAAAATTCAATTGACAATTTAAAGTTTTCAATTATGCTTCAATAGTTTCATCTATGCTTGATTGGATATGGATTAAACCAATTTTGTTATTGAAACACCATCAACAAATTTTCATCATTCGACACAAATCTTGAGATGTGGCAAGAAACGATGTACATTTTTAGCAAGAAACGCTAAAACATTAATTAAAAATCACCTAGAACTCTAATTTAAACAAAATTACATTCAAACTGATCAAAATAATCAGTTTGATGAGACGTTAATGTTAGTCCAATCCAAGTGAAATCGAGCCCAAATCAAATCATTAAACCAATTTTTGAAGTATTTAGTGCCCGGTTAGAAAGTAAAATGAATTCCAAATTTGAAAAACTTATAATCAAATCAAGCATCTTAATGAGAAAAATCCAACGAGCCCAAGATCATTCAATTCTGACATTGTCAGGGTATTTGATCACAGAAAAATTCATTGAGAAATTCATATCTATTTTTGATGAAATTGCACTTTAAAGAAAGGTATTTTCTTTATTTTATTGCAGGAACAAAAATTTATAAGTGATGGAAGAAAAAAGCATGAAATGGAGCAAATTTGGATAAAAAAGAAGGAAATTCATGCAAATATAACTACTTCGCCGACGGCGAGATCGTGAGGAGAAATTTCTGAAGAAATTATAACTATCTCACCGACAACGAGCTCGAGCCCGCCGACAACGAGATCGCGCGGTTTGAAGACCTTCTAGAAGCCCCGCTGACGGCGAGGTCGTTTCCCGCCGACGGCGAGCTAGTTCAAAATGCATATACATTGAACCTGGACACTTTTTGAAGAGGTGTTTAAGCACCCCTTGGACCTTTGCCTACCTCTATAAATAGAGGCCGAATTCTAGAGTGTGTGTGTGTCTTTTAAGTCTTATGTGTGTTCATTTCTAGTATCTTGAGTTTAAGTTTAAGTAAGTTTAGTAAGTTCATTAGTTTAATTGAGTGTTGTTTAGTTGCTATACTAGAAGGAAAAGTCAAAGGAACTTCAAGGAGTCTGCTTGGAGAGAAAATTAAGATAAGTATCTTTGTTTATTGTTGTTAACTTTAAATGAAATCCATGCTTTATTTTATTCCCATGCATTCGGAGTAGTTTTCTTAGTCTTTCTCCTTGTTTATGAAAATTATGCGGATTGATGAAATTAAATAAAAGCACCTAATATAGTTTAAATAAATTGTGATAATTTTTACTTAAAACTTAATTTACTTTCAATCTGGCCAATTGAGTAGTTAAAATATGTTGAATTATCAACTATAGTAAAAATTACATCCAATATTCAGGGAAGTCAAAAGCCTTGGAAGGCGGGTGCAAATAAATAGGGAAATATTAATTAACGGGCGTAGAATTGGATATTTTAGTGTGACGGACTAAAATACTCAATTCGATCCTACTGTTTGAGAGCTGAAGTGTAGATGTTAGCCCTCAGGTGAGGGGAACGTGGGAGCTCCGAAGTGGCGACCGGTATCCTCCCGACTTAGCACGCGGATTCAGTAATCAAACATAGGATTAGTCAATGTTCTTTGCACCTGGACCAAAGGGTAAAGAATAGGTATGCTCCTATTTGTCACAATACAATTTAAAAATTCTATTTAAATTCATCATTTCACTTAATTTTCTAAAAATAAGGAGAATAATACTTTTTTTGAATTAATTAAATCAACTTTATTTCAAGCATTAGTTTACTTTAAGTTTACTTTAAGTTTGTTTTTAATTTCAATCTACTAGATTAGTAAGTAATTCCTTTAGTTTTAGCTAATAACAAATCTGTTAAAAACTTCCCTGTGGGATCGATAACCAGGACTCCACTAGAGCTCTGTATTACTTGATACGATACGTATACTTGCGTAGAATCCACATTATACATTAAATCATATAACTATATTTAAAGCGGGATCAAGTTTTTGGTGCCGTTACTATTAACTTAAATTGCATACATATAAAAAGTGGGTCAAGTTTTTGGCGCCGTTGCCGGGGAAGTAAAGAAATTATTTACTAAAGTAACGGACTAATCTAAAATCTATTTTAAAATTATATGCAAAAATTTGGAAACGAAAATTTAATACCTTACGATTCAGAATTAGAGCGTACAATTAAAAGAATTAGAAAACAAAAAAGAGAAATTATAAATTTAACACAAATGACAAATATACCTAAAAATGAAAATATCAATCAACCAAGACCATTACGAGATTATGCCAACCCTACATTATATGAAATTCATTTAACTATTCAAAACCCTGATGTAGTTGCTAATTCATTCGAACTTAAACACCGCAATTATCCAAATGGTACAAAACAATCAATTTAGTGGTTCACCTATTGAAGATCCTAATTTACATCTTGCTAGTTTTTTAGAACTATGTGCTACTTTCAAATATGAAGGAGTATCTAACGATCGTTATTAGAATTAGACTTTTTCCTTTTTCTTTAAGGGATAAGGCTAAAATATGGTTAAATTCGTTAGCACCTGGATCTACTAAAACTTGGAGAGAATTATCACAAAAATTTCTATCCAAATATTTTCCACCATCTAAAACTGCTAAGCTTAGAAATGATATAACTTCTTTTAGTCACTTCGATGGAGAGTCAATATATGAATCTTGGGAGAGATTTAAAGAACTTCTTATGAAATGCCCACATCATGCGTTACCAGATTGGTTAATTATCCAAACTTTTTATAATGGATTAGTAGGATCTTTAAGATCAATCATCGATGCTGTCTTCTTGGAGGATCATTAATGTCAAAACCATTTGATGAAGCCTATGCACTAATCGAAGAAATGACAACAAATAATTTTCAATGGCTTGCTGATAGAATGAATCCTAAAAAAATAACTAGTATTCATGAAAATGATGCAATATCTATGCTAGCTTCACAAATTGCTGTTATATCTAAAAAATTAGATCATTTTAGAATGAATTACTCTCCAACTATAACGAAGAAAATTCATCCGGACAACTTATAGAATCCCAATCTCAATATGAAACAATTAATGCAATTAACAATGGACTCTAATAATCCTTATACAAATTATTATAATCCTGGATGGAAAAATCATCCTAATTATAATTGGAATAATAATACAACTAATCAACCATGGATGAATAATATGACACAACAATTAGGAAATCCACCTAATCAAGGAAATCCTAATTATAAACCTAATTATCCACCAAGATTTAATAACCCACAATTTAAAGATAAGAAATTATCTATAAAAGAATTAATATTAAATATGGGTCAACATTTACAAAATCAAGGAAATCAACTACAAATACAAGGAAATCAATTACAAAATCAAGGAACAACTATCAAAAATATTGAAACTCAACTTGGACATATCAGCTACTTGCACTTAATAATAGAATACTGGAACATTTCCTAGTAATGTAGAAATAAATCCTAAAGACAAGGGAAATGAACAAATTAAAGTGATACAATTACGAAGTGGAAAAGAATTAGAACCTCGAATTCGAAAGAACTTGAAAGTCAAAAAGAGGAAGTGGAAATTGAAAAAGAAAAGAATCAACACGATCCAAACTTAGAAAATCTTTTAATACCTATGAAAATTTCTGTTGAAAAACCTCCACCACCATTTCCTCAACGACTAATTTAACATAAAAAAGACAAACAATTTGCTAAATTCCTTGAAATTTTGAAGAAATTAACGATAAATATTCCTTCGTAGAAGCTTTAGAACAGATGTCAAACTATGTAAAATTCATGAAAGATATTCTTAATAAAAAAAATTAGTGATAACGAAATGGTTGCACTTAGTGAAGAGTGTAGTGCTATTTTTCAGAAAAAACTTCCTGAAAAATTAAAAGATCCTGGTAGTTCCACTATACCCTGCGCTATTGGAGAAAAATTCTATGGAAAAGCTTTGTGTGACTTAGGAGCAAGCATTAATCTAATGCCTCTATCAATTTTCAAGAGATTAGGATTGGGAGAAATTTCACCTAGCTCAGTAACTCTTCAGTTAGCTGATCGTTCTGTTACATATCCTAAGGGAGTTATTGAAGATGTATTAGTTAAAGTGGATAAATTTATCTTCCATGTAGATTTTATTGTTCTAGATATGGAAGAAGATCAAGAAATTTCTATCATTTTAGGAAGACCATTTTTATTCGCTAGAAAAGCTATGATTGATGTTTAGAAAGGACAATTAACTATGAGAGTAAATGATCAAAAAGTAACTATTAATATTGCTAAATCAATGAAATATCCTGCACTAGAAAAAGATGATGAGTGTTTTCGAATGGAAGTACTTGATCATCTACAAAAAGAACATTTTAAACAATATTATGAAGAAAAATTAGAAAAAGAAAATATTGAATTAATTGAAAAATACGAGATAAATGAAGAATTAGATTATATTCAGAGAAATTTAAATTTTTGGATAACACGAGAAAATACTTGAAAAAATATAGTTCCATCAATTATTAAACCTCACCGAACTTGAGTTAAAAATGTTACCTAATCATTTAAAGTATGCTTACTTAGGTAATTCTTCAACTCTACCAGGTTATTATTTCATCTGAATTAAATGAATCTCGAGAACAAAAACTTTTAGATACATTAAAAAAATATAAGAAAATTTTTGGTTGGACTTTAGCGAGATATTAAAAGAATTAGTCATTCGATCTGTATGCACAGAATTATTTTAGATAATGAACATAAACCTAAAGGCGATCCACAAAGGAGATTAAACCCGATAATGAAAGAAGTAGTTAAAAAGGAAATTTTAAAATGGTTAGATAATGATATTATATATCCTACTTCTGATAGTGCTTGGGTAAGCCCGATTCACTTGTGTACCTAAAAAAGAAGGGGTATTTGTCAAAACTAATGAAAATAATAAACTTATTCCTATAAGACAAGTTACTGGATGGCGAATATGTATTGATTATAGAAAATTAAATACAACCATTAGAAAAGATCACTTCCCTTTACCATTTCTAGACCAAATGTTAGATAGATTAGCCGAACATAAGTATTTTTGTTTCTTAGATAGATATACCGGTTATCATCAAATACAAATTGCTCTTGAGGATCAAGATAAAACTACATTTACTAGTCCTTATGGAACTTTCGCTTTTCGAAGAATGCTTTTGGATTATGTAATGCACTGCAGACATTCCAAAGATGTATGATGTCATATTTAGTAAATTAATTGATAATGGAATAGAAGTATTCATAGATGATTTCTACGTATTTGGAACAACATTTGACACATGCTTAAATCATCTTGAAAAAGTATTTGAAGTATGTGAGAAAACTAATTTAGTTCTTAATTGGGAGAAATATCGATTTATGGTTACGGGCGGCATTGTATTAGGGCATAAAATTTCGGAAAAAGGCATGGAAGTAGACCCTGCAAAAATTCAAGTTATAGCTAAATTACCACCTCCAACTACGGTGAAAGGGGTAAGAAGTTTTCTTGGACATGATGGATTTTATAGGCGTTATATTAAAGATTTTTCAAAAATAACTAAACCTCTATGCCAACTTCTTGAAAAGGACAAGAAATTTGAATTTACAACTGAATGTCTGAATGCTTTCGAATTATTAAAAGATAAATTAATTACAGCACCTATAATAGTTTCGCCTAATTAGGAGAAACTATTTGAGCTTATGTGTGATGCTAGTGATTATTCTATAGGAGCAGTTCTTGGGCAGAGATATGACAAGATTTTTAAAGTTATATACTTATCTTTAGTAAAACTCTAAATGATCTTTGAAATAAATTATACGATTCTTGAAAGAGAATTATTAGCAGTTGTATATGCTTTTAATAAATTTCGGCATTATCTAATAGGAATTAAATGCATTGTGCATATTGATCATTCTGCTATAAAATATTTAATGCAAAAGAAAGATTCTAAACCAAGATTAATCAGATGGATATTATTAATGCAATAATTTGATTTTGAGATAATTAACAAAAAGGGAGCTGATAATCAAATTGCTGATCATTTATCAAGATTAGAAAATCATGAATTATCTAATATTGATAATGAAATTTTAGATAGTTTTCCTGATGAACAACTTTATAATATTAATGAGTTTAAAATACCTTGGTATGATGATATAGTAAATTATATTGTAAGTGACATTTTACCACCTATGTTAACTTTGCAACAACAGAAAAAATTCATTCACGATACTAAATCATATTTTTGGGATGAACCATACTTATATAAGCAATGCAAGGATCTAATTATTAGAAGATGCGTGCCTTATGAGGAAATTGAACCAATTATTCAAAAATGTCATGATTCTGATTTTGGAGGACATTTTGGGATAGATAAAACTGCTTATAAAATTCTATAATCTGAATTTTACTGGCCTACTCTATTTAGAGATGTATATAGATATATTAAAACTTGCGATAAATGCCAAAGAGTAGGAAACATATCAAGGAAAAATGAAATGCCTCTGAATTTTATATTAGAAGTTGAAATTTTTGATGTTTGGGGATTAGATTTCATGGGACATTTTATTCCTTCATTTGGAAACTCATATATATTAGTAGTACGTTGATTATGTTTCCAAATGGATTTAAGCACAAGCTTTACCTAGGTGTGATGCTAAAAGTGTTTTAAAATTCTTAATGAAAAATATTTTTACTTAGATTTGGAATGCGAGAGTGATTATCATCGACGGATGAACTCATTTTAGAAACAAATATATTCACAAATTAGTAGAAAAATATAATATTATGCATAAGATATCAACTGCTTATCATCCACAAACAAGTGGATTAGTAGAAGTTTTTAATCGAGAGATTAAGCGTATATTAGAAAAGTACGTCAAATCATAATAGATCGGACGGTCTATAAGACTAGACATTCGCATTATGGGCATACAAGACTGCTTATAAAACTCCGATTGGAATGACTCCTTACAGGCTTATATATGGAAAAACTTGACACTTACCAGTTGAACTAGAACATAAGGCATATTGGGCGATTAAAAAATTTAATTATAATATGAAAGAAGCTGGTGAGAAGAGATTGTTGCAATTAAATGAATTGGAAGAATTAAGAAATGAATCATATGATAATGATAAGATTTATAAAGAAAGAATGAAATTATGACATGATAGGAAGATAAACAGAGAAATTTTGAACCAGGACAAGAAGTTTTGCTTTATAATACTAGATTAAAATTATTTCCTGGGAAATTGAAATCTCGATGGTTATGACCTTTCACCATAACTCAAATATTTTCATATGGAACTATAGAAATTGAAGATCCAAAAACAGGACATAGAATTAAAGTAAATGGACATAGATTATAACCATATTTCGAAAACGAGACGACTAAATTTTAAAGAGGTTTTAATGCTTAGTCGACACCGAACACTAAGCTGAATTAGGTCGAGGTGACGACGTTAAACCAAGCGCTTTATGGGAGGCAACCCATAGTAGTCTTTTATTTTTAATATTTACATATTAGTGAGTCGATATTATTAAAACAAATCTTACTAAAAAATTTTTTAGGATCATCACAAAAATTGAACCTATTGGATGAGATCAGAAAATATTCGGACCAGAGAGAAAACGGGCGATTTTTACGAATCTCGCCGGCAGCGAGCCCGAGCCCGCTGACGGCGAGATCGTGGACCATTACTCAGTCAGTTTTATAACTAAGTCGCCGACGGTGAGGAACTTCCCGCCGACGGCGAGACAGTTAAAAATTTGTTTTCTTAAAGATTTTTCGTGCGGTTTTGGACGGATCTAAGCCATTCCTTCGTAAGAAATTGTTCCAAATCCAATTTTAAACATTTTCTTCCTTAGGAACGACTAGAGACCAATCCATTCCATCCAAAATGTCCTCCAAATACTTAGAAACCACAAAAACTGAAGTTTTCAACCGGAGAAAATTCGTTAGTTCGGAGGCACAACGAATCTTCAACAAAGGCTTGATGAAGAAAAGTCTTATCAAAGAAAGATGATTCGTCAATAGAGGAGTAGAAAATGCTACCACAAAAATTGAAGAATTGATCGCACAGCGGCATTGTGAGGTATTTTGTTATACAACTTCCGATGTAGTTATACTAGTAGTTAAAGAGTTTTACTCTAATTTACATGTGATCAACAATGGAAATGTGTACGTCGAGAGAAAGATGGGTAACATTTACTCCTGCAAGAGTAAATGAATTGTTTTCATAGAAAATACCTACGTACGTCATTATTCCAACTTTGTGCCTTCGAGATGCAATATGAACGAGATCTACGGATATACGACCGATGAACCGGATGATTGGGAGTTACGAGAAGACGGGTATGTCGGTTTTACGCATCACTTCTAAACCACGTCTCGAAGCACTGACATTTCTTTATATCATCAAAATTATTACCTACCATGAGAGTAAATAAAGTTTCAAAGGAATGCGCTATTTTAAATTAATGTATTCGAATTGGATTACCTATCGATGTTGGATCAATAATAGTGAAGTCCGCATTGGGATTAATCGTGCATGGGTCAGTGCATGGACTTGGACACCCATCTACTATATTTGCTTTATGCGGTCAATACCAAGTTTCTTATGAGGCTTGGGAAAAAGTACTTTTACCATGGAAACCCCTGGATCCTACTGATATGTTTCCCACTTTGGATAACAATGATGAGATCACAACTATTTCTGACAGAGCATCACAGAACAATCCTTTAGCAAGGCCCATTACAGATAAGACTAATTTCATTTAGAAGAATATTAAAGGATTGGAGAAAGAATTGCAAAATGTGATGAGTTCTATTGACAATATCTCTGATATGTTTGATCGTATTGATTGGAGAATGAAGGAGTACTTTGATCATACTGGACATCTGGAGGCCAATTTTATTCATCTACTAAGACAGAAAGGATGGATTAATGAAGAATCTCTTGCGAATTCACTTTCGAGGCCTTTCTACAATTTATTTGTGCACTCACGTCGCATCGAAATATCGAGAAGATATTAGTTCAGACACTGAAGAGTAGGAAAGATTTCTTTGTTTATGTTATATTTGTACATATATGTGTGTGTTTGATTTGGAGTTAAGTTTTATTATGAGTCGAACTTTGATTTGATCATCTCAGATTTGATGAGATTATTTGTAAATTGTTATGTCTCAGCATTTAGAGTGTTGTGGTTTGGATTGCGATGCTGAGTATTATGGATTTGAACAATTAAGTTAAGTGTGTGTGAAGTTGTTAGTGTGAAATTTGTAAGTTTCATAGATTTCATTTATGAAGTTATGTTGTTTGTTTTGTGTGACTTTTTGTGAGTTTAAGTATCTAATCTTCGTATTATTATTAAATTAAGTGATCGGAAGATTGATTAAAGGCAATTCGAGGTTGAAAATGATTGACGAATTTCAAAAATTGAAAATTTTTTGAACCTCGCCGACGACAAGAATTATCTAGCCGACAGCGAGACCGAGCTCGCCGACGGCGCATTTTTCCCGAAACTTTTGCCTTATGAAATTAATTAGCTCGCTGACGGGGGGAAAAACCTCGCTGACAGCGAGAACGCAAAAAGACCTATATTTGACCGATCAGTGACACTATTCATCATCTCTTTCATCAAATTTTCGAAAAAAGCGACACAGGGCTTGAGAGATCTCGGATTTGAAGCGATGTCGAGACTTTTTGACACCGGATTTCATCTTCCCTTGGTAAGAGCTTCACTCTATGCAAAAATTTTTGATTTTCACCATGAATTTCTTCTACATTGGGATATTTTGAAAAATTTTGAAATGTGAAGAAAATACTTGGAAGAATTTCATAGAAATTGATTTAAATGGATTTTAGTTGTTGTAGGAAGCCTTCTTAGTAATATTTTGGAGTTTAGTTAAAATTTTTGTAAATTTCACAGATCGAGAAATGGCTCCACGACAAAAGCGACGAGTAGATTATGACGAAACTCGATTCATTAATGCGAGAGCACAAACTCGATATTTTCGAAACATACGAAGCAGAAAGTGCATACAAGATCGAGTTTTCAGGAATCCGGGAGGAGAAGTAGAGTGAGTTATAAAGGAGCGAGGATGGGAAAAATTTTGCTACGTTACCAACGAAGCATTTGTAGAAGTTGTGAAGGAATTCCATACAAATTTAACACGAGTGGAAGATGCACGGTTAAGATTAGAGGATTTTTGTAGAGTTCAACGTCTGTTAGAATAAACACATATTATGAAGTACAAGACACCTACATGAGCGAATATGAAACTTTTGGAACTATGGAAGGACCATTGGAAGAGGTGATCGACTTTCTCAGCTGATGGGAAAGAGTACGGAAGTTAAAGCGGCGGGAACGGGTAAACTTCCCTCTTTCTATGCTAAATGCAACATCTAAAGCCTGACATTATTTTATTTATTCTACTTTGTTACCTACCTACCATCATAGTGAGGTAACAAGTGATAGAGCAGTTCTGAATTTCTGTTTTCAGAACTAGAAGAGTATTAATGTGCGAAATGTTATATACAAGAACATATTAGCCACTGCTAGAAATGAAAGTGGAGGAGGACTAGGACATCCTGGTCTTATCTATGCACTTTGCCGATTATACGGGGTAGAGGCGAGAGATGATGAGGAATGGATAGAGCTATGAAACCCCTTACTCGGGTTAATATAAAGAAATACGAATCCCACGAAGGATGGAGATGCGGGACGAGGATTATGTACCTTCTTCAAGTAGAGATATACCCTCTACTAGTTATGAACGACCCACTCGGTACACCACTCCTACCCTTCGAGATCGATGAATGAATTAACCACGAGTAGAAAGAGTTTTGAGTTATTTAGAGAAAATATGGAAAGAAGATTTGAGCATATAGATCGAAAGGATCGGAGGCTTGGAGAGAAGACACGATTATGATAGCGAATATCTCCGGCGACATTCGAGTACGAGATTGCATACTATGAAGCTGAGCGTCGTTATAGGAGTGGTGATTTAGATGTTGTCTTTCTTGAGTGCCCCCGTTATTCACAGTACCAGCCTGCTCAGCCTTCTCAGCCTGGAGATCAGGGTGACGACATAGCTTGGGATTTCGATGCAGAAGATTAGAATCTTTGTTTAGTTTGTTTGATTTGTTTAGATTTGTTGTTTTGCAAACTTTATTATTTCTGTGTGTAATATTTTAGTACTTTCTGTGGACTTTGGACTTAGTATGTTTGTTTGTTTGCTTGAGCTGTAATATTAGATTTCTTATGTGTTAAATTAGTTGCAAATTTTTATATATAGGATGTTAGTCTTTCTTTAATGTATTGTTTAAGTAGTAATAGATTAAGTTTTCTTTGTTATGTTTGATACTTATTTTAAAATTTCCATCCCTGCACTTTCTTTTTAAATATTATATATGGAAGAATACTAACAGTACAGGTTCTGTAAGTAATGAAAAACCTGCAAAAATTTCGAAGAAGAAAATACTTAAAGCTCGAAAGGTATGATGAATTTTATTTATGTACTTTCCCTTTTCATTATGTAGTATAGATAGAAAAATTTAAGTTTGGGGGAAGGTAAAAATACAAATTTAATTATTAAAATTTTTCTCAATATCAATTTTCAAAAATTATTATTAAATGATTTTCTATAGGAATTTTCAAAATTCAATAAATATGAGTTGCTTTATTTAATTGTTATATAAAGTTAAAGAAAATAATTCTAGTAATTCAATTAATTAATAGAATGAGATATTTGGTTAAAAGGAATAAAAATATAGTAAACTATTTAAAGTAAGGAAACTATATTCAAAAATTGGAAATTCTTAAGTATATAGATGAAAAAGAAAGGATAGAAACTCAATGAATTAAAAGTTATGAAATATATATAAGCAATGAAATATTTTAAGTTTCAAATTTAGGAAGAGAAGTTGAAGTTCAAAACTCTTAACAGGCTATCCAGATACAGTAATCCTCACTTGAAAAGAAAAGAAAAGAAAAAGAAAAGAAAAGAAAAGAAAAGAAAAGAAAAATATAAGTGAGGAGAAGCTTGAGGAGATGCCTTATCGAAAATTGGCTTGATGGATTCAACCTAAAGGGTAAAACTTAATTATATTTCTAAACTTATATTTATGGATTAATATTTTACTAAATAGTGTTTTCTTGAATTTCTATCATCTAAATATCTTAAGTAATTTACTATTTTAAATATAGTCATTCACGAAATAAATAGAAAATTTAGAAATCTTAGACACGATAACTAAGTAATCTTATCTCTATAAAATTAATATAAATTACTTAGAAATATTTCTATTTAACTTTATTATAATATTATTTAAAATTAATTCATATATTATTTGAATTGAAAAATTATACTATAGAAATCATTATCTTTATTTAGTATAAAAATTACTTGAGGACAAGTAATAATTAAGTTTGGGGGATTTTGATCACAGAAAAATTCATTGAGAAATTCATATCTATTTTTGATGAAATTGCACTTTAAAGAAATGTATTTTCTTTATTTTATTGCAGGAACGAAGATTTATAAGTGATGGAAGCAAAAAATATGAAATGGAGCAAATTTGGATAAAAAAGGAGGAAATTCATGCAAATATAACTACTTCGCGGACGACGAGATCGAGGCCGCCTACGACGAGATCGTGAGGAGAATTTCTGAAGGAATTATAACTACCTCGCCGACAGCGAGCCCGAGCTCGCCGACAGCGAGATCGCTAGGTTTGAAGACCTTCTAGAAGCCCCGCTGACGGCGAGGTTGTTTCCTAGCCGACGAGCTAGTTCAAAATGCATATACATTGAACCTGGGCACTTTTTGAAGAGGTGTTTAAGCACCCCTTGGACCTTTGCCTACCTCTATAAATAGAGGCTGAATTATAGAGTGTGTGTGTGTCTTTTAAGTCTTCTGTGTGTTCATTTCAAGTATCTTGAGTGTAAGTTTAAGTAAGTTTAGTAAGTTCATTAGTTTAATTGAGTCTTTGTTTAGTTGTTGTACTTAGAAGGAAAAGTCGAAAGAACTTGAGGAGTACGCTTGGGAGGAAATTAAGATAAGTATCTTTGTTTATTGTTGTTAACTTTAAATGAAATCCATGCTTTGTTTTATTCCCATGCATTCTGAGTAGTTTTCTTAGTCTTTCTCCTTGTTTATGAAAATTATGCGGATTGATGAAATTAAATAAAAGCACCTAATATATCTTAAATAAATTGTGATAATTTTTACTTAAAACTTAATTTACTTTCAATACGACGATTGAGTATTTAAAATATGTTGAATTATCAACTATAATAAAAATTACATCCAATATTCGGGAAGTCAAAAGCCTTGGAAGGCGGGTGCGAAATAAATAGGAAAATATTAATTAACGGGCGTAGAATTGGATATTTTAGTGTGACGGACTAAAATACTCGATTCGATCCTACTTGTTTGAAGTTGAAGTGTAGATGTTAGCCCTCGAGGTGAGGGGAACGTGGGAGCTACGAAGTGGCGGCCAGTATCCTCCTCGCTAGCTCGCGATTCGATAATCAAACATAGGATTAGTCGATGTTCTTTGCACTGGACCAAAGGGTAAAGAATAGGTATGCTCTATGTTGTCACAATACAATTTAAAAAATCTATTTAAATTCATCATTTCACTTAATTTTCTAAAAATAAGGAGAATGATACTTTTTCTGAATTAATTAAATCAACTTTATTTCAAGCATTAGTTTACTTTAAGTTTACTTTAAGTTTGTTTTTAATTTCAGTCTACTAGATTAGTAAGTAATTCCTTTAATTTTAGCTAATAACAAATCTGTTAAAAACTTCCCTGTGGGATCGATAACTGGATTCCATTAGAGCCCTGTATTACTTGATACGATACGTATACTTGCGTAGAATCCACATTATACATTAAATCATATAACTATATTTAAAGCGGGATTAAGTTTTTGGTGCCGTTACTATTAACTTAAATTGCATACATAAAAAAAGTGGGTCAGTATTCAAATGTCTATCAAATATTATCCAATTAAGGGGATCTCTCTGGGTTGTCTGATGGAGTGGTCTTAATTCTTATCTTATTTTTTAAACATCTTGTACTATACTTTAAAAATAGAGCCCTATGGCCTTCATGAAATTGGAGAAATAACTGAGCTTGGAGGAGGATTGAGAAGAGAATGAGCTTAAGTTTGGTGTTGTGCACCAAAGATCGGATGAATACTTCCCACTCTTGCGGTCACTGGCCACTGCATACCACCACTCACTGAACCCCATTGACCACCATCGGTGAACCCTTAAATGTTATGGAGTAACAAAGTACATTTCTAAATAACAACCAACATTATGGAGTAGCGAAATACCTTGTTGAACAATGACTAACACTGTAAAGTAATGAAGCACCTTGTTGAACAATGACCAACGCAATAGAGTAATGAATCACCTTACCGAGCAACAATCAACATTGTAGAGTAACAAAGCACCCTGTCAAGCAACGAACAAAGTTGCCGAGTGACAAATCACCTTGTTGAATAATGAAAAATGTTTTGAAGTGACAAAGCATTGTGTGGAGTTGCAATCAATATTGTGGAGTGAAGAAGCACCGTACCGAGTAACATCCCATGTCACAGAGTAGCAGAGCATTCTATGGAGCAAAGCGATATCACAAACTCTGTGCAACAGTGCACTTCAAATAATATGTACTAAAGTTCTAATAACTAGAACCGCACCTGACCATTGCTGGGCGAGTCCTCTTGTATACGAACAATGTAACTATATGACCTTTTCCTACCTATGGGACAAGGACATGTGCATGTACTCATCAAGTCATAGTGGATTATTTCTGATTGGGCTGGGTCTCATGTTTTTTTCTTTCTATTCTTGGTTTTTCATGTAAAATTTATGGTGTCTCTACTTATCATCTTTATTCTCTTATTGTGTGATGGATTTTTGTACAATACTAACATACTGAATAATCACTCCTTCTCCAAGAACCTTCTAGCATGCGTATGTTCGATGTTATCTATGAGAACTCAAGCTCAACACTTAAGAACATGTGAAAATTACTAAATAGCCACTAAATGCAACACTAACAACAATGGAGCATCCCGCTTCAAAACCCACCATTCTAGGGGACAATCATAAAGCCAAGGACATTAAGGCTTTTTCGCTTCCCACAATTGAATGTTATCCTACCGACAAAGGTGCCTCTAGTCCCTCTTTATAGGATCGAGTGTGTAGGATGAAGGATTCTCAACATGAGATCCTTCAGCTCCTACGTGAGTCTCAACATTTGATGCCCACACAACCAATTTAACAACCAACAAATGCCTTGCTTGAGCACATTCGTACAGGGTGACCCCCTTTTAATGGAACACATCCTCTACAAGGCACCAAACTCCTCAATATACTAATTTTGTTTCATCAAACCCACAAAGCTGGAAGCGGCGTCTTGTTGACATTTCTATGAACTCGATCTATTATGAGCTATGAAGTTTAGTTTGGGAAAAATTCCCTTTTGGAGATAAGGATCGCTTCTCAAATTATCACAAATTTCAAGAATTTCCCCCTTGATAGAGGTGGTCCTTCAAATCCCCATCTAAGCGTGTTTCAAGCTTCCAAACATTGATTCCTATGAAAGGGTAACTAACCCCTATGAGCATTTTGAGCATTATCAAATCATAATACACATTTAGTGTGCCTCTGATTTGCTTCTTTATCAAGTTTTCTTTGCCACTCTCAAGGATTAAACTTGCACCTAGTTCTACTCTCTCCCTTGAGTCGCTATCCACACATTTAATAAGCTTGTCAAACTATTTGTAAAGTAGTTCATATAAAGTAGAAAAATCATCGAAAATTCATCCCATTTACGAAGAATTCACTAAAATGAGGGTGAGTTGCTCTAAAATGTAAACCACGGCTATAGGAGCAACACGCCATAAAATCCTACTAAAGAAAATTCAAGGATCGATTTTCTTACTTCAACTTCCTCTTTCTTCTGGCTTTAACTCTTAAGACATGTTCACAAATGACAATTTATGATTCAACACGTAATTCTTTTTTATTTAAAAAAACTGTATTAACACATAAATTTCACATTTTAAACAATTTTAATATTTTGAAAAATATAAATATTATTTTATATATTTTCATTTATATCATTTTAATGATTAAAGCTCTCCCCATTCACTTCCAAATTCAAAAGGTAACATCAATATGCAAGCGTCTCATAGAGAGGAAGAGTGTGTGTGTGGTGATATGGGGCTACGGGAAGAAAATAGAAAAATTTATACTTATTATTATCTTTTTGTTTTAGAATACTAAAAAAAATTTTAGGAATAGAAATTCTACAAAACATGTCAAAGACTCCCAGTCAGCAAGAAAGTCATTCTACTAATTTTCAATTTTTTTTGCCAATTTAAAAAATGATAAAAAAAATTTAAGTATGCATTTTAAATTTTTTTCCTAAAATAAGCACTATTTTTTATGTCTTTTTAAATTATATTCTCTCACATTTTTTAGGTGTAAAATATTATAAAGAACAAAAAAAAATCCAACAATTGTTTAGAAGATATATTCCTTTTCGCATTTTAAAACTCAACTAAAAATATGCTATATATTATATTATTATATATAATATTTGGAAAAAAATATACTATATATTATAATAATAATCTCTGCACTTAGCTTAGCCACAATAATCTTGCCATTTTTGTAATATTAGTTATATTAGTTTTTATTTAATTAGGAATATCCATTATAAAGTTATAAGTTTAATTAGGAATATTAATCTGCATTAATTGGTTTTTCCTTTGCAAATCTATGACCAAATCAAGGGATCTCGTCATTTTACTCATGCCTATATTGAATATTTCAAAGGCAGTCAAAGACGTGCGGTTCCTGCCACTATACAATTTAACTATATAATTTATAATTATTATATAAATTCATATTCAACTTCCAAATCTCTATCATAAGCTATTTAAAAATAATCTTATAAATTAAGTGGGATGACTTTTACAAAATTTTATTTTTTGAATAAGTCATATCGCAGCCAAAAAGCTGGCACCGCACAAGACCCGTTTGTGGCACTTATAAGTGCGGTTGTATTTTTGAAAACGCTGTCAAACCGTTTGGTTCACGCATTTTTGAAAACGTCACCACAGCGATTGGATTTTTTACACTACATGTAGGTCACGGTTCGAACCCTGCGGTCGACCCGCAGGCCACATTTCAAGATAAGCTGTTTATGCTGAGACGCACAAGCTGTCCTAAATATTCTTTTAGATATGTGTGGTGTGAATATGTTATTTTCAGTATTTTGAAAAAACGCATGACTGTTAAAACACAGTTTTTCCAAATAGGCCTTTAGTCTCATATTATTAGTTTACATTATATAAAGTAAGAAATCAATTAATTTAAATATAAAACTGAAATTCAAATAAGCAGGAATGCTTACTTTGTCAGGATTCCGGACGTAGAGGTACGTCCGGAGTTCAATTAAATCTCGCCACGTGTACCCCATCGCGAAATCGCTGAATAAAATGGGAGAATGTATTATTAATATGTTATTGTGATATAATAACACATAATAACATAGGAGTATATTCTCATGTGTTATTATGTGATATTTTAGACTTACAATGATGTTATAATAAAATAATAACACTTAAATAATATAAAATAACACAAAAAAAATATTTTTCGTGTAATTCCGCGATTTAGAATGCAAACACTTCTTTTGATTGGAGTCGGCGTAATAATTTTTTCATAAACAGTAACTAGCAGTCAACTACCTGAACCGTATATAGAAAAAAATAAGCTCCCACTCGACTCCAAACTTCCATCTTCTCGTGAAGGAAGACCCATGGATTACGTTGACCTCCTCCTCTCCCTCACAACCACTACCACCATCATCTTCCTCCTCTGCTCACTCCCATCCTCCCACGCCGCAACCTCCTCCATCTCCTCCAACCAACCCCTCGCCGACGGCCAAACCATCGTATCACCCGGTGGCATCTTCGAGCTCGGCTTCTTCAGCCCCCTCCGCTCCACAAATCGCTACGTCGGAATATGGTACCACATCTTCTCCAGCAACTCAACCATCGTATGGGTCGCCAATCGCAAAGCGCCTATTTCCGACACCTCCGGCTCGCTCGCCATCGCCGGAGATGGTAATCTCGTGGTTCTCGACGGCTCTAAGCACGTCGTGTGGACGTCCGGAGTGTCGATGAGGTCGAGAAACCTGACGGCGACGTTGCTAGATAGTGGAAATCTGGTGCTGAACGATTCGGAAACCATGGTTTGGGAGAGCTTTGATCATCCGAGTGATACTTACCTTCCTGGTATGAAGATAGGACTTGATCTAATCACGAACGAGAATCATCTGTATACTTCGTGGAGAAGCCAGGATGATCCGTCTCCGGGGAGGTTTACCATTGGGATGAATCCTGATCGGTCGACGCAGATCTTTATATGGGATGACGGCAAGCCGCGGTGGCGCTCCGGCCGGTGGAACGGACAGGTATGTATGTATGGGGGTAAGAAGGCAGGATACACTTAAAACTCAATTGTGATTAAAAAAATTGAATTGAATTGGTAAATGCCAATCTTATATTTATGATTTAATTTAATTAAGGTTATACTTTTTTGGTGTCATAGAATTATACATGATTGTATTTCACTTTTAAAAAGAATTATTTGATGTGATATTAAAGATTTAAATATTATATATGTAAATATCAAATTTGAAGTGATAAATATATAAATAAATGAATTATGTGGTATGTATTTAAATGCCTCTTTTTAAGAACTGAAAATAAGGGTATTTTGGGGGGCTGCTATAACTTATTAATAAGCTGCTGAAAAATAATTTGTTATTCAAAAAACAGAGTGGCTAATATATATATATATATATATATATATATATATATATATATATATATATATATATATATATATATATTAGAAAATCGACCTCAACTAGAATGTTGTCATCGCATCTAATCGATTTATCTTACTGACTGCTTAAAATGTAGTTCTACTCAAACGAACTTGAGTGCGTTATCAAAACTCATCGCACCAAATAAGTTGCCCCAAACGGGGCTTAAGTTCGCCACGTTGATGATTAGTATAATCGGTATTTAATTAAGCTGAATGTCAACTAGAATTTACTTTTAATAGTTTGGCAAAAACAGTTAGTTTGAATTACTTGATTTAGGACTGATTTTTGGAGACTATTTCACTGTTTTATTTTTTTCAGTCATCGCGTTCCTATTCGGATTTAATATTTTTAATTTTTTTTTATCCTAAAAATGTATAACGATAAATCTCATTTTATAATTAGATTAGCCACAGTATAATATTTGTAAAAAAATTTTATATTAACTAAAAATAAGAATATTATAAGAATAAATACTAAATAAATTATTATTTTTTATTAATAATTATATGTACGCACGTAAATCTTCCTAATTATATTAATACAATAAATAGTCACCCTTAAGTGCTCTTATTCTATCAGGACACCGGATGCAAATTTATGTCCGGAGTCCAGTGGATACTTGTCACATGTCAAGTGGGCCGCATTTGAATACAGTAGCTGGTAGGTTTTTAGAGTGACAAGTGCTCACTAGATTTTAGACACAAAATTTGCTTCCAGTGTCCCGATAGAATAATTTTCCCACTCTTAGAGTAGGTTAGTGGGGCTACCTTGATTATTTTGTGTGTGCTACGTATCTCAATATGTTAGTTGACATCCACGGTATAAGACCCCTGAGATCGGAGATTCTAATCCTCTCTCGCATAGTTGATCTCAAAGAAACAGTAGTTGAACTGTTAGGTGAATGAGGAATAGCTGGAGGCAAGAATTCAACTATATTAACCAACTTATCTGCATCTTCTTCAAATATCTTTCACTAACAAACAGAGCAAGCTGTCTCCCACTCGACTCCACTTCACATTAAGCCCAAATTTAACATCCCACATGAATTTACTAGCTGCGTCTGAATATAAAAATACAGCGTTAAAACTCAGTCACTTAAATCCTTTCCGTAAATCTTAACCAGATATTCATAGGGGTAGAAGGCATGGTGCCGGAGTACATCTATGGCTTCCGTCTAAACAACTTCGTCTCAGACAACCTCATGTACTTCTACTACAGCCCCATCAACAGCATGCCGCAGCGCTTCGTCCTAGCCGCCGACGGCATGGAGAGGCAATACGAATGGCAATATAACTCCAGCGCATGGCAACAGATCTGGTCTCAGCCGCGCACACAATGCGAACTTTACAACAGGTGCGGCAATAACGCCACCTGCACCAACCGTGAGAACGGCACCCACTCGCCGATATGCGAGTGCCTCAAAGGCTTCGTGAAAGCTCCGGAAGGGTGCGTGAGAAGAACGCCGCTGCAGTGTGAGCGGAATGGGAGCGCCGGAGAAGGAGAGAAGGATGGGTTTTATTACATGGGGGGAGTCAATTTGCCGGATTTGTCTGATTGGGATGAGATTCCGCAGAATGTGGAGAGGTGCGAGGAGTCCTGCTTGATGAATTGCTCCTGTAAAGCTTATAGCTTTGTGACTGGGATTGGGTGCTTGAAGTGGGTGGGGGAATTTGTGGATATTCATATCTTTTCTGTTGGGGGCAATGATTTTTATCTCAAGCTTGCTGGTTCGGAGCTTGCTGGTGAGTGAATCTTCTCTGTTAATCAAAAATTAATTTTGATTTTAAGTAAGATGTTTAAGGCCTTTTTGCTGTTAAGTTCTCTTAATATGCTATAAAGTATAGTCATTTTTGTTGTCTTTGTAGATAAGAAGGCAAAAATTCCTGTGTTTCTGGTATTGGTTATAGGCATACCCTCTCTGTTTGCACTAGGATGCATTTGCTTGCTGTGGATGCTACGGAGAAAAATTAGAGGCAAGTATTATTGACATTAAAATAATTAACATGATTAACTGTATCTCATTGCCGTCTAATCTCCTTAATTAATTAACCAGCTTTCTTCAGGAGACAAAGGAAACAGCAAGAGGTATCAGTGACTCCTACTACAGAATTCACAGGCGCTCTTGTGATTGAGGGGGATGGAAGTAATGGGAAGCGCTCAGAATCCACAATATTTAGCTTTGATACTGTTGCGGAGGCAACAGGCAACTTCTCCAATTCTAATTTTCTTGGCGAAGGAGGATTTGGCCCAGTCTATAAGGTGATCAATAACTCTTGCACTACCTCAGTTATTGAGACTGCAATATTTTTCATATCCGCAAAGTTCGCAATACTTGTTATATCTCCATCATTAGACACGAATCTCGAAATATAATATTCAAATCTTAATAAAAATTCATCCATAAGTTCGATTTCAGTAAACTTAAAATTAAACTGACCGATTCGACAAAAAGAACCAATTGTTACAAAAATTAGTCATATTCGAATCAAATCAAGCTCAGAACAAGCTATTAAACCACCTTTGAAGGTTTTCCGGTCATACTTAGAATGTTAAACGAATGGCGAATCTAGTAAGCCTATACTCGAATCGAGCGTCTCAACAAGACGAATCCAATGAGCCCAAGATTGCTCAATTCAGACGTTGCTCAGGCATTCAAATATCAATCAAACGCCGTCTGATTAATGATAGCCCTCCGGACCGCCCGTGATTAGCATTCATTGCATCTATAACACTATAAAGAGAACCCCACCCCTGACGTGAGAGGAGGTTGGAAGCTTGAGAAAAAAATTAAAGCTTTGAGAAGGAGCTGAAGTTTAGCACCACCTCTATTATCGTCGATCGCTGCTAGCCGCTGTCGACCACCGTCGATCACCATTGACCACCACCTACCGCCGTTGAAGCTCATCTCATTATCAACCACTACTGATCGCCGTCGATCAGCCGACTATCAGTCGATCGCCGCAACGCCGTCAACCATCACCTACCTGGACACACCAATCGATGTTATGAACTTGGAGAACCCAAGTAACCGCTTTTTCATTTATGACGACGATATCTATAATCATCAACTTATTGTGGATTTTTACATTTAGGCCAGACCCCAAGGTGTTTTCCTTTACGAGTTCCACGTAAGAGTTTCTGGTGTTATTACAAGTTGTTTTCTTTTAATTGAGTGTGTATTGAATTCCCATACAATGCTAAGACGATGATTCATTACTGTACCGCCGCGAATTTTCTAGCAAACATCACTTTTTTTTTAAAAAAATCAGCATATTTTTTCTGCATATCCTAGGACATGATTAGTCTATATATAACGTTAAAAATGACGTTGATAATGTATCTAAAGTTTCTTACACTAAATAGTCAAGCCAAGCTTTCTCGTTACATTTGGAAGTCTATAACGTAGTGTGACTTTAATCAGGTCAAGTAATGTTATTTTGGACGCAGTTTACGTAAGTTGATGATGAAAGGTAGCAAAATAGTTTTGTTTGGCTGTGCTACGTCGCTCAGTCACTTTCCAAAGGCTTACCTCGACAATTGAAAGTCGTCGTTGCAGAGGAAGTTGAAAATTGAAGTTCATTGTTGATTACTAAACTGGAATGGAGCGCCATAGCTAGACTTCCTGGTAGAAGAGAAGATAATGCATCATAGTTTTCCAAATGCATAATTAAATCATGCAAAATACAAAATTTGCTTGTCCTTCTGTTCAAATGACGAGGGATTAGCCCAAATCTAAATAATAAAATTACACAGTTGGATAAGAAGAATAACCTGCCCAGAGGAAAAAAGCCCATAAATGCTCAGGGATAGGCCATGACATAGGAATAAAAATTTCCTTATGTACAAGCATGCCACTCTAATATTTAACTTCACATAAAAATATATTGCTATTATTAACTTTTTAAAAGAAAAACACATTTTCATGCAGTCTTATAAGACAGAAGTGTTATAAATGTAACCATTAAACTTTAGGTGTTATATATGCAAATAAATTAGAATTGTGTGGTCTATATGTAAAATTTCCTAGAATTAAATTATATACCATCATAATTTTATATGAAGCCATGAGATATCATGCAGATAGACTCGATGAGTTGCATCTTAGTCTACAGGCTGACAACAACACCAAAAAACTTGAGACCAAAAGTGTATTTAAATCATACCAATCCCTTCTCTCAACCGCCCTCACCAATGTAAATCATAAGCTATAAGTTTGAAGCACTACTCAATTATAGCTAGCTTACATCAATTAATCAAAAGAGTAAATGAATCCTAGATAGTCAGAAATTGTTTACTTTCTTTCTTCGTCGGTAGACACGATAGATTTAATCTTCTCCAACAGAGCAAGAAGTGGAACAAAACTCATCAAAAATCCTTTCATTCTCTCTAGCCGAGTAACATGAACGGAAACATATAAAATAAGCAAAGTGAGCCATTTGTAGCTTTATGATTGATCGAGGAAGGTAAAAACTGTAAGAATCTTTGGGAAGGTTTGTCGGAAAAGTATAACTGTATATCTGTTCTCTTATATGATAGCATTATATTCGTCAAGAAACAATGTCAATAAATTGAGTTGTATGCAAGTAAATATGAATATTTATATGTTTGATATGTAATACATAAGAATTATGTGGTACGCATGTAAATGCCTCTAAATTTTAACTTTTTCAAATAATTTGCAGGGTGTACTGCAAGGAGGGCAGGAAATAGCCGTTAAAAAACTTTCAAACAGCTCAGGGCAAGGCATTGAACAATTCAAAAATGAAGTCATCCTTATTGCAAAATTACAACACAGAAATCTTGTAAGGCTCCTTGGCTTCTGCGCTCAAAATGACCATAAAATGCTCATCTACGAGTACATGCCGAATAAGAGCTTGGATGCATTTCTTTTCGGTAATCAATATTTATTCCTATATTAATCACAGTTTATCCCCCATTAATCACTATAATTAGTTTTTATACTACATTTACAACAAAAAAATAATATTTAACATAACTTTGAGCAGATCAAAACAGGAAAAGATTGTTAGATTGGAACACAAGGCACAATATCATTGAGGGAATTGCTAGAGGCCTTCTTTATCTCCACAGAGACTCTAGGCTTAGAGTTATCCACCGTGATCTCAAAGCAAGCAACATTCTGTTGGATGACTCAATGAATCCAAGAATTTCGGACTTCGGCATGGCCAAGATCTTTGGAAGTGACGGCAACGAAACCGCGACAAAAAGAGTTGTAGGCTCATAGTAAGTTCCATAATGTTTGGAAGTCTTTTGATCCAACTAGGACGGCTAAGTCAGGTCTAATTTGAGTGAGTTTGACTCGACTTGGCGTTGACTTTCAGAGTTGGGCTGACTCAACTACAATTATGTGATATGCATGATAGATTTTGTGCATAAACACTATCACATTTTGTGCCAACTTGAATCGAGCGAGGAAATATCAATTTGAACATAATACTCAATTTGAACCATGGAGTTTGAAGTTGTTTTCTAGTGATTTCATGATTATTTAAGAAATATTTACATTCATGATATTAAATTTTAATGTAGTTACATTTCTGACACTTAAACTTCAATTTTTACAAATATGTCATTTTGCGAATGCATGGAAATGTAAAAAAGGTGATATTTTTGTTGTAATATGAGAGATTTTGGCAGAATAATTGTAAAAAAAAGCAAAGTATAGGTTTTAAATATGTAAATGCATAGGAATTGGGTCGTATCTATGTAGATGTCCCCTTTTAAATAGCCTTAAAACTAAAGCAAACTTCATAACATGCAGCTAATATTTTTGGCAAAACCATTACACTGCAGTGGCTATATGTCGCCAGAGTATGCAATGAAAGGCCTCTTCTCTGTAAAGTCTGATGTTTATAGCTTCGGAATACTCGTCTTGGAGATTATTAGCGGGGAAAGAAACAGCACATATCAACATCCTGAACTGTATCTCAATCTCATTGCTTTTGTAAGTCAAACTCCCCTTTCTGAAACTGGTTATTTTTCATTAAAATAATTTAAAAAAATTTATGTGTTGATTTAGGCTTGGAAGCTTTGGAATGAGGAAGATGTGATGGAATTCGTTGATCCATCAATAAGGGATTCATGCGTGCCGAGTGACGTTTCAAGATGCATTCAGTTGGGGCTCTCATGTGTTCAGGATAGAGCTCATGAGAGACCAACAATGGCAACTGCTATAGTGATGTTGGAGGGAGGAACTATGGCTCATCCAATGCCAAGACAGCCTACTTTTGCGTTTGAGAGAAGCCGGAGTGAGTCTTTATTGACTGATCAGAGATTCATTACAGAAAACTCAATAATGATCACTATGTTATCAGGTCGATAGTATTAAGTTAATCATATAGACTTTATATTTTTTTCTTAATTTCTTGAAGATATAAATGTAGTCAACTCTTGTTAATGCAGAGTTGATTGCCAGCTAGTGAAGGAGGTTAGAATTTCATGAGTTCAGTGTTGTAAATATGTTTAAGAGCATTTTTGTGAAATGATTTACAGTTTTTATTGATTTTGATTAAGCCATTTATGGCAATCTTATCAACTGTTTATGGTTTACATGTTCATTATATATACTTGTCTAATAAGTCAAAAATCTTCTTGTTATTAAGATGGATTTGTTACATATTGATATGTTCTTATGCAATTTCTATAAAGTGCTTTATAACATGAATTTTTGGATCAAGGAGCAAGGGAAAGCTAAGAATGAAAGAATTTTGTGCTATGGTATTTTGCTGAATAGGTAAAATTTGGCCAATTTTGAAGTATAGAGATAAATAACACATAATTTACAGCAAAGAAATGAAATTGTAGCACTCCAAGTGTTCTCATCACTATCTGTGATTAATGTTTGTGGAAATTTGTTTGTTCACTTAAGAATGACTTGTTTATTAGGTTGAAATTGTTCTACTATAGGTTGAAAATAATTTGTGTAAGAATATGCATATCAAAATTTATTATGAATTAAGCTTTATGGTCATTATATTTATTTAAAAATATTAGAATTTAAAAATTGGTTGATTAGCCATGCATTACGGGTAATTTAAAACAAATGTAGTAATTAAAAGGCTCATATTGACCTTACTTTTGGTCAACTCAAATCCAATATACTTTCTAGTTTCTTTTTTAGACTTAGGATCCATTTCTAGTACCCTCATGTAGCATTCTAGCCTTAGTCTAGCTAACCCAATTCCTCATTTTAGTTCTAGGGGATCTCTAATTAAACCCTAGCTCAATTTATATAGTCGGGAGTTCAATCAAATGTTTAGGTTCGAGGTTAGAATCTAAATTCAAATCAGGGCTATATAAGTTTGGTCCATGGTTATCCTATAGGACCTACTTGGATATTCAAATTACAGCTCAAAATCAATCAAATCAAATTGAATTACCTGTGTAGTTAACTTAAGCATGACGCATTAAGGGGATGTTGGGTCAAACTAATCAAAATCAAGTAATATCTATCCAAATTAAAGAAGATCAAATCAAATATAAAATCAATTTGAACTTAATTCAAATAAACTATGTTGTGGGAAAAACACTTTCTTTCCTTAATCTTGGTAAGAGAACAAACCACAAATCACAACAAAGAAGATGCAAACACAAGAGCACAAACAAACAAGAGGATTTACGTGGTTCGGTCTTTTTGACCTACGTCCACGGGAGGAATCGAAATAATCCACTAAGACGAAAACAAGAGTACTTAGCTTTACATAGATGAGCCCTCATCTTCATGGCCTCCTTCACATCCAAGGCCTCCAAGATGCTCTCCTCACCCTTAACAAGCTAGCTACACTCCTTGAGTTCTTTTTCACTCTTACAAAACCCACACTAAGGCCTCCTCATCTCATCTATTTATAGTAGATTAGATTACATTATAATATTCTATAAATAGATGAGGTGTAACCCTGAGGATTGCATGGCTTCCACATGTCCACCCTTTAGAGTCCTCCATCGCATGGTCTCCACGTGTCCTTTCACATGTCCTCCTTCCACCGCATGGCCTCCACATGTCCTTCCACATGTCCTCTTCTAGGGTCTTCCATGAAAAGTCAACAATGGAGGCTTAAAGTAAGTAGAAATTTACAAGAGTGCCACTTACCTTAGTAGCTAATTGGGGGTCGAAACAACGAATCTCCACCTTGACCCTCGATTATGCTTTGGAGTAGTGATTCCCTCCACGTGGCCCCAGGGGGCCCTAGCGAGTGGAAAAATTCACTAAGTCCGGACGGTTGTCCGAACTTAGCTATGGGCGGCGCCTTGGTGAGCATATCGGCGGGGTTCTCTTCGGTTGGTATCTTCTCTACCACTATTGAGCGCTTTAGCGACGACGTCCCTTACGAAATGAAGCTTCACATCTATGTGCTTGGATCTTTCATGAAATACCCGATTCCTGGTTAGGTGGATGGTGCTTTGGTTGTCGCAAAACACGGTTATCACCTTTTGATGTATCCGAAGCTCTTGACCATGCCCTTTAGCCACATAGCTTCCTTAATTGCTTCTGTCACGGCGATGTATTCAACCTCTGTTGTTAAGAGAGCCACAACTGATTGAAGGTTAGACTTCCAGCTGGCTGACGATACGAAGACAGTGAAGATGAATCCGGTCGGTGACTTCCCGGTGTCAATGCTTCCTGCGTAATCGAATCTACGTAACCGACTACTTTTTCTTCATTGTCTTCCTGCCTTTTGAAGAGTAGCCCCGAATCGGTGGTGCCTCTTAAGTATCTCGGGATCCATTTTAGTGCTTCCCAGGTGAGCACTGTCTCGGGCTTGCCATGAACACCGCTTACAATGCGACGGCGTAGGCTAAATCGATCTGCTTACTGAACCATACCATACATGATGCTTACCAACCCCGCTGGCGTAGGGGACACCCTCCATGTACCTTTTCTCCCCTTCGGTCTGCGGTGCTTGAGAGTTCGATAGTCCGAAATGTTGGCGATAGATGTTGCAACTGCTTAGCCTCGTGCATGTTGAACCTTGTTAGAACCTTCGAATATATGACTTTTGAGACAAGAATAAGCTACCCTTTTTCTTGTCTGCGGTAATCTCCATACCTAGGATCTTTGTAGGCGGTCCTAGGTCCTTCATGTCAAATTCGAATTGAGCATACTTTTGATCTTCTGGACTTCCTCCTTGCTCTGCTAGCTACTAACATATCATCTACATAAAGGAGCAAGTACGTACCAATTTCACCGTCTTGCCACTTCATGTACACACAGCTGTCGTAGCTGCTTCTGACAAAACCGATCTTTAGCATGAAATCATCAAATCGTTTGTACCATTGTCTTGGGCTTTGTTTCAGCCCATCCAATGCCTTCTTCAACAAGCAAACTTTGTCCTTTGTCTCGGGTGTGTTGTACCCATCCTGGTTGGTCCATGTAGATGGTTTCTTCAAGCTCTCCATGCGGGAACGCGGTCTTAACATCTAAGTTGTTCTAATTCCGAGTTGAATTGAGCTGCTAGTGCTTAAGACTATCCTAATTGAGCAGTGCTTCACCACGGGTGAGAAGATTTCGTTGAAGTCAATTCCTTCAACCTGTGTGAATCCCTTTGCAACGAGTCTGGCTTTGTACCTGATCCTCTCAGTACCTGGCATGCCTTCCTTCTTCTTAAAGGTCCACTTGCAACCGACTACGCGTTTGTTCGTTGGTCGATCCACAAGTTCCCAGGCTTTGTTCTTCATCAGAGAAGCCATTTCCTCGTCCATTGCCTCTTCCCACTTGTGTCTTTCCTTGCTCTTCGGGGCTTCCTTGTAGGTTGCTTGGTTCCGCTTCTTCTATCACTTCGGCAACACTCGGAGCGAAGGAGATCATATCTGCATGGCCATATCTCTGCGGCGGTCGATAGTTCTCCTTTGTACGTCCCTTACTAAGCTGTAGTCGTCGGATCTTCTTTACGGTTCGATCACTTGCTTGGTCTTCTGCCACTTCGTCTTGATCGTTCACGATTGTCCTTTGATCGATCGAAGTTTGTCGTTGTTGCGGCTCCACCTCGATTGACGAATCCTCCTTAGTGACATCGTTCACTGGTAACATAGCTTTGCATATTTCCCATTTTGGACTCATCGAATGTCACATCCACTACGATGATGCATTTTTGTTGATCTAGGCACCAAAGTTTGTAACCTTTGGTTCCGAGTGGGTATTCGATGAAGATGCACTTCAAAGCCCTCGCTTCCGGCTTATCTCGTCCTAACGTGAGCGTATCCGATACATCCGAAGACTTTAAGATTATCATAGTTACCAGTTTTCCGTACCACATCTCCGAAGGAGTCTTCATATCAACGAGTCGTCGATGGACATACGTTGATAAGGTAACGAGCGGTTGACACGGCTTCGCCCAGAAACTTTTGGGTAGACTCGCATTTAACAACATGCACCGCACTCTCTCTAGGAGAGTCCTGTTCATCCTCTCGGCTAGGCCATTACGGTTGAGGAGTGTTCGGACCGTCTTGTGCCTTGTGATGCCATTCCTCCGCACGTGACTCCTCAGCTTGCTACGAACGGTACTCCAAGCCATTGTCGGTTCTCGAGTGCTTCGACTTTGCTCCCATCTTGTTTTCGGTGAGAGTTAACCGGTCCTTGAATCGTTGAAAAGCTTCATCTTTTGTTTTTAGGATAAAGACCCATACCTTCTCGGTGTAATCATCGATGATGGACATGAAGTACCTTCCTCCTCCATGAGTACGAGTTCTAGGTGGGCCCCATAGATCCTTTGTGTACATAATCGAGAGATTTCTTTGATGTATGTATTCCGGTGGAGAACTTCACCACGGTGGCCTTCCCCGGTACGCATTGTTCACGGAATTCCGGTTCTGTGACCCGATCTCCGCATAACGGGTTCGCTTGGACAATTCATCGTAAGCCCCTTTCACTTACATGCCCCGGCCTCATGTGCCGTAGTACGGATGCGTCGAGCTACGATTGAAGCTGCATTTGAGAAGTTCCCGATCAAGGTTTTCCAACTAGAGAGTATAGCCCATTCTTTCGACTCCTTTCATGGCTATGAGAGAGCCCTTAGCTACTCTTATACAGCTATTCTCTGCCTTGAATGAGTATCCATTCGACTCGGCGTCCACTAAAGAAATCGAAATTTCTTTTAAGTTAGGGACGTACGACATCTTCGCGATATCCGTTCGGCTCCATCAAACATCTTTATTACGATCGTCCGCTGCCGATCACCTTACGAGCTTTATTGTCTCTAAGTAGAACGGATCCACCATTTGTCAGTTGTAGTGTCTCGAACCAGTCTTTGTGAGGACACATGTGGAAGGAGCACCCTGAGTCAAGGATCCACTCCTTGCTAGATTCATATTCTGTGATCACGGAGCTTCGAGTTCGAATCATAGCCGTCCGAGACTATGCTTGCTTCTCCAGAATCTTTAGGCTTCTCTCGAAAGCCTTTCTTTCTATCCGGACGAGTCCTTCTTAAAATGACCTTCCTTGTGGCAATGGTAGCACTTGTAGGATCTCTTAGAAGGCGACCTCCAACGTTTCTTCTGGACCTTGATGCGCTTTCTGGTCACTTTTATATCCTTTATTGCTCGATCTTCCTCTAACCATCGAGCTGTCTCCATCGGTTTCCTCCTTCATGTCGTGCTTCTTCGAAGTTCTTTGGCTACGATCGATGATTGAACCTCTTCCGGAGTAATCGTTTGCGCCCTTCCATAGAGCATCGCATCCTTGAACTGCTCGTAGCTCTTAGGAATAGAGTTTAGCAACGGCAGCGCCTTGTCCTCGTCATCCATCTTGACGTCGATGTTCTCGAGATCATCTATGATCTTGTTGAACTCGTCTATCTGCTCCGAGACTAATTTGTCTTCGTGCATTTTGAAAGAGTATAGGCGGCTTGTTTCGAAATAGCTGATTAGCGAGGACTTGGTCGGGTAGAGTACCTCGAGTTTGGCCAAAGCGCTTGAGCCGTTGTCTCCCTCGACACCTCCCTCGGAACCTTGTCGCCCGAGCTCGAGATTATCGAGCTATGAGCTTTCTCCAGGCATGCCGATCTTCTCTTTCTCCGTCATGTCGGCCGGCGGTGCCGTCGGCCCTTGCAAGGCTACGCGACACCTGTGCGAACCGGTAGGGCTCTCATCTTACTCTCCACGGGCCGAAGTCGTTCTTTCCGTGAATTTCTCGATGTCGAATTTGGTGGAGCCCATTGTCCCCGCCAAACGGCTCTTCTTCTTTGCGATTTCTTGGGCGCGATTCCTCCGACCAAGATGTGTCGAGATTTTCCCGCGAGACGGCGCCGATTGTTGTGGGAAAAACACTTTCTTTCCTTAATCTTGGTAAGAGAACAAACCACGAAATCACAACAAAGAAGATGCGAACACAAGAGCACAAGCAAACAAGAGGATTTACGTGGTTCGGTCTTTTTGACCTACGTCCGCGGGAGGGAATCGAAATAATCCACTAAGACGAAAACAAGAGTACTTAGCTTTACATAGATGAGCCCTCGTCTTCATGGCCTCCCTTCACATCCGAGGCCTCCAAGATGCTCTCCTCACCCTTAACAAGCTAGCCTACACTCCTTGAGTTCTTTTTCACTCTTACAAAACCCACCTCTAAGGCCTCCCTCATCTCATCTATTTATAGTAGATTAGATTACATTATAATATTCTATAAATAGATGAGGTGTAACCTTCGAGGATCGCATGGCTTCCGCATGTCCACCCTTTAGAGTCCTCCATCGCATGGTCTCCACGTGTCCTTTCACATGTCCTCCTTCCACCGCATGGCCTCCACATGTCCTTCCACATGTCCTCTTCTAGGGTCTTCCATGAAAAGTCGACAATGGAGGCTTAAAGTAAGTAGAAATTCATAAGAGTGCCACTTACCTTAGTAACTAATTGGGGGTCGAAACAACAAATCTCCACCTTGACCCTCGATTATCTTCGGAGTAGTGATTCCCTCCACGTGGCCCCCGAGGGGCCCTTAGCAAGTGGAAAAATTCACTAAGTCCGGACGGTGTACCGAACTTAGGCATGGGCGGCGCCTTGGTGAGCATATCGGCGGGGTTCTCTTCGGTTGGTATCTTCTCTACCACTATTGAGCCTTTATCGACGACGTCCCTTACGAAATGAAGCTTCACGTCCATGTGCTTGGATCTTTCATGAAATACACGATTCTGGTTAGGTGGATGGTGCTTTGGTTTGTCGCAAAACACGGTTATCACCTTTTGATGTATCCGAGCTCTTCGACCATGCCCTTTAGCCACATAACTTCCTTGATTGCTTCAGTCACAGCGATGTATTCAGCCTCTGTTGTTGAGAGGGCCACAACTGATTGGAGGTTAGACTTCCAACTGACTGCAGTGTTGACCTCATTTTTGATGAGGTCTTCCTTTCTTCTTTTTAGTGCTTAGGATCTAGCCTTAGGCTTTTCCTTTGACTATCTTAGAGGACTAGAATTGGGACCCGCCTTTTAGAAATTCAAACCACTTCTAAACTCCCTGCAAACTCCACAAACTTGACTATAGACCCCTAATCACCTAGAGGGTTGAAATCGAATGTGGAAGTTTAAAGGATGAGTTCTCATAGGACTCTTTGGCCTTAGGAGCGCTTACTAGGTGGCTCGGTGCAGTGAAGGGGCGACATACACTACACTTACACACTACACTTCCACATACCTCCTAAAACCACACCCATACCTAACTTGACCTCCGACTCATGTAGGTGATTCACATGGATGGTCCTTAACCCACTAAGCCACTTGGTAAGAGGGTTAGGAACAACATAGTGAATGCCTCGAATGAGTCCTTTCATGGCTCATATGGGCTTGAAATGGCTTCATGGCTCAACCAAAATGATTTCACCCACTCAAATTCACCCAATCTTAAATTTCCCAAATTTTCGATTTTTGACCCGGGACCCTACACTATCTAAGCACTGCCAAAGCATGAAATTCCAAATTTTTGCAAAATTTCCAAATTACCTAAAATTTTCCAAAATCAATCCCAAACATCTCCAAATCACTCAAATTGATCATCTATATCCAAAAATACCAAAAATTCCAAAAATACCTCCCGATACCCTCCAAATACCCAAAATACCCTTCTTGGCCTAAAAATCCAAAAATTCAGAAAATTCCCAAAAAATTCCAGAAAATCCCAAATATTCCCAATTTCATTTTGTCCAACTACACCATGGGCCAATTTTGTCAATTTACCCTACTTTTGTCAAAACCCCCAAATTGACCAGTTTAACCCAAAGTGGACCCGATGTCAAACCAAACCTACCCAATTGACCCCAATTTTGGTCCAATTCAATTCTAAACTTCAATTCAACATTCCCAATACCAATTTAGACCAAATCCAAGTCCAATTTGATTGACATTTGGATCCGATTTCACTTTGGGCCTTAAAGCCCGAATTTGGACCCATGACCCAAACTTAGCCCAAACTAACCCAATTCAACTCCAATTAACCCCAAATCTTTTCTAAACCTTCCTTAACATCCTCATAAACAAAACACTAACATGATTTGCCCAAGATTTTGACCCAAACCCACTCGAATTCAACCCGAAATCAAAAAGCCCGATTTTGACCTAAACCCAAATCTAACCCAGAATAGGCCCAAACCTCAAAATTAAAACCCAACCAAAGCCAAAACCTCTTTGAAACACTCCCATAAACATTTCTTAATATTTATTTTACATCAATTTCAACCCTAGCCCAACATTGGCCCAAGTTAGCCCAATTTGACCTACATTGGCCCATTTACCGAATAAACCCAAATTCAACCCAATTCAAGCCCAAACCACCTTAAATCTATTTCAAATTATTCATGAAACATCCCTAAACCAAAACCAACAACTATTTGGCCCAAACTTCTACAAAAATTCCCATCCATGAACACATCCTTAAACTTAAAAGCCCACTTCCCTTAAACCTTCTTAAAAGCCATTTCCTTGAAAATTCAAAAGCCCAAATCTACCCTAAAGCCCACATGACATCTCCATTTGTCATCCATTTAATTAAATCCATTACCTAAGTCCTAAAATCATCATTGAATTATCCCAGAATGAAGCTTCATCCAAATTCCCATCAAATTACCAAAAAATTTCTTAAAACCCTTTTCATGAAACAAATCGACCTTTTCCCAAGACGAATGAAGCCATGAACAAGCCATTCTCGAAGCCACATGAAGCCATGAGGGCTTTGACTTGTCATTAGTCCATTTATGGCAAGAAGAGGGGGTTCTTTCTTAAACCTCCTTTAACCCTTTTTACCTTAATCATGTCGCACACTAAACCATGTTTAGCCGCCTCATCATGGATGGAGACTTCACCACTCCTTCTAAGCGGCCTAAATGATTCCCTCGGCTCAAAATCGAGCTTGGAAGGGTGCACCAAGCCCGAAATGGTGGGTTGACCCAAACCAAGCCAAAGTGAGCCTTCTCCATTCCATTTAAATCGAACTCCTTTACACATGTCGAACCTCGATTGCTACACTAAACCCCGGCCACGACCCACTGACGAAGATGGTGACCATTGCACATGGCGGCCACGGGCCAGGAAAACACCATGGCCGAGAGCTCGCATGTGAGCCGACATTGAAATTCTCACTTCTTGAGCCCTGCCCATGCACAGTGGTCACCATGGGCGATCTTCTCCTCACGAGGCGCGGTGATCCCGAGCCACTAACTCCCTGCGAGAGGCCTTCGCACCCTCTCTGATCTAAGCTCCGCCCCTCTCGGCCATGAGAGGGCTGAAAACAAAACCTTAAGGAAACTGCGCAAAATCACTCCGGATCACTCTCTACACATAGAGCACACGATCCCCAGCTGAATTCCGGCCCCGATTCCTTCTAGGCGAGCCCGATTTTGAGCTCGAGCTTTGGCCAAAACCGGGACACTTCTCCGCGGTGAGCCAATTCCCAGATTGATTGGCTCTACACCTTCACCGGACCCGAGGGAAGGTGTCCGCCACAAGCCCCATCTCGGGGCCACCCGGTTGCTCCGGCCTCCAAGCTTTGTGATCGGGCTTGGTCGAAATCATATCCGGACAATTCACGGACCGGGAGACTTCATGCGGAGCTTGCTTGGGACCCGATCGAAGGTGCGACAACTCTCGGATTGAAGCCACACTTCTACGAGCCAAGGTATGAGCTAACTCTCCATCCAGAAGCACGGAGATTCTTCATTTCGAATGCCTTAGTTTCGATGCATGTTAGCAGTATAGATGTGTTCATCTCTTCGAGACGAATCCATAGAGCATAAGAACATGAAAATCCATTGAGTATCGAGTGAGATATTAGGGATTTAGTGTGGACGGCTATCGGGTGAGGACACTTGGGGACGATGAACGGATGCGCGTCCATTCGATACACGCGCGGACGAACGGCTCGGATGGCGTCGGACCGGGAAACGGTGCGAGAACCGCGGGGCCGGGGCTGGCGACTCGAGTGGCGGCGTCGAATGGGAGCGCGCCGCGTGGCCTTTCGGAGGCTGCAGAGGATGCGGCGGCGCCGCGTGGATAAATAGAAAATTAGGGTATTTTTTTATTTATTTAATTCCCTAAACTTCAAAAATCCATATCTTTGTGTAGAAAAATCACAAAAATAAAATAAAAATACCCTCTTGCTCGGTGAACGAGAGGAGAATAATGTGAAAAAGAAATCACTTAATTTCATTAAATATTTTATTTTTTATGATTTATTTACTCTCTGCATACATTTAATTCTCCATGCATGTATACAATTCACCATGGCATGAGACCATAGGAGCTTTTGAAGCCTACGAACTTGGGAACATTCACTGAATTTTCCAAGGTCGAGAGCCATCTCGTGAAAAGTTATTTATTTTTCGAATGCATGTTGCTGTTTTGAGTATTTTAATTCCAAAAATTAGCATGTTGTGAAATAAATTCTAGAAATATTTGGTGATGTTCCTTATGACCAGAGAACTCTAGGAAAAATAGGACTTGAGTTAATTCACTCAGATTAACCTAATTGGCTTAAACACCCAAAATAGGTCTTTAATTAATTAGAGTTAACCGAGGCATCAAATTGACTTGAAATCAATTCTCCACTGACCTTTAGGATCAGAGGAATCCACCATAAAAATTTGAGGTCGATTGGACTTGGTTAACCCCACTAATTGGGTTAATTAAGCCGCTTAGCCATTTTAAACTTTAAAAATTCATAACTTTTAAAATAATTTTCAAAAATTCACCAAATTGGTTTTGGAGCCTCTCTGATATCAGGGGAACCTAAGAAAATTAAAATGTCAATTTTCTAAAAAAGTTGATTTTTAATAATATTTTAATATTTTTAATAATTAAAAAATAATAAAAATCACAAAATTAATAAAATTCACCAAAATGTCACATTTTGAATTTTAATCACTTAGGAACAAATCCACATTTTTCCTAGGTCTATTTAGTGAGATATTGAATTTTAAAGCCCTAAGGTAATTTTAAAAATTAAAAAATGTATTTTCTAGCATTTTCACTAAAATAATTATAATAAATCATAGAAAAATCAGAAAATTGCAAAATTTGTTTCTCTGGTTTCCTTGATATCAGAGAGATTTTTGAAAAATATAAAATTCATTTTTCAACATTTATTTTATTTTAAAATTAATTAACACTCCAAAACTTAAAATAATTATAATAAAAATAATATAATTCAAAAAATCACCAAAATTGGTCCAAGTGCTTCTCTGGTCATTAGGAACGTCCCCTAATTTTCTTAAGGACAGAAACTTTCCCTTGGTCATGTTATCAAATTTTCCTTGAAAATCTCTATTTTCCACCAAAAATAATTATATAAATAAATTAAATACAGAAAAATCACATTTTCTCCTCTCATGTCTTTATTGACATATGAGTGAAGTCACATAAAAATTTCAAGTTCATTTAAGTTCAATTTAGTGAGTTATGAAATTATTAAGCTTAAAGGGTAAAATGGTAATTAAAATCTTTAATCCTTAATTAAAACTTTAGGTTTAATAAAAAGTCAACAAGTAAAATATTTGATCTTAATCTGATTTGGATGATTGAAATTTAAATAATTAAAGGGTAGAAACCCATTAAATAATTTTAAAATGATTAAACTTTAATTAAATAATAGATTAAATTTGGAAGAATAATAAAATTGGAATTATTAAAATAAGGGATCTTTATTAGGAAGAGATTTATTCTTTAATTTAAAAATCCCTAAATTAATTATATCAACTAATACTCAATTTTTAATTAAAATGATAACTTCAAATTTAAAATATTAAAAGACTTAATTAAATTATTAAACTCTTTTGAAATTTCGATTAAAATTAAAAATAAAGTAAATTAAAGATAAATTAAATTAAGATTAAATTAAATTTAATAATTAAATTAAATTAAATTAAACAATTAAATTAAATTAAATTAAATAATTAAATTAAATTAAATTTAAACAATTAAATTAAATTAAATTAAACAATTAAATTAAATTAAATTAAATAATTAAATTAAATTAAATTAAATAATTAAATTAAATTAAATTAAAAAATTAAATTAAATTAAATAATTAAATTAAATTAAATTAAATTAAATTAAATTAAATAATTAAATTAAATTAAATCAAATCAAATTAATTAAACATCAAATCAAATTAAATTAAATTAAAGCTAAATATAAAGCGACATGAACAATTATTCAAATTTAAACCCTTTAACTTAAACCAAATCATTTGAATACTTAACTTACCCTTGAAAGCTTTAGTTATTATAGCTCCTAAATTAAACGTCAAATGAAATGTTACTTCACTTCATAGGATATTCAAATGTCATAGTTCCTGAAACGAGATTAACAAAACTTGAAATTCTTGGACGATTAATTCATTTGTATAATTAAATTCATTTGAACTTAAAACAATCCCGGAAATATTGAAAAGATGTTTAAGATCCTTCTTAAGCACTTTCTCAATATGATAGGATATTTATAAGAACGATTGAATTTGATTATTCTTTGATGAAGAAAATCGTCCTTAAACAAAACACAAAGAACACTAGACGTCATAGGAAATGACTAGCTATAGGATTAGGAATTTGGTAGAAAACCATAACCTTTCCCTTAGCTTTACCTAGGAACTTGCTTAAATATGCTAATTGTGTTTTAAGTGCGAGTTTGGGATGACGGGAAGACCCTCAGGGTACGCTTTTATTTTATTGCGGTTTACTTTCTTGCAATTTACATTATTGCGATTTACTTTATTACAGTTGCGTTTATTTTTCTTGCATGATAAAACAACTATTGCATGAAAACTCACACCTTTAGGATAGACCCTAAAGCTGAAACCAAAAGCTAAGTTAAAAGTCATTGCAGAGATAAAATTCACAGCCACGACATTTCAAAATATAAAACAACTCAAAATTTAATCACGAAACGGAACACGAAACTACGATTACAACTAAATTAAAACGTCCTGTTGGATGAGCGGGAATACCTCGGATGATGTAACCTACGTGTGTCGGCATATTTTTAGGTCGTGTTTTATTTTGAAGAGGGGTCGCCTAACAGAAATCTGTCGGCGAATTTTTTTAATTTAATTAAAATAAATAATTTGAAAAGTAGTATTTGATTTTGAAAATAATTTTTAAATTTGAAAGTTTTAAGATATGAGATTAAGCAGGCCTCACATCCCGAATAGTTTATATAAACGAGCACCGCACCTGGCAAACCGTGTACCTATCACTAAGGATAGACACCATTGCTTGATGGTGGGGCTTGATTAAATAAACTAGAAGATTAGTGACATCCGTTTGGTACGCGAACCAATTTTATAAGCTAAACAAGTTTCCCATGCTAATATGAAAACATTAAACGGGGTTTATATTACTCAGGTTCTTTAAAATTCCCTATAAGGGCAAGCCACTATAGTTAATTACATCTTAAGTGACGGGAATCACCTAAGAAAACTCTCGATAATAATCGATAATGTCTGCTCTCGAGAATTTGAAGTTTAAGGTTTTCGAAGATTGAATTTTGGAGTTTCGATAGGGAATGGATCAAATTTTTGGAACATTTTGTTTTGTGAATCCGAAAGGAAGAAAGGTAGGAGAAATCACTGATTCGAAGTGAACTTCGATAATTTCCCGACTATCCTATCGTTTGGCTTGAATTTAGGAAAGTCCTAATGTTTATTTGATATTTCGATCTTGCCAATTTCAATTAATTAGGGCTTATATTTGTATGATAAAATCAAACAAATAGCCTTAGAAGATGTGAGGGTTTATTGTCGTATCGGACGACTACCTCGGAATCTAAGACCGGTTAGGGCTTAATTTGCAATGCAAATGCCTAACGAAGAGTTGAGGATTTATGTTGCACTAGGCGAGCTACCTCGAAGTCCTATGGCTTGGTTGTTTTAATTCTAGGAAAGTTTCTTGAAGTAGACTCGAGGTTTCTTGATGACGATGGTCGTCTTGCCTATCATGCTCAGAGCTCCTTGTTGTTGCGAGAGGTTTAGTTTTAGAAACCATAAATCGGGAGTTGAGAAAAGTGTTTTGGTTTAGAGAAAATCTTAATTTCCAGGTGTTTTTTATGTTTTATTTAAAACAAATCTTAAAGTTGATTATAACGACACCGGTTAAGATCCCGCGGTTCCATCCTTCAGGCATCATTATTTTTATCGGATTCACTTAGTCCGGATGAATTTGCTAAACTCAGCTGAATGAGTTCCACACTTTCATTTAGGCACGTGGGAAATCCCGTTAGCAACACGTAGGTTACATCATCCAGAGGTATTCCAGATCATCCAACGGGACGTTTTAATTTAGTTGTAATTGTAGTTTTGTGTTACTGTTTGTGATTAAATTTTGAGTTGTTTTATATTTTGAAATGTTGTGGCGGTGAATTTTATCTTGCAATGACTTTTAATTTAATTTTGGTTTCGGTTTTAGGGGCTATCCTAAAGGTGTGGGTTTTCATGCAACTTGTTGTTTTATCATGCGAGAAAAGTAAAATGCATTTGCGATAAAGTAAATTGCGAAAGTAAATTGCGAGAAAGTAAATTGCGATAAAATAAAAGCGTACACGGAGGGTCTTCCCGTCATCCCAAGTTGCACTTAAAACACAATTAGAATGTTTAAGCAAGTTCCTAGGTAAAGTCTAAGGGAAAGGTTATGGTTTTACTACCAAATTCCTAATCACTATAGCTAGTAAATCTCCTATGACGTCTAGGTTCTTTGGGTTTTGGTTTAAGGACGATTTTCTTCATCGAAAGAATAATCAAATTCGATTGTTCTTATAAATATCCTATCATATTGAGGAAGTGCTTAAGAAGGATCTTAAACATCTTTTCAATATTTCTAGGATTATTTTAAGTCAAATGAATTTAATTATATAAATGAATCGATCGTCGAGGGTTTTCGAAGTCTTGTTAACTTGCTCGGTGAACTAGGACATTTGAATATCCTATGAGTGAAGTAACACTCCATTTAATGTTTCATTTAGGAGTTATAATAATCAAAGCTTTCGAGGGTAAATTAGTATTCAAATGATTTGATTTAAGTTAAAGGGTTTAAATTTGGAATAGTGTTCGAGTTGCTTTATATTTAGTTTAATTTAATTTAATTTGATTTGATGTTTAATTAATTTGATTTAATTTAATTTAATTTAATTATTTAATTTAATTTAATTTAATTTAATTTAATTTAATTATTTAATTTAATTTAATTTTTTAATTTAATTTAATTTAATTATTTAATTTAATTTAATTTAATTATTTAATTTAATTTAATTTAATTGTTTAATTTAATTTAATTTAATTTTAATTAATTTAATTTAATTGTTTAATTTAATTTAATTTAATTATTAAATTTAATTTAATCTTAATTTAATTTATCTTTAATTTACTTTATTTTTAATTTTAATTGAAATTTGAAAAGATTTTAATAATTTAATTAAGTCTTTTAATATTTTAAATTTGAGTTATCATTTTAATTAAAAATTGAGTATTAGTTGATATAATTAATTTAGGGATTTTTAAATTAAAGAATAAATCTCTTCCTAATAAAGATCCCTTATTTTAATAATTCAGATTTTATTATTCTTCGAATTTAATCTATTATTTAATTAAAGTTTAATCATTTTAAAATTATTTAATGGGTTTCTACCCTTTAATTATTTAAATTTCAATCATCCAAATCAGATTAGGATCAAATATTTTACTTGTTGATTTTTTATTAAACCTAAAGTTTTAATTAAGGATTAAAGATTAATTACCATTTTACCCTTTAAGCTTAATAATTTCATAACTCATTAAATTGAATTCAAATGAACCTGAAATTTTTATGTGACTTCACTCATATGTCAATAAAGACATGAGAGGAGAAAATGTGATTTTTCTGTATTTAATTTATTTATATAATTATTTTTGGTGGAAAATAGAGATTTTCAAGGAAAATTTGATAACATGACCAAAAGAAAGTTTCTGTCCTTAAGAAAATTAGGGGACATTCCTAATGACCAGAGAAGCACTTGGACCAATTTTGGTGATTTTTTGAATTATATTATTTTTATTATAATTATTTTGAGTTTTGGAGTGTTAATTAATTTAAAAATAAAATAAATGTTGAAAAATGGATTTTATATTTTTCAAAAATCTCTCTAATATCAAGGAAACCAGAGAAACAAATTTTGCAATTTTCTGATTTTTCTATGATTTATAATAATTATTTTAGTGAAAATGCTAGAAAATACATTTTTTTTAATTTTAAAATTACCCTAGGGCTTTAAAATTTAATATCTCACTAAATAGACTTAGGAAAAATGTGGGATTTGTTCCTAAGTGATTAAAATTCAAAATGTGACATTTTGGTGAATTTTATTATTTTTGTGATTTTTATTATTTTTTAATTATTAAAAATATTAAAATATTATTAAAAATCAACTTTTTTAGAAAATTGAAATTTTAATTTTCTTAGGTTCCCCTGATATCAGAGAGGCTCCAAAACCAATTTGGTGAATTTTTAAAAAGTATTTTAAAAGTTATGAATTTTTAAAGTTTAAAATGGCTAAGTGGCTTAATCAACCCAATTAGTGGGGCTAACCAAGTCAATTGACCTCAAATTTTTATGGTGGATTCCTCTGATCCTAAAGGTCAGTGGAGAATTGATTTCAAGTCAATTTGATGCCTGGTTAACTCTAATTAATTAAAGACCTATTTTGGGTGTTTAAGCCGATTAGGGTTAATGCGAGTGAATTAACTCAAGTCCTATTTTTCCTAGAGTTTTCTGGTCATAAGGAACATCACCAAATATTTCTAGAATTTATTTCACAACATGCTATTTTTGGAATTAAAATACTCAAAACAACAACATGCATTTGAAAAATAAATAACTTTTCACGAGAGATGGCCTACGACCTTGGAAAATTCGGGGAATGTTCCCAAGTTCGGAGGCTTCAAAAGCCCTATGGTCTCATGCCATGGTGAATTGTATACATGCATGGAGAATTAAATGTATGCAGAGAGTAAATAAATCATAAAAAATAAAATACTTAATTAAATTAAATGATTTCTTTTCCACATTATTCTCCTACGTTCATCTGAGCGAGGGGTATTTTTATTTTATTTTTGTGATTTTTCTACACAAAGATATGGATTTTTGAAGTTTAGGGAATTAAATAAATAAGAAAATACCCTAATTTTCTATTTATCCGCGCGGCGCCGGCGAAGCCTCGGCGACTCCGAACGCACGCGCGTCGCGCTCCCGTTCGACGCCGCCACCCGAGTCGGCGGCCGGGCCCCGCGGTTCTCGTACCGTCTCCTGGTCAGACGCGATCACTGGCCGTCCGTGCGCGCGTGTATCGAATGGACGGCATCCGTTCATCGTCCCCAAGTGTTCTCGCCCGAGAGCGCGTCCACACTAAATCCCTAAGATCTCGCTCGATTCTCGATGGATTTTCATGTTCTTATGCTCCATGGATTCGTCTTGAAGAGACAGAATACATCTATACGGCTAACATGCATTGAAACTAAGGCATTCGAAATGAAGAATCTTCGGAAGCTCGGGATGAAGAGTTAGCTCATACCTTGGCTCGGAGAAGTGTGGCTTCGATCGAGAGTTGTTGCACCTTCGATTGGGTCCCGGCAAGCTCCGGATGAAGTCTCACGGTGCAGTGAATTGTACGGATATGATTTCGACCAAGCCAGATCACAAAGCTTGGAGAGCTGGAGCAAGCTGGGTGGCACTGGAGATGGGGCTTTTGGTGGTGGACACCTTCCCTTGGTGCAGTGAAGGTGTAGAGCCGATCGATTTGGGAATTGGCTCAGCTGTGGAGAAGTGTCTGGTTTTTGGGCTAAAGTTTGAGCTCGAAATTGGGCTCGGTTAGAAGGAATTGGGGTTGGAATTCGAGTGGGGATCGGGTGCTCTATGTGTAGAGAGTGATGCGGAGTGATTTTGGCGAGTTTCCCTAAGGTTTTGTTTCGGCCCCTCTCATGGCCGAGAGGGGTGGAGTTTAAATAGGAGAGGGTGGAAGGCCTCTCGGAGGGAGTTAGGGCTTGGGATCGGTTGCTGCGGTGAGGAGAAGATCGGCCATGGTGACCACTAGGCATGGGGCGGCTCGGCGAGTGAGAATTTCGATGTTGGCTCACATGTGAGCTCTCGGCCATGGTGTTTTCCGGCGGCACGGTGGCCGGCCGGCCGAGCGATGGTCACCATCTTGGTCGGGTGGGTCGGGGTGGGGGTTTAGTGTAGGCGATTGAGGTTTGACATGTGTAAAGGAGTTTGATTTAAATGGAATGGGAGAAGGCTCACTTTGGCTTGGTTTGGGTCGACCCACCATTTTGGGCTTGGTGCACCCTCCGAGCTGCGATTTTGAGCTGAGGGAATCATTTAGGTCGGCCTAGAAGGAATGGTGAAGTCTCCATCCATGATGAGGTGGCTAAACATGGTTTAGTGTGTGACATGATTAAGGTAAAAAAGGGTTAAAGGAGGTTTAAGAAAGAACCCCCTCTTCTTGCCATAAATGGACTAATGACAAGTCAAAGCCCTCATGGCTTCATGTGGCTTGAGAATGGCTTGTTCATGGCTTCATTTGGCTTGGGAAAAGGTTGATTTGTTTCATGAAAAGGGTTTTAAGAATTTTGGATGTTTTGATGGAAATTTGTATGAAACTTGATTTGGAATAATTTGATGGTGACTTTAGGACTTAGGTAATGGATTTAATTAAATGGATGACAAATGGAGATGTCATGTGGGCTTTAGGGTAGATTTGGGCTTTTGAATTTTGAAGGAAATGGGCTTTTAAGAAGGTTTAAGGGAAGTGGGCTTTTAAGTTTAAGGATGTGTTCATGGATGGGAATTTTTGTAGAGGTTTGGGCCAAATAGTTGTTGGTTTTGGTTTAGGGATGTTTCATGAATAACTTGAAATAGATTTAAGGTGGTTTGGGTTTGAATTGGGTTGAATTTGGGTTTATTTGGTAAATGGGCCAATGTAGGTCGAGTGGGCTAACTTGGGCCAATGTTGGGCTAGGGTTGAAATTGATGTAAAATAAATATCAAGAAATGTTTATGGGAATGTTTCAAAGAGGTTTTGGCTTTGGTTGGGTTTTAATTTTGAGGTTTGGGCCTATTTGGGTTAGATTTGGGTTTAGGTCGAAATTGGGCTTTTTGATTTTGGGTTGAATTTGAGTGGGGTTTGGGTCGAAAATCTTGGGCAAATCATGTTAGTGTTTTGTTTATGAGGATGTTAAGGAAGGTTTAGAAAAGATTTGGGGTTAATTGGAGTTGAATTGGGTTAGTTTGGGCTAAGTTTGGGTCATGGGTCCAAATTTGGGCTTTAAGGCCCAAAGTGAAATTGGATCCAAATGTCAATCAAATTGGACTTGGATTTGGTCTAAATTGGTATTGGGAATGTTGAATTGAAGTTTAGAATTGAATTGGACCAAAATTGGGGTCAATTGGGTATGTTTGGTTTGACATTGGGTCCACTTTGGGTTAAAATGGGTCGATTTGGGGGTTTTGACAAAAGTAGGGTAAATTGACAAAATTGGCCCATGGTGTAGTTGGACAAAATGAAATTAGGAATATTTAGGATTTTCTGGAATTTTCTGGGAATTTTCTGAATTTTTGGATTTTTAGGCAAGAAGGGTATTTTGGGTATTTGGAGGGTATTGGGGGGTATTTTTGGAATTTTTGGTATTTTTGGGTATGGATGATCAATTTGAGTGATGTGGAGGTGTTTGGGATTGATTTTGGAAAATTTTAGGTAATTTGGAGATTTTGCAAAAATTTGGGTAATTCGAGGGTTTTGGGTAGGTTTAGTAGGTGTAGGGTCCGGGGTCGAAAAATTGAAAATTTGGGAAATTGAAGATTGGGTGAATTTGGGCGGGGTGAAATCATTTTGGTTGAGCCATGAAGCCATTCAAGCCCATATGAGCCATGAAAGGACTCATTTGAGGCATTCACTATGTTGTTCCAACCCTCTTAGCTGAGGGCTTAGGGGTTAAGGACCATCCATGTGAATCACCTACATGAGTCGGGAGGTCAAGTTGGGTATGGGTGTGGTTTTAGGAAGTGTGTGGAAATGTAGTGTGTAAGTGTAGTGTATGTCGGCCCCTTCACGGACCGAGGCCACCGAGCGATCTAAGGCGAAAGAGTCTATAGGAACTCATCCTTTAAACTTCCATATTTGATTTCAACCCTCTAGGTGATTAGGGGTTTATAGTCGAGTTTGTGGAGTTTGCGGGGAGTTTAGAAGTGGTTTGAATTTCTAAAAGGCGGGTCCCAATTCTAGTCCTCTAAGATAGTCAAAGGAAAAGCCTAAGGCTAGATCCTAAGCACTAAAAAGAAGAAAAGGAAGACCTCATCAAAAATGAGGTCAACAACGTGTTGCTAACGGGATTTCCCACGGTCTAAATGAAAGTGTGGAACTCATTCAGTTGAGTTTAGCAAATTCATCTGGACTAAGTGAATCCGATAAAAATAATGATGCCGGAAGGATGGGCAGAGTGGGATCTTAACCGGTGTCGTTATAATCAACTTTAAGATTTGTTTTAAATAAAACATAAAAAACACTCGGAAATTAAGATTTTCTCTAAACCAAAACACTTTTCTCAACTCTCGATTTATGATTTCTAAAACTAAACCTCTGCAACTGACAAGGAGCTCGGAGCATGGTGGGCGGCACGACCATCGTCATCGACGAAACACGAGTCTACTTCAGCAAAACTTTCCTAGAATTAAAACAATCAAGCCATAGGACTTCGAGGTAGCTTGCACTAGTGCGACATAAATCCTCGACTCTTCGTTAGGCATTTGCATTGCAAATTAAGCCCTAATCGGTCTTAGGATTCCGAGGTAGTCGTCCGATACGACAATAAACCCTCGCATCTTCTAAGTTTATTTGTTTGATTTTATCATACAAATATAAGCCCTAATTAATTGAAATTAGCGAGATTGAAATATCAAATAAACATTAGGACTTTCCTAAATTAGAGACGAAACAATAGGATAGTCGGGAAATTATCGAAGTTCACTTCGAATCGGTGATTTCTCCTACCTCTCTTCCTTTGGATTCACAAAACAAAATGTTCCAAAATTTGATTCATTCACTATTGAAATTCAAAAATTCAATCTTTGAAAACCTTAAACTTTGAAATTCTTGAAAGCGAGAATTATTGATTATTATCGAGAGTTTTCTTAGGTGATTCCGTCACTTAAGATGTAATTAACTATAGGGGCTTGCCCTTATAGGGAATTTTAAAGAACCCGAGGTAATATAAACCACTGTTTGATACTTTCATATTAAGCGGGGAATTTGTCGGCTTATAAAATTGGTTCGCAAACCAAACGGATGTCACAAAACTTCTAGTTTATTTGATCGAGCCCCACCATCGAGCGGTGTGTCTATCCTTAGGGATAGATATACGGTTTGTGGTGCGAGCGCTCATTTATATAAACTATTTGGGGATGTGAGATCGGTTTAATCTCATATCTTAAAACTTTCAAATTTAAAAATTATTTTCAAAATCAAATACTACTTTCTAAATTATATATATTTAAATTAAATTTAAAATAAAAATTCGCCGCACAACTACGTTAGGCGACCACTTTTCAAAATAAAACACACGACTCTAAAATATGCCGACATGCGATGCAGAAGACGGTGAAGATGAATCCGGTCGGTGACTTCTGGTGTCGATGCTTCTGCGTAATCGAGATCTACGTAGCAGGCTACTTTTTCTTCTTTGTCTTCCTGCCTTTTGAAGAGTAGCCCCAAATCGGTGGTGCCTCTTAAGTATCTCGGGATCCATTTTAGTGCTTCCCGGTGAGCACTATCACGGGCTTGCCATGAACACGCTTACAATGCGACGGCGTAGGCTAAATGCGATCCGCTACTAAACCATACCATACATGATGCTTACCAACCCCAGCTGGCGTAGGGGACACCCTCCATGTACCTTTTCTCCTCTTCGGTCTCCGGTGCTTGAGAGTTCGATAGTACGAAATGTTGGCGATAGATGTTGCGACACTGCTTAGCCTCGTGCATGTTGAACCTTGTTAGAACCTTCGAATATATGACTTTTGAGACAAGAATAAGCTACCCTTTTTCTTGTCTGCGGTAATCTCCATGCACTAGGATCTTTGTAGGCTGGTCCTAGGTCCTTCATGTCAAATTCGGAATTGAGCATACTTTTGATCTTCGGACTTCCTCCTTGCTCTGCTGGCTACTAACATATCATCTACATAAAGGAGCAAGTACGTACCAATTTCACCGTCTTGCCACTTCATGTACACACGAGTGCATCGTAGGTGCTTCGACAAAACCGATCTTTAGCATGAAATCATCAAATCGTTTGTACCATTGTCTTGGGCTTTGTTTCGGCCCATACTGATGCCTTCTTCGACAAACGAACTTTGTCCTTTGTCTCGGGTGTGTTGTACCCATGCGGTTGGTCCATGTAGATGGTTTCTTCGAGCTCTCCATGCGAGAACGCGGTCTTAACATCTAGGTCGTTCTAATTCCGAGTTGAATTGAGCTGCTAGTGCTAAGACTATCTAATTGAGCGATGCTTCACCACGGGTGAGAAGATTTCGTTGAAGTCGATTCCTTGACTTGTGTGAATCCCTTTGCAACGAGTACGGCTTTGTGCACGATCCTCTCGGTGCACAGCATGCCTTCCTTCTTCTTAAAGGTCCACTTGCAACCGACTACGCGTTTGTTCGTTGGTCGATCCACAAGTTCCCAGGCTTTGTTCTTCATCAGAGAAGCCATTTCCTCATCCATTGCCTCTTCCCACTTGTGTCTTTCCTTGCTCTTCAGGGCTTCCTTGTAGGCTGCTTGGTTACGCTTCTTCTATCACTTCGGCAACACTCGGAGCGAAGGAGATCATATGCTGCATGGCCATATCTCTGCGGCGGTACGATAGTTCTCCTTTGTACGTCCCTTACTAGGCGTAGTCGTCGGATCTTCTTTACGGTTCGATCACTTGCTGGTCTTCTGCCACTTCGTCTTGATCGTTCACGATTGTCCTTTGATCGGTCGAAGTTTGTCGTTGTTGCGGCTCCACCTCGATTGACGAATCCTCCTTAGTGACAATGTTCCTGGTAACATAGCTTTGCATATTTCCCATTTTGGACTCATCGAATGTCACATCCCTACTGATGATGCATTTTTGTTGATCTAGGCACCAAAGTTTGTAACCTTTGGTTCCAGGTGGGTATCACGATGAAGATGCACTTCAAAGCCCTCGCTTCCGGCTTATCTGTCTAACGTGAGCGTATACGATACATCCAAAGACTTTAAGATTATCATAGTTACCTAGTTTTCCGTACCACATCTCCAAATGAGTCTTCATATCAACGGTGTCGATGGACATACGTTGATAAGGTAACGAGCGGTTGACACGGCTTCGCCCGAAACTTTTGGGTAGACCTGCATTTAACAACATGCACCGCACTCTCTCTAGGAGAGTCCTGTTCATCCTCTCAGCTAGGCCATTCTGTTGAGGAGTGTTCCGGACCGTCTTGTGCCTTGTGATGCCATTCCTCATGCACAGCTCCTCGAGCTGCTACGAACGGTACTCCGAGCCATTGTCGGTTCTCGAAGTGCTTCAGCTTTGCTCCCATCTTGTTTTCGGTGAGAGTTAACCAGTCCTTGAATCGTTGAAAAGCTTCATCTTTTGTTTTTAGGATAAAGACCCATATCTTCCTGGTGTAATCATCGATGATGGACATGAAGTACCTTCCTCCTCCATGAGTACGAGTTCTAGTTGGGCCCCATAGATCCTTGTGTACATAATCGAGAGATTTCTTTGATGTATGTATTCCGGTGGAGAACTTCACCACAGTGGCCTTCCCAGGTACGCATTGTTCACGAGAATTCCGGTTTGCGACCCGATCTCCGCATAACGGAGTTCTGCTTGGACAATTCTGTAAGCCCCTTTCACTTACATGCCCCGACCTCATGTGCCATAGTACGGATGCATCGGGCTACGATTGAACTGCATTTGAGAAGTTCCGATCACGGTTTTTCCAACTAGAGAGTATAGCCCATTCTTTCTGACTCCTTTCATGACTATGAGAGAGCCCTTAGCTACTCTGATACAGCTATTCTCTGCCTTGAATGAGTATCCATTCGACTCCAGCGTCCCTAAAGAAATCAAATTTCTTTTAAGTTACGGGACGTACGACATCTTCGCAATATCCGTTCAGCTCCATCAAACATCTTTATTCTGATCGTCCCGCTGCCGATCACCTTACAGGCTTTATTGTCTCTAAGTAGAACGGATCCACCATTTGTCAGTTGTAGTGTCTCGAACCAGTCTTTGTGAGGACACATGTGGAAGGAGCACCCTGAGTCAAGGATCCACTCCTTGCTAGATTCGGATACCGTGATCACCGAGCTTTAGTCGAATCATAGCCGTACGAGACTATGCTTGCTTCTCCGGAATCTTTAGGCTTCTCACGAAAGCCTTTCTTTCTATCCGGACGAGTCCTTCTTAAAATGACCTTCCTTGTGGCAATGGTAGCACTTGTAGGATCTCTTAGAAGGCCGACCTCTAACGTTTCTTCTAGACCTTGATACTGCTTCTGGTCACTTTTATATCCTTTATTGCTCGATCTTCCTCTAACCATCGATCTGTCTCCATTGGTTTCCTCCTTCATGTCGTGCTTCTTCGAAGTTCTTTGGCTACGATCGATGATTGAACCTCTTCCGGAGTAATCGTTTGCGCCCTTCCATAGAGCATCGCATCCTTGAGCTGCTCGTAGCTCTTAGGAATAGAGTTTAGCAACGACAGCGCCTTGTCCTCGTCATCCATCTTGACGTCGATGTTCTCGAGATCATCTATGATCTTGTTGAACTCGTCTATCTGCTCCGAGACTAATTTGTCTTCGTGCATTTTGAAAGAGTATAGGCGCTGTTTCAGAAATAGCCTATTGGCTGAGGACTTGGTCGGGTAGAGTACCTCGAGTTTGGCCCAAGCGCTTGAGCCGTTGTCTCCCTCGACACCTCCCTCGGAACCTTGTCGCCCAAGCTCGAGATTATCGAACTATGAGCTTTCTCCGGCATGCCAATCTTCTCTTTCTCTGTCATGTCGGCCGGCGGTGCCGTCGGCCCTTGCAAGGCTTCGCGACACCTGCCGAACCGGTGGGGCTCTCATCTTTACTCTCCACGAGGCCGAAGTCGTTCTTTCCCGTGAATTTCTCGATGTCGAATTTGGTGGAGCCCATTGTCCCCGCCAAACAACTCTTCTTGCTGCGATTTCTTGGGCGCGATTCCTCCGACCAAGATGTGTCGAGATTTTCCCACAGACGGCGCCAATTGTTGTGGGAAAAACACTTTCTTTCCTTTATCTTGGTAAGAGAACAAACCACGAAATCACAACAAAGAAGATGCGAACACAAGAGCACAAACAAACAAGAGGATTTACGTGGTTCGGTCTTTTTGACCTACGTCACGGGAGGGAATCGAAATAATCCACTAAGACAAGAAACAAGAGTACTTAGCTTTACATAGATGAGCCCTCATCTTCTATGGCCTCCCTTCACATCCAAGGCCTCCAAGATGCTCTCCTCACCCTTAACAAGCTAGCCTACACTCCTTGAGTTCTTTTTCACTCTTACAAAACCCACACTAAGGCCTCCCCTCATCTCATCTATTTATAGTAGATTAGATTACATTATAATATTCTATAAATAGATGAGGTGTAACCTTCAAGGATTGCATGGCTTCCACATGTCCACCCTTTAGAGTCCTCCATCGCATGGTCTCCACGTGTCCTTTCACATGTCCTCCTTCCACCGCATGGCCTCCACATGTCCTTCCACATGTCCTCTTCTAGGGTCTTCCATGAAAAGTCAACAATGGAGGCTTAAAGTAAGTAGAAATTTACAAGAGTGCCACTTACCTTAGTAACTAATTGGGGGTCAAAACAACAAATCTCCACCTTGACCCTCGATTATCTTTGGAGTAGTGATTCCCTCCACGTGGCCCCAGGGGCCCTTAGCAAGTGGAAAAATTCACTAAGTCCGGACGGTGTACGAACTTAGCTATGGGCGGCGCCTTGGTGAGCATATCGGCGGGGTTCTCTTCGGTTGGTATCTTCTGCTACCACTATTGAGCCTTTAGCGACGACGTCCCTTACGAAATGAAGCTTCACATCTATGTGCTTGGATCTTTCATGAAATACCGATTCCTGGTTAGGTGGATGGTGCTTTGGTTGTCGCAAAACACGGTTATCACCTTTTGATGTATCCCAAGCTCTTCGGCCATGCCCTTTAGCCACATAGCTTCCTTGATTGCTTCGATCGCGACGATGTATTCGGCCTACGATTGTTGAGAGGGCCACAGGCGATTGGAGGTTAGACTTCCAGCCGGCTGCGATGCGAAGACGGTGAAGATGAATCCGGTCGGTGACTTCTCGGTGTCGATGCTTCTGCGTAATCGGAATTTACGTAACCGACTACTTTTTCTTCTTTGTCTTCCTGCCTTTTGAAGAGTAGCCCCAAATCGGTGGTGCCTCTTAAGTATCTCGGGATCCATTTTAGTGCTTCCCGGTGAGCACGTCACGGGCTTGCCATGAACACGCTTACAATGCGACGGCGTAGGCTAAATCGATGCTGCTACAAACCATACCATACATGATGCTTACCAACCACGACTGGCGTAGGGGACACCCTCCATGTACCTTTTCTCCTCTTCGGTCTGCGGTGCTTGAGAGTTCGATAGTACGAAATGTTGGCCAATAGATGTTGCAACCTTGCTTAGCCTCGTGCATGTTGAACCTTGTTAGAACCTTCGAATATATTACTTTTGAGACAAGAATAAGCTACCCTTTTTCTTGTCTCGGTAATCTCCATACCTAGGATCTTTGTAGGCGGTCCTAGGTCCTTCATGTCAAATTCGAATTGAGCATACTTTTGATCTTCGGACTTCCTCCTTGCTCCCTGCTAGCTACTAACATATCATCTACATAAAGGAGCAAGTACGTACCAATTTCACCGTCTTGCCACTTCATGTACACACGAGTTATCGTAGGCTTGCTTCGACAAAACCGATCTTTAGCATGAAATCATCAAATCGTTTGTACCATTGTCTTGGGCTTTGTTTCGGCCCATACAATGCCTTCTTCGACAAGCAAACTTTGTCCTTTGTCTCGGGTGTTGTACCCATCGGTTGGTCCATGTAGATGGTTTCTTCAAGCTCTCCATGCGGGAACGCAGTCTTAACATCTAGGCTGTTCTAATTCCGAGTTGAATTGAGCTGCTAGTGCTAAGACTATCCTAATTGAGCGAGTGCTTCACCACGGGTGAGAAGATTTCGTTGAAGTCAATTCCTTGACTTGTGTGAATCCCTTTGCAACGAGTACGGCTTTGTGCACGATCCTCTCGGTGCACGGCATGCCTTCCTTCTTCTTAAAGGTCCACTTGCAACCGACTACGCGTTTGTTCGTTGGTCGATCCACAAGTTCCCGAGGCTTTGTTCTTCATCGGAGAAGCCATTTCCTCATCCATTGCCTCTTCCCACTTGTGTCTTTCCTTGCTCTTCGGGGCTTCCTTGTAGCTGCTTGGTTGCGCTGCTTCTATCACTTCGGCAACACTCGGAGCGAAGGAGATCATATGCTGCATGGCCATATCTCTCCGGCGGTACGATAGTTCTCCTTTGTCCGTCCCTTACCAAGTTGTAGTCGTCGGATCTTCTTTACGGTTCGGTCACTTGCCGGTCTTCTGCCACTTCGTCTTGATCGTTCACGATTGTCCTTTGATCGATCGAAGTTTGTCGTTGTTGCGGCTCCACCTCGATTGACGAATCCTCCTTAGTGACAACGTTCCTGGTAACATAGCTTTGCATATTTCCCATTTTGGACTCATCGAATGTCACATCCCTACGATGATGCATTTTTGTTGATCTAGGCACCAAAGTTTGTAACCTTTGGTTCCGAGTGGAGTATCCGATGAAGATGCACTTCAAAGCCCTCGCTTCCGGCTTATCTTCGTCTAACGTGAGCGTATGCGATACATCCAAAGACTTTAAGATTATCATAGTTACCTAGTTTTCCGTACCACATCTCCGAAGGAGTCTTCATATCGGCAGTATGTCGATGGACATCTGTTGATAAGGTAGCAGGCGGTTGACACAGCTTCGCCCCAGAAACTTTTGGGTAGACCTGCATTTAACAACATGCACCGCACTCTCTCTAGGAGAGTCCTGTTCATCCTCTCAGCTAGGCCATTCTGTTGAGGAGTGTTCCGGACCGTCTTGTGCCTTGTGATGCCATTCCTCCTGCACAGCTCCTCAAACTGCTCTGAACAGTACTCCAAGCCATTGTCGGTTCTCAAGTGCTTCAGCTTTGCTCCCATCTTGTTTTCGGTGAGAGTTAACCAGTCCTTGAATCGTTGAAAAGCTTCATCTTTTGTTTTTAGGATAAAGACCCATACCTTCCTGGTGTAATCATCGATGATGGACATGAAGTACCTTCCTCCTCCATGAGTACGAGTTCTAGTTTGGGCCCCATAGATCCCTTGTGTACATAATCGAGAGATTTCTTTGATGTATGTATTCCGGTGGAGAACTTCACCACTGGTGGCCTTCCCCGATACGCATTGTTCACGAATTCCGGTTCTTGACCCGATCTCCGCATAACGGGTTCGCTTGGACAATTCCGCAAGCCCCTTTCACTTACATGCCCCGGCCTCATGTGCCATAGTACGGATGCATCGGGCTCCGATTGAGCTGCATTTGAGAAGTTCCCGATCACGGTTTTTCCAACTAGAGAGTATAGCCCATTCTTTCGACTCCTTTCATGGCTATGAGAGAGCCCTTAGCTACTACGATACGGCTATTCTACGCCTTGAATGAGTATCCATTCGACTCCGGCGTCCACTAAAGAAATCAAATTTCTTTTAAGTTACGGGACGTACGACATCTTGCGATATCCGTTCGGCTCCATCGAACATCTTTATTACGATCGTCCCGCTGCCGATCACCTTACAGGCTTTATTGTCTCCAAGTAGAACGGATCCACCATTTGTCAGTTGTAGTGTCTCGAACCAGTCTTTGTGAGGACACATGTGGAAGGAGCACCCTGAGTCAAGGATCCACTCCTTGCTAGATTCAGATTCTGTGATCACCAGAGCTTCAGCTGAATCATAGCCGTCTGAGACTATGCTTGCTTCTCCAGAATCTTTAGGCTTCTCCTGAAAGCCTTTCTTCGTATCCGGACGAGTCCTTCTTAAAATGACCTTCCTTGTGGCAATGGTAGCACTTGTAGGATCTCTTAGAGACGCGACCTCTAACGTTTCTTCTAGACCTTGATGCCGCTCCGGTCACTTTTATATCCTTTATTGCTCGATCTTCCTCTAACCATCGGACTCGTCTCCATTGGTTTCCTCCTTCATGTCGTGCTTCTTCGAAGTTCTTTGGCTACGATCAATGATTGAACCTCTTCCGGAAGTAATCGTTTGCGCCCTTCCATAGAGCATCGCATCCTTGAGCTGCTCGTAGCTCTTAGGAATAGAGTTTAGCAACGGCGGCGCCTTGTCCTCGTCATCCATCTTGACGTCGATGTTCTCAAGATCATCTATGATCTTGTTGAACTCGTCTATCCGCTCCGAGACTAATTTGTCTTCGTGCATTTTGAAAGAGTATAGGCGGCTTGTTTCGAAATAGCTTATTAGCCGAGGACTTGGTCGGGTAGAGTACCTCGAGTTTGGCCCAAGCGCTTGAGCCGTTGTCTCCCTCGACACCTCCCTCGGAACCTTGTCGCCCAAGCTCGAGATTATCAAACTATGAGCTTTCTCCGGCATGCCAATCTTCTCTTTCTCTGTCATGTCGGCCGGCGGTGCCGTCGGCCCTTGCAAGGCTTCGCGACACCTGTCGAACCGGTAGGGCTCTCATCTTTACTCTCCACGAGCCGAAGTCGTTCTTTCCCGTGAATTTCTCGATGTCGAATTTGGTGGAGCCCATTGTCCCCGCCAAACAGCTCTTCTTGCTGCGATTTCTTGGGCGCGATTCCTCCGACCAAGATGTGTCGAGATTTTCCCACAGACGGCGCCAATTGTTGTGGGAAAAACACTTTCTTTCCTTAATCTTGGTAAGAGAACAAACCACAAATCACAACAAAGAAGATGCAAACACAAGAGCACAAGCAAACAAGAGGATTTACGTGGTTCGGTCTTTTTGACCTACGTCCACGGGAGGGAATCGAAATAATCCACTAAGACAAGAAACAAGAGTACTTAGCTTTACATAGATGAGCCCTCATCTTCTATGGCCTCCCTTCACATCCAAGGCCTCCAAGATGCTCTCCTCACCCTTAACAAGCTAGCCTACCTCCTTGAGTTCTTTTTCACTCTTACAAAACCCACACTAAGGCCTCCCCTCATCTCATCTATTTATAGTAGATTAGATTACATTATAATATTCTATAAATAGATGAGGTGTAACCTTCAAGGATTGCATGGCTTCCACATGTCCACCCTTTAGAGTCCTCCATCGCATGGTCTCCACGTGTCCTTTCACATGTCCTCCTTCCACCGCATGGCCTCCACATGTCCTTCCACATGTCCTCTTCTAGGGTCTTCCATGAAAAGTCAACAATGGAGGCTTAAAGTAAGTAGAAATTTACAAGAGTGCCACTTACCTTAGTAACTAATTGGGGGTCAAAACAACAAACTAAAACTTGAATTAGAACTCCTGAACCTCAAATTAGGTTAAATTGGCTAACTTGATCCAACTTGCCTATTAAGGGATAATTTAATCAAAGTCCATAATATTTTAAATTAATTTAATTTAAAAATCCAATCAAATAACCTCTTAAAATAAAATTAAAACCATTGAAGCATAACTGAACTAAAAAGGTCATATAATCCATCAATAACTCAATTCAATCATGTTGAACCAAAACTTTATAAATTAAAACTAAATTGTAATCAAGCATTGGACAAATCATTTTCCTAACTCAAAATTAAAAATTTAGATCAATTAAACTTCTTTGAACTCAATGGATCAACATGATTTATTTTGGAGTTTAATTAATGTAATTGAATCACCTAAATTCAATTAAAACTGGTTAAACCATTAAGTTGAGGATCAAGATTCATCATTTTAATCTAAATCTATGTCTTGTGGATTTTAATTGGGGCTCATTTGGTTTTTTTATTCAATAAAAGCACTAAACGGTCTTACTTAGTTATTGAATCAAATTAAAACACATAATCAAATTATTTAGGATAGCTCTTAAACAACCAAACTACTTGAGCATTAGTCTAAACCAAACCAAATATAAACTAAGCTCAAGATGATCTCAATACGAACTCAAATGGCCTTGGAGGGACTAAACCTCTAGTCTTACTCACTTGAACTCAAACCAAAGTCATTAGGATGCAATTATGAATACCTAGGTTGGTCTTCAAGCTGAGTCTGGTTGCTCCAAACTCTCTATAGCTGTTGTCGAGTGGTCCAGCCAACTACAAATATTGTTTTAGCCTATTTGTTGCCCATATCCACCCAATCATGGATCTAATTGCCACATATAACACCCTTAAACACAATTTAAGCAATATAATCCTCCCTACTTCACTTAGACCAACCTTTAAGTTGTCTTTAGCCCCTTTCTAGTTTAGCCAGCTAGTTGAATTGTTTTAATTGTATCAAATCGAGTGAGCTAAAGACATTCAGAATTGGTCCAATACCATGAATTTTAGCTGCCTTCACTCTCCCTAAAACTTAGTTCATTTGTGGACTACAATCCACTTGGCATCACTTTGATGGCCAACACACCCACTTCTGTTTCTCATGGTAGCCCCATTTCCATTTGAATCGAAAGCACCCTCGAGGCTTCAATTTTGAAGAAGAAAAATATAACACTATCTAGCAGTGAATTCACTATCTCTAGATCATCCCAAGACCCCTTAAAACCTCCCCCTGCTCTTCTGCTGCTCCATTCCACCTCCTCTTGATTATCTTTTGCACCGCTCAGGTGTCACAAGGATTTTGGACATTTCAGACATCCCTAGAAAAGAGGGAAGATGGTGGGGTTTGCAAGTCAAGAATGGGGTAGTTGCCTACCTTAAGGGCATCCTATAGAAAAATGGATACCTAAAGCTCTATAGTATTCTTTAGGGCTCTATGATGATGGAAGCAAAAGAGAATAAAAAAAATTGTATGCGCGGGATTGTGTTGCCTCCAACTGATCAAGGTTTGACGTTAGAATACTTAATTTCTCTTCTTAGCATGAATAATATCTTATGAGAAAACATAGAGGGTGCTCTTCTCCTTTCACCCATTTCTCTCCTTTTTTCTTTTTGTTTATCTTCTCTCTGACATAACCCAACCTTACACTTAAATGCAACTAAGGCTCTGTTTGGCGCAGCTGTAGCTTCTCAACTTTTTAGTTGTAGCTGTGCTACTCCAAAAAGCTGCTGCGGGGAAGCTTGTAATATGTTTAGTGCAACTGCGTGGAAACAGCTGTGGAGCAGCTGTTTCTGAAAAAATGACTATCCTGCCCCTATTTTGTAAAACTATTTAAAAGAAAACTGTAACATTCACATTTTTAAAACTTCAAAAGCAAAAATTTATTTCTAAACATAGGCACTTTCCCTCAAAGAAAAAAAATATGATAAATAGTGTTACAACATTACCTATTATTGAAATATGTGAATTATAAAGCGTAGATTGCTTTACCGCAGTAAAAGACAATGTTGTGGAACAACGATAGCAATGAGCTTTTTTTTAAGGGCAGTATTATACCGTCTTGGGGTATGTTGTTACACTGTCATTGGAATGCATTGCCCCATAGGATGCTTCATTACATATATATATATATATATATATATATATATATATATATATATATATATATATATAATACCAATTCAAGAAGTATATGAATGGCTGGAGAAGAAGATTGAGGAGAAGTACCCTTCCAAAATTTTGATAACTCTAGTCTTTACCCTATGTCAAATGAATTACCTGTCATTATAAGAAATCTTAAAAGAGTTTTTAAATTCATGAAAAGTTAAGGGGAAGCTTTAGTTATAATAAGAATTAAGTGCTTAATCATTTTTAATGAGAGAGAATGTAATCATAGTCCTACAAATCTAATTGGACAATAATTTTATTGTTTAATTAAAAGGCAAATCACAATAGGTATAAGATTACAATATCAATGAAATCTTAAAACTTAAAAATAAAGATCATGTGACCTTACTGGATTTTCTACTTCCTCTTTGTTAATAAGACTGAGAGTTGCATGAAAGAAATGTATCATATATCCTTGAAAATCTAAGCAAAGTAAAAGGATTACTTGAGGGCAAGTAATGGGTAAAGTTTGGGGGGGATTTACATGCATACAAGTTTCATACTTTTTAGGCTTACCTTTTTAAATACATGATTTTATGCTTTTGGAATGTTGGAATTGCATTTTGCAGGTTACAGTAAGACTATCATGAAAATTAGAGCGAAATGAGGAAATTTGGGAGAATCTGCATTGGCTTAGCCACGCCTAAAACCGGCGTGACCACGCCATCTGATCATCGTGGACACACTAAAATAAGGCGTGGTCATGCCCAAATACCAAGCAGACCACACATTGGAGCCCTTCGGTGTAGCCATACCGCCCAACCTAAGTGCATTGCGTAACTACGTTGTAAGTCGGGTGTTGTCACGTAAACAAATATTTTCTAATTTGAAAATTTTTTAATGTAGGATTCTGGTGATTTTGGGAAGTACTTTGAAATCATTCTATAAAAATAATATAATTTGAGAATTTTGGGAGCTTTTGAAAGAGAGAATTACAAAGGTGGCTAAGGTTAGAGGGAGATTTCTTCTTTTCTCTCTAATTTTTTTTGTCAAATTTTTTAAGAGAATTTGTGAGAGAATTTGGAGGCTTTTCTTGTAAGAGAGGAGATCAAAGGGTTGTAAGTGCTTTTTATTACAATAAAAATGTTTCTTTCAAGTTTTATTTCAATGAAATTGCCTTTGTTTTTCCCTCGAGCCATGAATAGCTAAACATTTTCTCATGCCTCTGTGATTCGTGGGATGAATTTCTTAGTTTGATTTTTATTTATGATTTATAATAGCGATTTCCGCACTTTAATTTGATAAGAGTAGTTGGTTGACCTTCTAGCCTTTGTTTGCTCCTAAATTGGCCAATTTGGGCTATAAAATATATCTTAATCTACGACTTTAGCAGAAGCGTGGAACAATTAGGTTAACCTTAAGGTCCAAACAAAATAGAAATATTTTATTCTAGATCTTTAAACCAGCAGGGATCTGAAAATATTAGGGGATGCCATAAAGATAGGCGGAAGCTATCTTTATGGAATTTCAAATCTTTGTGGATTCCGGCCATAGGCTTAAGAAGGAATTATTATCCATGGTTGACAACAACTACGTAAGAGAAAGTTGTATGAAAATATAGCCAATTTCCACACCTAATCAGAGGCGTGATCGTCACCAATCTTGGAAAAACACTAAAGAGCTTTGATCCACGTTGTTTTCTGTTTTGATTTCTTTAGAATCTGATAGAATTAGGATTTTTTTTTCTTTTTTTTTTCATATCGCTGAACTAGTTTGGAGTATTTAGTGAATTGCAACTTTTTTTATTTCTTAACAAACTCTGTGGGAATGATACACAGTAATATTTTAAAACTGCTTATTATTTAGACACGTATACTTGTATGAAATGGTTGTTCGCTTCACGGCGCTTTTTGCGGCCATCAGACAACCCATGTGTTACCATATATTTTGAGAATGTTTTATTATTATTATTTGCATTTATTTTGACTTTTACTTTAATTTTTATTTGAATTTGTTCAAGTGTTCTGTTATTTTATTTATGCAAAAGTCATATGAGTTTTGATGGAATTCCTACTTGAGTTTAGGGACATTCTTATCTCAATGTATTGATGTTTTATTATTTTGAATTGCCCAATATCAAATTCCTTATTATTACATGCCAAGCTTCTATCTTTTCCTGTTGTTTTTACTATAAGTATGCATGGGATGGAAAATAAGTTTGGGGGAGGGATTGATGCATGTACACTTGTCTTAAGTAATTCTCATAATATAGCTAGTGATTATATTTTGAAGTAAGGATTCCCGTTAGGAATCCTGATAATTTAATGAGATTATATAATAATGTCAGTAGAACTGTGAATACTTATTAAAGGGTGGGATTGGACTTATTTTCCCTAAATAGACATAAAATAATTAAAAAGGTGTAATTATTATATTAGTCTGAATGGGAGATATTTTAAGCCATTTTAATTTTTAACCCAACCAATTTAATTGATTATTTACTATTGAAAGAATTATAATATTTAGGAGTTGTCATTAAGAAGAATATAAGAATGATCATTTATGAGAGATTAGACAATTAAAATTATTACAAGAAATGTTTCATAAAATATAGTAATTTTCAAGGGAATAAAAAAATAAAAAAACAAAAGAAAAAATAAAAAATTATGAAAGGCTTGAATTAAAAGAAAAATTAAAACAAATGATCAACCTCACTGAGAAGAAGCTTAGGATAAATATAAAAAAAATGAGAACTTTATGTCCAAGTGATCTTATGAGTAATAAGACTTAAAAAATCTTCTAATGAAATTTTGATGATAGTATTATTCAAGCAAAATGTTAAGTGATGTACTTTTAATTGATTTAAAAATATTTTTGGGAAATGAACATATTTCAGTTACACTAGATTAAAAGTATTAATATTTTCAAAGAATTAAGAAGAGGAAATTAAAGAAAGGGTTAGATTATTAGAAATTAAAAAAAATCCTAACATGAAAAGAGATTTGGATCTTCATTTACATATATAATCCATTTTAAGAATCAGAAAATCCGCATGAGAACTCTCAAAAGTCATTTATAGTCTCAATTGAGATATGAGATCAGTTGAGGGAAAGTAATAAGTAAGTTTGAAAAAATTGATACGAGAGAAATTTATGTGATTTCAATGCATTAATACCATATTTTTTCCTCATTTATTACGATTTTAGGCTAATGGAAGGTCGTTTGTGGGGTTTTGTAAGTTATATGTGTTAAGAGTGGAAATCAAAGTCAAAATAGCAAAAGGAGCTAGGACTGGCGTAACCACGCTAGATCTAGGTGTGTTTACACCTGGTCTGGTGCAACCATGTCACTTTCGGGCATAGTCATAGCACCAGACGACCATAACTCAATTTGGTAAGATTTTTCATGTTGATTTCAACCAAGTCTTTAAAAGGGAAGCTAGGGAAACTTCTTGGGGTATCTAGAGGCAGACTTTGGAGACTCTCTAAGCAGGTTTGAGGGTTTGAATGTAAACCCTAGAGTACTCTTCTTCTTCCTTGAATGAGAGAACTTCTAGGATAGTTTTCATTCCCTTTTTCAAGTTTTTTTGTCGAGGAATTCGTATGAGTTTTTGAGAGTTTAGGAGGTGAGGTTATTGCTTTGTATGAGAGGAGAGTTGCTTGTAACAGAGAGGATGTCGTGTATTGCTAAGAACTGATTTGCTCTGGTTGAGTGTTCTGGACCTCTTGCACTGCAATCTTTACTATTTTGCTTGCAATAAAAGTTTTCGCCTCTTTTTTTCTCAGGTATTATGACTTCTTTTATTTCATGATCATGTGATGTAAGACATGTGGTTTTCTTGTAATTTTCATTCTATGGATTTTTTTTCCCTCAATGCCTTTTTGATGCATGAATTTCTGATGTGCATGTGTTAACTTTATGACCCTAGTCTACTTTTTATTAAACATGATAAAAATTTTAAAGTCTCTAATGAACTATAACTTATGTCTGTTGCATAGTGGAATGAGTAGGTTAACCACAAAAACCTAGTAGAATATGTATAGGGTCAAGGGAAACTTAAATTTATGAGTTTCTTATTCATCTTCTAAACTAGACATAGGATTAAGGAGAAAACTTTCATCTCTAGTCAACAATAATGTGGGTTCCATAGGAAAATTTCAAAAAACCACATGACCAGTATCATAGAAGTTTGAACCTTACATATCTAAAGAGCTCAAGACTTCTTTCCTAACATTTATGTTTACTGCATTTTTTGAACTATTAGATTCCTTTCTTGCATTCGACTACTTCAAATTAGACTTAACGGTTTCGTAAACTAGAATTTCGTCTGTTAAAAATATTTTAACGCTATCCTCGTGGGATCGATACGCAAACTTATTTCTGTATATTACTTGACCGACACATATAATTATGTGATTGACAGAATTACCTCACAGTAATTTTCTGCCATCACCCACCTAAGATCTTGGCTAATGCCTATCTGCTCAGCCAAGAGCCTAAGTGCCAATCAGGAGACTCTAAACAAAGAACAAGTAGTCAATGGGCCAACCAAAAGGTCCCTAGACTGAGAGTAAGACACCTTATCAACCTCAAAAACAAAAAACTTGATTCATAGGTGCAAATCCCAATTGCTCATACATCTACTTCAGCCCAACATGACAGAGGTAGGTGCAAAGCTAGAATTCAACATAAATTTTCATTAAAACCTGCTTTATTTGGATCAAAATTAAAAATCCCTTTGTAGAGCTTTGTTAAGGACAAATTGAAGGACTTTTAGAGGGTCAAAGATAGGTTCTAAATTCTTTGAGGAAGCCAAAGAGTGCTCTCTAGGATGAGGAAGAAAATTGTGTATCATTTTCACTGGGTTTCCTTGAAGTTTGCTAATCCTTTTCCTTTGTCTTATGTGAAGTAACTATATGTATGATTTGTTTAATTTATCATGTATTTTCTTTAAACATCAACTAATCCCTTTTTATAGGAGTTGGATGTATCTGCCTTTGGTTATTAGTTTATTATATTTAAATAATTATTTTTATTATTCAGTCAACTGGTTCAACTCCCAATTAGACAACAATCAAACCAATAACAATGAAACTTGGACCTCTCTTTCTTCTAATTTATTAGTGTCAAGACCAAGTCATTCCTATTTGTTTTTTGCCGTGCCGAATTATGAACTTTTAGATACTGCAAAACTATCCATCAACAAACTAAAATTTTAATATCTTATTATATAATATTATAATATTTATTTAATATATAATACTAGCTATAATATTATGATATTTTATTTAATCCTTACGTAAACTTTTTATAATATAATATGTATTATATTAAATATATAATAACCACAATAACCATAAGAAGACTTGAAATCATTATATAAATAGCACAAAAATTTTCTTAGAAAAATTATAATATTTATTTTACACGTTAGTATTTAGTAAATATGGATAAGAGGTGGAAGTCAGATCGGATGTCAAATATTTAAACACACGTTAATCATTAGTTTTGAAGGTTCAAAGGTCAAACGTGACGGCCTAAAAAGGTTGAAGAGAACTAAAGATCAAAACCCGCACTTTTAACCCCCGAAGACACAAGTCCGTGGAAGCAAAAGAAGATTTTGCTTCGATAGCTCGATCGAGAAGCTGCACCTCACCCAAATAAGCAGATTCAAACAAACATCAAATGAGAATTCATGGGCAGCTACTCTAACATCAAAACCATCATCTCACTCTTCCTCTTCCTTCAGTTCTTCCCATCACCAGAATCAGCAAGCTATCTGAGTCCTCATCAGCCGCTCACTGTCGGCAACACACTGGTCTCCGACGGCGGAGTCTTCGAGCTTGGCTTCTTCAGCCCGGCCAGGTCCAACAAAACTTATTTGGGCATATGGTACTGCAACTCCCAAGGCACAAGAATTGTCTGGGTTGCCAACCGCGACTCGCCAATCTACGACTCCTCAGGCTCCCTCGCCATTGCCAACGATGGCAATCTGGTCGTGCTCGACGGCACGAAAAGCATTCTGTGGTCATCCAAAATCTCCTCAACTACAAACAGCAACGTCACAGCTGAGATCCTTGACACCGGCAACCTCATGCTTAACAGCCCCAGCGGCAGGCTATGGCAGAGCTTCGACCACCCAACGGACACCTACCTCCCTGGCATGAGAGTTGGGCTCGACCTCCGAACCAACAAGAACCAGATGCTTATCTCCTGGAGGAGCAGCGAGGATCCAGCACCGGGTCAATTCTTCATGAGCCTTGACCCGAACAGGTCAACTCAGATTTTCATGTGGCAGGGCGGCAAGCCGCGTTGGCGCTCCGGCCTGTGGAACGGCCAGGTGTTTATTGGGATTGAAAACATGATCTACGCCTACTCCTATGGCTACAAATTAAGCAACATTGACGAGGAGCAGAAGATGTATTATTATATTAATTCCAACAGCTCTCAATACTGGGTTCTAACCCCGGAAGGCGTTTATACGCACTTCAGATGGAATGGAGACAGTCTCTCCTGGAGTAAATTTTGGGCAGCACCAGTTTCTGTTTGTGAGGAGTACAATACGTGTGGAAATAATGGCGCATGTCGCAATGACAAGACACCTATCTGCGACTGCTTGACTGGATTTGTACCAAGTTTTCAGTGGACGCGTGGCATCTGGGCTGGCGGGTGTGTCAGGAGGACGAAGCTGGAATGCAGCAGGAATGGAAGTATTGGTGGTAGGGAAAACAAGCCTGATAAATTTTATTTGATGGAAAGAGTGAAGCTGCCAGATTTGGCAACGATTACTCACATTGCTTTGGATCTGAACACTTGCCAAGCAGAATGTATGAGGAATTGCTCTTGCAAGGCTTATAGTTTTGTGACGGGGATTGGGTGTATGACATGGGGAGAAGAAATGAGGGACATTCAGAAATTCCAAAACGGCGGAAATGACTTGTATATTCGACTCGCAGGCTCAGAATTCGGCCATGGTATCTTCTCTGCTTAGTTTCACTGCTCTGTCTGCTGTTGAAAATGCAGAATTCACCTGCATGAAAAAATGAAATTTTGTTAGGGTTCAGGAATGTAGCTGAAATAGCTGCATAAGAATTTTTAAGAATTTACATTTGATCGTTTGAAGATGACTAACAAGAAAAATTTTTGAAACAAAACATAATTCAACATTCTGAACAAATGGATAGAACAGATTAGTACTCATCTCATTTGTGTTCTTTTGCAGAAGACAAAATAGTTGTAATGCTCGTAATAGCTGCAATTTTGAGTCTCGGTTCTCTTGGAAGCATCTGCTTATTGTGGAAGTACAGAAAAGGAATAAAAGGTTCATAACTCAGTGTACATTGTTCTCCACAAAGCCTGCCTTAATCAGAGTATCTTTGTACTGATATTAACCCTTACAAAATCCAGAATATTTTAAGCGAAGGAGTCAGCAAGAAGAAAATGCAGCGCTTGTTGGCTTAACAGAGATTCAAGAGGAAGGGAAAGATGGAAAACAACATGAGATACGTGTGTTTACTTTTCATGATATGGTTGCAGCAACAGAAAGCTTCTGTTTTGAAAATCTGCTCGGTGAGGGAGGATTTGGTCCTGTTTACAAGGTCTATTTCCACCCAACCTTTTTTTTATTTATTAGATATTAGGAGTATCAGTAAAAGGTTGAAACTTTTACATGCTGATCATCACATTATCACATTCCCTAATGATCATCAAGAAATAGTTAGATATCGTTATTTTATTACGAGAAAATAATACTTCACCATTCTGGTACACTTATGATGCCCTGAGGTGTGACCTTAATACTTGGCCTTGACCACAGCTTTAAAGTGTTCTTCATAATGCAACAAAAGATTTTAATTATCAAAAATGGATAATTTTCTGCAACTCCTTTTCTAAGTTCTTAATTACAACCCTTTCTACGAAACAAATGCAGGAAAAAAAAAAATTTCTGATAGCAGATCATTATTCCAATATTTTAATTCATGTCAAACATGTTGACTAGAATCAAAATTTTAACTATTTGATTAATGCAGGCATAGAAATCTTTTATTTCGCAAATTTCTTGAGCTGGGCTATTTTAGGATGCTCTTTTTCTGTGCAATGAAATAATGAAGATGATAACTATTGAATCTTTACAGGGCATTTTGCCTGGGGGCCAACAGATAGCCGTTAAAAGACTTTCAGAGAGTTCCAGGCAAGGTATGGAGGAATTCAAGAATGAGGTCAAACTAATTTCAAAATTACAGCACTCAAGCTTGGTCAGATTAGAAGGTTTTTGCATCCATGGAGAAGAAATGATGCTAATTTATGAGTACATGGATAACGGAAGCTTGGAAGATAATCTTTTTGGTAAACAGCACTAAATAAAAGGAAGATTTACATATAGCACTCAATTCTTATGTATTTACATATCTAACACCTAAACTTCAATTTTTACATTTATGCAACCTTACTAAATAAAAGGTGTATTTCACTTTTTAAAAGTTAAAATACTGGTATTTTTTAGTGATATGCAAGGTTTGGGTGATATAATTGTAAAAATCAAAATACAGGCGTTAGATAAGTAAATACATAAGAATTCTATGGAATGTATCTAAATGCCACTTGAAGAGTCCATTTATTTTTCAGAATTTTGGAAGGTAACAGAGAAAATGAAACCAGTCTAAACACTGTTCGACAGGTTCAAGAAAAAGAGAACGGCTAGATTGGAAGACAAGATACAATATCATTGAAGGAATAGCTCGTGGGCTCCTCTACCTTCACCGAGACTCTCGGTTAGGTGTCATTCATCGAGACTTGAAAGCAAGCAATATTTTATTAGACAAGGAGATGAACCCAAAAATTTCGGACTTCGGCATCGCCAGAATATTTGGAAAAGATAGCAATGAAACAAAGACAAAGCGTGTCATTGGAACATAGTAAGAAATATTTAAGCGTATTTGTTTACTAATAATAAAAAATCTCACAATTGATGATGACTTTTTGCTGTTAAATTTCAGTGGCTACATGTCACCAGAGTATGCGATGCAAGGTTTATTCTCCATAAAATCTGATGTCTATAGCTTTGGAGTATGACTACTAGAGATTGTCAGCGGAAGGAGGAACAGCACATACCAACATCCTGAATTGTGTCTGCATCTCCTACCATATGTAAGTACACATAGCATTGCCTTGATAAAATTAAAGAGTAAAGTGTCAAAATAGTCCTATGACTAATTACATGGGGTCATTTTGGTCCATAGTTTATAAAAGTATCAAATTAGTCCCCATACTATTTAAATATGGGCTGAAATAGTCCCCATAAATGAATATTTTAGTCATCATTAAAAGATTCTGGAGACTACTTTGCCAGTTTTATAGCCTCTGGACTAAAATAGCCCTCTACAAAGAATCAGGTTAAGTACACATAACATTGCCTTGATAAAAGTAAAGATTGAAGTGTCAAAATAGTCTTCTGACTATTTACTGGGAGTCATTTTGGTTCCAAAGTTAATAAAAGTGTCAAATTAGTCCCCATATTGATTTTAATACGGGCTGAAATAATCATCATGAATGACTGTTTTAGTCATCATTAGATCATTCTAGAGACTAATTTGTCATTTTTATAGCCTCCAAACTAACAGCACCCGAAATTTTATTCTAGAAACGTGTGCTTTGGCAAACTGTAATATTAATAGAACATATTTTTTATTTGCATAGGCTTGGAAGCTATGGAATGAGAATGATGAGATGGAGCTAGTGGATCCATTAATAAGAGACTCCTGCCAACCAAAAGAAGTATCCAAATGTATCGAAGTGGGTCTCCAATGTGTTCAGGATCAAGCTAAAGATCGGCCAACTATGTCTACAGTAGTCATGATGTTAGAGTGGAGAACCACTACATATTCCATGCCAAAGGAACCTATATTTGCCTTGCATAAAAGTCCAAATAAGAGAAAAATAGCAAATCCTGGTCAAGAGGATGACAGTAATAATGTTTCGATCACTCTATTAACAGGTCGGACATAGTTTTTATTCTTTACAAGTAGGTTAGTGTTGTATGTATCGTCCTTGAAATGGATTCATGAAATGGATTCATGAAATGGATCTGTTGAGGTCTGGAACACTTACGAGAAGAAAGAAAACTTGTAATTAACATTTTAATCATAATACATGTATATTATACTAAGGTTTGACTTATTCTTTGCTGAGAAACTAAGCGGTTGTATTAACTGGTAGATATTCTTTGATAAAAAAGGAAACAAACATCTAACAGAACTAATAAAGTAAACTCACAGGCATTGTCTACCATTAATGTATTTTATATTTCCTATAGATATATAGTTTTACAGGATATTGATTAGATTAGGTTGGGATTATGTCCAAAGTTAAATGCTTTGGTACAAGATATTCATGAGATCTGAGCATTCATGAGAGTTGGTTTCACAGGTTAATTTTAAGATATGATTTCAGGTGTTAAAACTTTGCGTTCATCAAATGCTTCACCTGTAGTTAGATGTTTATCCTTGGATTTCAGGCAATAAATCTCCGTTGTTGATTGTTGCCATTACAAGCAACATGTTTTGATTTTGTTGTATTGCTTGAACTTCATTTACATGAGTTATATGCTGCCGCTATTCATGATAATTTTATGGTTGTAGCATATATGTTTAAGATAATCAGGATAAAACTTATGTTTTAGTTCATATATACATGGGCATATTTTGCACTCGTTTAGTTCATATCTACCTATTGTGTTTGTATGTGATTTGACTTTCAATATTAATGTTAATCTTATTTTATTTGTTACAAATTTTAATGTTGTAGTGGCCTTTCAAGCCTCTAAAGTTTCATTCTAGGAGAAAGGCATTATAGAAGTGAGAAACTTCAGAAACTTGAAAGGCCTCTACAACATCAAACTTCATAACAAATAAAATAAAATGGTGGTTGTCAAAAATAATTATATAGTCATTTAGTAATTTTAAAGTATTGTTTGCTTGCTTGTCAATTTTTCAACATATTGCTTGTTTATTGCTTTCATATAATTGTTTTAGAATGGCCTAAGCAATTTACATTCAAATTAATCTTAGGACTAAATTTTCTATAAATAACATGTCTATGAATCCATGTAGTCAATATGGACTGAGCTAACTTCCTATTCATCATTATAGCCAATGTTGACCCAAAATACTCATTTTACTCATTTTTTTCTTGTTTCTAATACTTTGTCAACATGCTATGATCCCCAAATGCAGGAAAAATAATTTAGTAAGAAATTGATGAATGGGGTTTACTTGCATGATTAGCATCAACAAAACCTATTAGAGTTTTAATTAATCAACAATTTAATTAATTTGATCAAATTTCAATGACAACATCTTAAATTAAGTAACAAACTAATATTAAAAAAAAAATAATTCCTTAACATTTTGCTTAACAATAATTGTGCTAAGTTTATGAAGTTTTTTCTATAGATCATGTTAATTTTAAATTTTATCAAATTACAATGAAAATAATCAGATTAAAATAATTACAATCTGAGAAAAAATGAACTCATCAGTCAAAACATGCACATAAAAGATATCCTAAAAATGAAAACAGATATTGGCTTCATGAAAGAATATATAGTTTAAATGAAGTCCACCCACTTTTGATATCTGATTACTTAAAAGACATAAAAATGATTAAAACTATTGTTTGCTTCTCATTATCAATATTTTTTAGATTTAGCTTCTTCAAAATAAAATGTAAAACCAAAACTGAGATGCTATCAATTTTTACTCTTTATTTCAAATGAAAAAATAAAGTCATCGACTATACAACTAAACAACCAACAGGGCATGTTCCGAACAAAAATTTAATAGCATTTTGTCGTAACATAACTATGAAGTACGGATGATCATTTCTAATAAACTCAAATGAAGGGACAAAATGTGAAAAACTGCGATGGTCAATCAAAGTCAAAACCGATTACTTATATATTTATCTCTTGCATCTACATTCATATCTGATTATCTCAATAAGATGCCAAACCTTGTATGTGTAATTTGCAACATTTACGTTCTATTTGACTACCGTTATGGTAGAAAATCTGGGAACTCATTGTCATCCATATTAATTTGTTAAGTCTCAAATAAAATGAATTTCTAGATTTAATACACTCTCCAGTAACATGTCCTTTATCACAAAATTTCTCTAATTTTCATATAGTTTACAATTAAAACATTCAACTAAGCTGCATCTTGTATCTTTTGAAAAATATTACATCATAATAAATTTATTAGCATTTTTTTAATATCAATATGTTGAAAAATGATAATTATTAGAAAAATACGTGAAAATGTGACACATAGTCCACATTACCTATCAAAATTAGTTTTCTATTCTAATCCCATGACACTCATTACTTCTTTCTGAGCTGTTGAATATGACTTCATATAGACACTTGAAGTCAAACCTTATTTTTGCACTGTTCAAGTGTTCCCTCAATAGCAAATTTATTATTCAATTTTTTAGCAACACCTCTACATTGCTAGACAACATCTTTAAACCCATGAGTACTTTTCATATTTACATCCATATATTCTAATATAATTTGTAATAAATCTGCTCTTCATTTTACTTTAAGCTCTATAAAAATGCTTCTCTTTTTTACTAGTTTTGGAAGAAGTTTTAGTTAACTGTAGTGATTTCATGAGAACTAACAACAAAACTAACGACCTTTCAAGTCATTCGAACAAGAATAATAACAAGGTGTCATGTTCTAATGATTCTTCTTAACATATTACAAAGAAAAAAATCCAACCTATAAAATAAAGTCAATATGAATATTTCAAATGTATCGTATATTGAGTTGAGTAAGTCGTAAGAACCATAATTAAATAGAAAAATAAACACAAATATGGACAATAGAAGACTTGATAGCTCACTAATGAAAGCTTCTTGCAAGTGAACACAACGACTGTCTCTGAGCAAGGACTAAATTGAATAAATGAGCTCGTAGATACTTTGAGAGCTCGTTACCCTTGTTATTAATACTCAAAGAGAATACACCCGGGTCACTCTTTTCCAAAACCAGTAAGAAAATGAAGCAATTTTTTAGCTTAAAGTCAGAGTGAATAGCAGGTTATTACAAATTCTATCAAAATATTTGGATACAAATATCAAAATTGCTCAAGAGTTTAAAAATGACATTTATCAAGTCAGGAATATCGTTGAATGAGAATAGAAAATAGTTTTGATGAGCCATGAGGAGTATGTCATAAATATTCAGATATTTCTTTTAGTAATTATCATTTTTAACATCTTAATATTAAAAAAATATTTAATACATTTGTTATAATGTAGTTATTTTCAAAATATGCAGCTTATTTAAATATTCAAACTGTAAAATAAATAGAGTTAAGGAAATTTTGTGATGAATGACAAACTACCAGAGAGTTGGCTAAATATCAGATTTCTACAATTTCATTTGGGACTCAACAAATTAATTTGGATGGTGATTACTGTTTTAAGTCACTTTTATAAAAACTCAGAGTCGCCAACTTGTCTTATTGTCGTATGATTCTCTTCTCTAAATAAAGATCCCTATTAGATCATAGAAATGATATTAATCAAAGAGAAATAAAAAAGATAGGATATACGATAAAATTTACATAAGCTAATTTTAAAAAGAAACAATCAGAGCTTATACAAGGTAATCCTCATGTGATGGGTCAAGAATGTACATCCAAAGGACATCGGATCGAAATACCTTAAAACACAATCCATGAAGAGAATCCCTACATAAGCCACTCATGTAACCAAAGAGTGAAGTTTTTTGTGCTAGTTATGAGTCCAAGAGTACTCCCAAAGGAACGTATCCCTTTGGTTAATTACATCTTGAGAAATGCCTAAAAACACTCTCGATAAGAAGGGTATTGCTTACATTATGGATAATATCCAATTAATTGGGAAATCAAAAGATTTTTATCATCTCAAACGAGAAAATCTTGATGCTTTCGGTGCCTGTACTAGACCATAGCACAGAGGGTGAATCACCATATCTGTTATGGCCAATGACGCCCAGGCATGCAAGGTCCACGAGACGAAATCAATGATTTCTCAAAGGAATGACATGACTCGAAGGACGTGTCAACAAAAAGGAGAGAAATCCTTAAGTGGAGGTAGTCAGGTTAGATTACTATAGATCCGTCATCTCAAGCTATGGAGACCATAAGTCTACATTGTCGTGGTGGTAGTTGACCCAACCTGACTATAGACCCCTTATCAAAGCGTCATCCAAGGGAATCCCGGTAACCCTAAGGTCATGGGAAAGAAACGTCTAACTCCCTATGACCCTCTAAGAGGTGGAATGGGTGAAAATGAAAATTATAATCATCAATTAAATGACGAAGATGCCGCTGACATACAAGAGGAAAGAGAGGTACAACTACAAAACCAAAAAACTCTCACAAATAACTTACACCACCATATGGGTCGAGTGATCCTCTAACGCCCTAGTCATTACAAGATAACCTCCTAAGTAGAAAATATATGCTTGACTTAGTCGATTGAAGGCTCCTCCTCGGGACGTGCAGAATGATGCAGTTATTTGCTTTAAAATTTAAATGTAGAAACCTATTAGAGATGACTTGAGATATAGCTATGCCATGCATCCCATTTTAAAACTGGCCGAAGGTCGTGCATAAGAAGTAAATGCATAAAAAATTTTACTTATTTTAAAGTTGAGATAGTTTAATCTTAAATTTTAATTTATCTTGATTTTATTTACTATTAGAAGTTATGAAAAAGAAATTTTAGATCCTTAATGAGCCTAAATTGTATTTTCGCGTGAGTCCATATAAACCAGAATCAAGAAAGAGTAAATGATAAGCACACTTTGCAAGGTAAATCAAGCAAAAAGAATATATAAAAGACGGGTGTCGTTGGATCGGTCTCATATCCCAAAAAGTAGGAAGAGTGGCGGGACTTCGCACATACATGTCCGATCCTACTTCCATACAAGTAGAGACTTCAGACTTAAGGTACATGGCACAAGCAGCTGCGCCTGATCCAAGTCACATTGTTCCGCTCGTCAGGCGTTTTGGAACCCGTGCCCGTACCATATTTCTAATATAGTCTTCCTAGGGCTCTAAAAAAAACACATGAGAAAGTCTACAAAAAAGAGACTCAATCTGCAGAAGAGTTAGTACGAGTTATATTCATGTAACGCACAATGAGCCATATCTGGAGTGAGGAGAGCTTAACAAAACCTGCTGAAATTATTAGCTTTTAAATCATTATTTGCTCCTCTCTTATTTATTTATTTTTAAGCATGACTCTCTGCATAGAAATCACTCCTAAATATACTAGTGTGATCATAAGCTAATGACAAACTTGTGACAAATGCAAAGTGATACAATTAATTGTGCATACATTGTGCACTCAACGGGTGACTTTACAGCATGATAGAATTTAACGCACAACATGAAATGCTTATGGCATTCAAGTGTGATGCCATAAGGAGTGAGGTAATGCGATCTTTGTTTAGGAGATTTACACATCAGCGAGTTAGCTTTGCTAGCAACCACTCACCAAGGATATGCAAGTATCGAGCCACATGTATATGGTGGCATATGTGTGCGGTGATACCGCAAGTGCCGATAAGGGTGTAATGAGCCGAACACAAAGCGAGCAGAAAACGAGTTGTTCACGAACAAAGAGTCGTTTTGACAACCATAATCACGTAGCCAAAAGATGTTATGGATTGGGGCATGATTTTAAAATTATTATTTATATTAAAACATCATTTGAATATAATTTAAAAATTTTTATTCTGTTTTATTAATTAATACTTTAATTGATTATATATCTTCGTATCTTTGTAGTCAATTAAATTTTTTAAAAATATTACTCATCAATATACATATATATATATATATATATAAACCCTAAACCCTAAACCCTAAACTCTAAACCCTAAACCCTAAGAGGGACGAGCACGACAGAGGATGCGAACGAAAGCTAGGGAGATCCGAACGAGGGCAAGGGCATGGGAGTAATACGTCGCGAAAAAAACGCGGACCGCGGTGGTCTCCCCGCTTATCGCGTGCAGTAGAAAATAAAAACCAAGTTTTTCAAAAAGCACTTAATAAGTGCAATTCAAACAGTATTGAGACGTTTTTGAAAACGCCGCCACACTTTTAAGCTGTCCCAAACGGGCTATAAGTCTCTAACATCATACCTAAAAGGCTCGCTAGAAATGAAATTGCAAAGGTTTGGGGATTTCCTCACCTATGCGATCGTTGGAGGAGTGTTCTCTGGGTTTTCTCCAAGTTCGCTCCCTCACTGAGGGAAAAAATTTGTGTTCGGAGACCGGACACAGCGCTGCGTCTGGATTTTCGAGTTACATGAGGATTACATGCGGGAGTTTTATCTGTGTAACCTTTGTGTAACTTCCATGTAACTTTCCTGTTATTTTGGAGGTATACGGGAGTTACATACATGCGTGGCCGGCTCCTATTGATCTCTAGACGCACGCCGCCTCCGGACGCAATTTTTTTCCCTCACTGAGATGGTCACAGGTACCGCAATATGTACGGACAAAAAGAGTGGGAGCACAGGAGCTAGACAAGTATCCATAATAAATTATTCTCGCATATGAAAACACGACCGAAACGTACCTTACTAGAGGGATTGCTCTTGGTCTATACGCCGCAACACGGTCTCTGCCGCGCCAGTGGTCGAAGCTCCAGTGAGGCGTCGGGCCGAAAAAAAAACAGAAGCCGGCGAGTTTGCCGGCCAAAAGGGAAAGAGACGCAAGGTCTTCGGCAGCCCAGGTCGCCGGCCGCAAGAGAGAGATACTGGCCGCTTGAAAGGAGATCGCGGGAGCTCCACAAGCTAGGGCATCGCCCCGTGAAAAGCACCTAGCCCTTCAATCCATTTGCCTCCATGGCTGGAGTAATGGGTACGCCGGCGAGGAGTTTCCGGAAGAGAGTTTCACGGCCAAGGGAACGCGGCGAGTTGGCATGAGGGAGAAGGGGCTCTCCCCTAGGTCTCGCATGCGAGAGAGGCTGGGAGAAGAGCTCGGGATGCTTACCGGCGGGAGGTCGGCTGCCGTCATGGGGATGGCTGAGTTGGAGGCAAATGTGGAGGGTGCGGCGGATTCGGGCACCAAACAGTGTGGGGCGCCGCTTATGCCAGGGAGAAAGGGCTCCGGCCGACTGAAGAGGCCTTTCCAGCGGGGGCTTCGCCGGCGAGAGAGAGAGGATGGCGGTGGATGGCCGGTGCGAGTTCGGGCCGAGAGGATTTGGAATTCAACTGGAACGTCGGCCGTGTGTGAGATGCCGGCAGGAGAGGACTGAATTTCGGTTAGGGAGTGCCGACGAGGGAGAGTCGCGCACGATTTCGGCCGAACAAGGCATAGGCCTAGGGAAAAAATTTACATAGACTTATTAAAGAAATGGTTCTTTTCCGCGGACCCGGCCGCGATGATAACTCACTAATAACCCCGATGTACCCCTGCAATACCCTACAGTCGGGCTCCAGTAACGTGCTTATAATGCCGTAGTAACTCCGGCGTAACCTTCCCCGCTCAGACATCAGTACTGTAGCAGTAATTGTGACGTAACGTGTGAATAACTTCGTCGCTGCGGAACCACGCGAATAACCTTCTTGTAATCCTTCCCCCATACATTGTGGTACCCCCTTAATGACCTCCTTGTAACCCTTTCACACTCGTTATGCGGTATCGTTATAATAACATCTAGATGACCTCTGGATAACTACTAAAACAAGAGCAAATTCTCTTATAACCCCGTGCACGGCTCGAATAACTCGTGGTAATAATTGAAAGCCAAACAGTAAGAAATCATTTTTGAAAAACAGAGCTTTCCGCGCCTCTAGGATTCTCTTCCTCTTTAACGTTACAATATTCTAGGGTTTTGCATTTCGTTTGTGAAGCAACATTAAAATGGAAGAGAAGAACATCACAGAGACTACGAAGACCGGGTTTGAAGAGGCCAAGGTTGCTGAGTTGGAAGAGGCGGATAAGTCGGAGTGTGAAGAGGCAAAGATAATGGTGAATGTAGGTCGTAAGAAAGAGTCCAAGAACGAGGTTAGTGAATCTATTAAGAAGCCCCAAACCGTTTCTAGGTATTTTTAGGTCTTGCTTTGGTTTCTTAACCATGAAGTTTGGTGATGATCATTATCTTTTTTTATGATGCTATTTAGGCATACAATAATATGATCAAAGAAAAAATGTCACATTTTTATCAACACTATAACTTTGAAAGTGATCATAGATATATATTTGATATGACATTGTCTTTTTATGAGTTTTAGTTAATATTAAATTTGTTACAATTCATAAATTATTTAGTCGAGTGGATGAATATTACCCTTAGCATAGAAATAACAAACTTTACTTGATTGCTTTAAATTTTATCATGTTATTGATATTTTTTTATATGTAATTGTTTTACTTATATTTATGCTCCAAATCAATTTGCATAGGGCTTAGAGGCATCGATGATAGTTCCTCATTTGATTGAGGATTTTTTAAATGTGGCCATCATTGAGATGCTTTGCTTGAAGTAGTTATATTTGCTACTTAAGAAATTTTGATTTTTTGAAAGTAGACCCATTATGATTTATTTTTTTTATAGCGTAATCATCATTTGTTATGTTGTTTGAAGTATTTGTATTTGTAATTTGAGAACTTTTTTTTTAGAATGAACTTTTTTATTGAGATTTTTCTGTCAACATGGTGATCATCAAGGAGTTTGAATGATTTTAATTTATTATTTTGAACTTTGCCAACTTTGTATGCTTCTCAATGAATGATTGGGTCCATGATTTGCATATAGTTTCAATTTGTTTATGTATTCATTGTATTACAGATTTTGTCAAACTCTATTATTTATATGCAGAGAATTAGGTCTATAAGTTGAATTCATCATTGCATTAATATCACAGAGTTTTTGTTTTGAAATCAGTATTCTTTGTTGATGGGCCTCAAAGGTCTAATGTAGACGTAGACAAAACTAATTTGATGAAATCTACAAGTTTTCAATTTCCAATATATGATGCTTTCATTTTATCTGATTAGATTGAAAATATGGATTCAAAATCATTCTTCATTCTCCCTATTTGTGTGTTAAATTAATTTTAAATGAAGGCTTACTGTTTCTCAAAATAGAAGTGTTGAAATTCACCTTATTTGTGAACAAAGATCATCGTGCTTCTCTAAATGTTGTAATTAAATTTATTTTAATGAAAACTTATTGTTGAAGTTTTTTTTTAATTCAGCTTATTTTTCGTCATTTGGATTTTTATTTGATGTAAAAGTATTCTATTGTATTATTGTATGTTTTTTTAGCTCAAAATCAATGAACTGCAGATGTCGTCCATCTGCCATTAGAGAAGTTCTTGATAAGGTCCGACCATCGTTCGACGAGGACAAGTGGAATAAATTGGAAGCTATGAGTTTGGTTCAGTTTTTTGAACTCTCTTCGTACCCTTATGATCATATTTTGGCAATGCACATAATTAACTGTTGAAATATTGATCAAATGACATTCTACTTGGGAGGGAAGGAGCTCAAATTAGATTTACACTAAGTTGCACTCCTGATAGGCATGTCCAATAGAGGGTTACCTGCATGCTGGAGTAATGGTCCGCCCGGTAGCATAGATGCGAGACAAATTAAGACCACACTATTCAACTTTTTACCAGTGGAGTCCTCTCATTACTTTTTACAGTTATTAATCAAATTTTTAATGACAAGTTTATTATTTCCTTCAACCAATTTTAGAGTGTACAAGGAGCTGTCATTTATATGCGATGATGTAGAAGTTTTTACCTCGTATAATTGGCCTACTACAGTATGTGGATTTCTAACTGAGCAACTGAATATTTGTGGCATGAATGTAAAGACAGAGCAGCCACTAGGATACATTACATGTTTTATTTTCCTTCTAACGGTTTGTGTCCTGTGCATAGCTCTTGAAAGCTCATTTCATACTTCTGAACATAGCAATGAATTATTTTATTATGTTTCACATAGCTCTGGTTTTATGAGTACACGTCCTTGGTCCTCCCAGCAGTTTCTGAGGCTAGACCACGAATGCTGAGGTGGATAGTAAATGTGAGGTAGAATTCTGTAAAGATTCAACTAGCCTTTAAGAGTCTCAAACCTGCCGAGGTGAGTTATTTATTTCCTTAACCCCTAGAAAGTTTTATTATGCTTACATGAGCATCATAACACTTTAAAAAGTGAGCATCATTTACTTGACCCTCCACTTGAAGAAAAATCAAGTTATGTAAAGCTTCTCGCACAACGGGAGACTCAATCCATACCACTGTCGCCCACGTTTGTTAGGTTGCTGATATAGTGCCTTAGCATATCGATCTTTAACCAACACACGATCATACATATCCACATGCTAGCCCTCGTATTGGTTTTGAAGAAATACATGAATTACTTAAAGACCAACATAAATTATTTTTAGACTTTCAAGGCTCAGTTTATACTCGTATGACTAATTTAGAGAATACAATGACATAGTTAAAATATTAAGTCAGTAATTTAGAAAAAGCAATAAAACGACAAGATGGGGAATTTATAAGGAAATTGGTAAAAGAGTCCCCGCAATGAAGCTTAATTCAAAGGATTAAGGCAAGAGAAGGTAGAAGAAAGAGACTTCTCAGTTCCCCATTTATGATTTTCGAACGGAAGAAGAAGAAAAAACCAACACAAGAGGCGGCTGAAGAGGTTGTACATATTGAGAAAGTTGAGGAACATTTTATTAAAAAGAAGGACGTCATTGGAGAGGTAAATACTGTGGAATAGCTTGCATAGTAGCATCATATAATAAAATTCTTGTTTTTTGAACTTCGAATTGTCAATATACATCAATCAGATAGATAACAGGTTGAAGTTGTAAATAAGAGGGAAGCAAACCAAGTTGAGTAACCACCATCTAATAAAGAAGAGCTTGAAGATGTAGATAAGGGGGAATCGACAGTTGTACAACAATCTGTAACTGACGACATTAGTTCTGATCCACCAACTGTGCCTATTACGGAAGCAGAAGAAGTTCAGGTTTAATCTGTAGAAAAAAGAGGACCAGGAAGAAGTCGACAGGCAATTTGTTGGTGAGGACTATTCTGATAAGGTATAAAATATTTTCTTCAAGTGTTCACTCCCCAAACTTTAATATTCCCATTATACATTGTTAGTTGTTTATTTTATAGGCCCGTCTAGCAGTACTGGTGGTCGATTTTCCCGCTAGACAAGAAAATTCAGATTATATGTGGAAAACAATCGATCTCTGCTGCTGCAAAATCACTGACTTGTTAGTCTACCATGTTTTTTTTTATTAATTTTCCCTATTACTTTTGTATTCATTTGCTACAAAAATTATATATTTGAAATGCAGGGGTGACTTGGTAATTAATATGAGACATGCGTCATTAACTCGACGTTATCTTGATGAACTACTCATGAACGGTTGGTTAGGAAATGAACAAGTTGATTGTTTTTCTATGTTGATGGAAAATAAGAGATGCAACACACCCCGACTGTATAGATCGTACATATATGTCTCCATGCCACTGGGTAAATTTTAAAATTTACGTGTTATAGAGTGCACTTAAATACCTCTAACATGGCCATTAGTTCATATGTGATATTTTTGTTTTTTATGCAGCTATACAAAGTAGGTAATGTTAAATGGTTTGTTCAACACATTACGAGAGATACCACTGAGAAGTTAGAGTTACTTCTGCTACCAATAATCAACAATCAGCATTGGACACTGCTAGTTGGGGCATTAAATGAGCGCAAATGGAAGATTATATGACTCCTTACCCAACATAATGCATTTGCATGTCTCCAGCGACATTGTAAGGCCCAAAACAATATCATTGTCCTATTCTATTGTTAAACACAACACATTATGTGTATTTCTTGATGCATTGTCCTATTCTATTTTTGATTCATTTCTACATTTAAATGTGCGGATTAAACATTTTCTGAGGGATGTCGGGGAAGCGTCCAAGGCTGATCTGAGTAACTGGCAAGTTGTAATGGCTAGAGTCATTCCAATGCAGAGCAATGGTTTTGACTATATTGTTTTCTTCTGTAAATATATGGAAACACTTGTACACAATAATGGAGTCTATTGGACAGACAAATTTGGATGGCAAAAATCTATGTCATTATTTAGTGTAGAAATACCATATGAGCTTTGTAAATTCGCATTGTCACGAACATAGTTCGGTTGGAATGATTACAAGTTTATGTTACTAATCATTTCTCATCTTAAACTTGTTAGCCATCTAATATATTTCTTCTAAGATTACTCCTCTGACTGCTTGAATTGCCACGTACAATTACTCCATTTTCCCTTTTGAAATGTACACAAACAACAACCATGAGATATCTAGATTTTCAACTCAAAGGTTCTCAAAAGTCCCTCCAGTCATTTAAACCATGTAAGTATGTTGCAATTGATATGTTGTCATTAATTCAGTCATAATATTTTCCACCTATTTCATCTAATTCTGTGAATTCTTAAAGAATTCAAGCTATTTAATGTTTTTTTTATAAATTTTTTTTTGTAATTCAATGAAATGGATTTTACACCCATGGAACTAATATATTTTTTTTGCTCAAAATGAAGGTGATTGTTGCTTATTTGCTTGATGTCGTTGGCGGTAACTCTAAACCTTATGCCATGACCTGATGCATATCTTTAGATCAAGTTCCTTTTTTTCGGCTCTCTTTTAGTGTTCTAATGAACATTCTTCTGTTTATTTAATGTAATATATTGCAATTATTTCGTGCTTGATTTCATTCTTTAAACAGGACTAAAAGAAGAGTATTTATCTCGTTTTTTCTTTGTTTAGTCATAAACTTGAAGCATAGTGCATGTTACTTCAACTGTATTACTTTGGTATTACTTTTTCTCTGCTTTGTTGATATATGATTTGCACTTTAAGATAATGGAGATGCACTGTAGGACAAACATAATTCTTACAGTTAAAACTTAACGAAGATACAACAACCACATTAGGAAAGAACAACAAATATAATAATACATAAAGAAATGAAGATAAATCTAAATAGGAAATACAAAATTTCACACTCGCTCAAGCTGGGTTAAAGATGTTGTAGAGACCCAGCTTGGTGTTCAAATCCGTGAAGCTGCTGGATGAAGAAATTTCGTGAAGACATCAACTAGAAGGTCTGTCAAAAAAGTTGGTTGTTCGCGAACAACTCGTGTTTGACTCCTTAAGTAGCTTGTGTTTGGCTTGTCTGTTAAGTAAACAAATAGAATATGAACATTTTCTTTAAGCTTGAATTGTAAATGAGCCGAAAATAAACAACTCTCTGTTCACTTATGTTCCACTTCTTTTAGCTTGAAATAAAAAAAAAATCATATAATTATTTATATAACAATGTATTATATGTATTATTTATATAAAAATATATTATATATATTTATATCTAAGTTTAAATCATAACAACTCGTGTGGTAATGTTGTTATATATTTGGTCTAAGTTTGAATCCAAAACTTTACATTATTTTTTTTAATTAATTTTAACGAGTCAATTTCGAACAGAACACGAACAAAAATATTAAAGTCGTGTCAAATACGAATACACCGTTAACGAGTCAATTTCAAACTCGAGCAATTTCAAACAAGCCGAACACGAGTCAAGCTCGAGCTCGCTTATTATCTGATGAGTTCAAAAATTTATAAAAAATAGTTTTAATCTACATATTAATTATTTTTTTACAACTGTATCATCTTATACCTCAACTAACATGCAAAAATTACAAAAAAAAAATGATAAAAGAAAATTAAGAATATAAAATAACTCATTAAATAAATGATCAACAAGTAAATATAAATGATCTCTAAAAAATATTAAATCATTAATATTTTAATAGAATTTATTAAATTTCTCAAATGAATGAATGAAACATAAAATTTATATGAATAAATATCAAATTATTACATTTGTCATAATCCATCTCTGTAAGTCAAAGAGTGATAGTCTAATTGAAAGGATAATCATTTTTTTTTGCCAAGTAATGTAGCACAATGAACAGCCATTCATGCACCACCTCTTTTCAATAGTTTACTTTTAATTTTTAAAGCCATTCGGTCAACATTAGGCGAGCTGTAGACTTTAAATTTTATCTACTTTCAATAATAATAATAATAATAATAACATAAATTTATATATAATTTTTAAATATTCAACTATCTAATATTTAAATTTTCTTTTTTATGTTTTTTATTATTTGACCTCATAAATTTACATAAAGTGAAAAAGTCTATTTAATTTTTTAAAAAGTAATAATATTAATTTTTTTAAGATAAGCCAACTTTTGTGGAGCACCTCACATCGGCTAGATATTGAGAAAAAAAAAGTATTTAAGTCATGAACTGTCCACTTCTCTTAAGAGTTTTTTTGGGAGTTTTGACAAGTGGTATCGGAGCAGAGTATTACATGTGAGGCATGTGGACTCTCCACAGTCCAGTGAGATCTTGAATGGAGTCGATTCGTAACGAGAACGTCACATAATTAAGCAGAAGAGAATATCACAGATAAGATGTCTCAGAAGACTGCATCCAAGACCCAAAAAAACAATATCCTCCACCGGACCACACAATGACGCAACACCCCAGACGCATTTCCCTCACCCTAATGGAGTCTCTTTCCTGTTTGGAACCCAAAACCTCCCCATAACACTGCCAAACTCTTTCTGTAATCGTTCTCTGTGGCCGCCGTCGGCGAAGCTAGAGGGTCATTGAAAGAGCACGGCGAGGGAAGGACGTGTTTGCGTGAGATAGAGAGAGGGGGAGTAGCAGGCTATCCATGGAGTTAGAGTACCCGGATGACTTTCGATGCCCGATTTCACTTCAAGTGATGAGTGACCCAGTGATTCTCGCCTCCGGCCACACCTTCGATCGCGTCTCCATCCAGCGTTGGCTCGACTCAGGCCACCGGACTTGTCCGGTGACCATGCTCCCTCTCCCGCCTCACTCACCTCTCATTCCTAACCATGCCCTCCGCTCCCTCATCGCGAACTTCTCCCCCTTCACTGCTGGCGCCTCCCGAACGTGTTCGATGTTGCCGGAGAAAGACTCCCTTATTTCATCTCTCTCTTACCCCGCAAACCCAGCTACACTCTCGCTTCTCCTTCGCCTCGCCAAAGATGACCCTGCCTTCCGACACTCTCTCGTCAACTCTGGCGCTCCATCTGTCCTCCTTCGTCACGCTGCTTCCCCGGATTCCCACGACATCCAAGGTCTTTCGCTTCGCATACTCCTTTACCTCTCGTTGGACGGCGACGATGCTCGCGTTGGCCTGGTGGCCGATGGCGCTCTTGATCCCCTAATTCATGTCCTCACCGTCGGAGGCCCCAACGCTGCCCTAGCTGCCACTACCCTCACAAGCCTTGCTATGGTCGAGGTCAATAAGTGCACAATCGGCGCTCACCCATTCGCTATTCCGAGCCTCTCTGCTCTCATCCGCAGCGGCAAGGGGAGGGAACGCCGCGAGGCTGCCACTGCGCTCTACGAGCTCAGCAAGTTCCCGGATAATCGCCCTCGTGCTGTTCGTTCAGGCGCGGTGCCCTCTTTAGTAAGCTTTGTAAGTGATGGCTCCGAGAGGGCAGTTGAGGTCCTGGGGTTGCTTGCGAAGTGTAGAGAAGGGCGGGAGGCTATGAGGAATGTCAAGGGTTTTTTGAAAGTTTTGGCTGGAGTTTTGCGGGAAGGCAGTGCAAGAGGCATTGAGCATGCCCTTTTGGTTCTGAATTTGATTTGTTCTGATAGTGTGAAGATGAGTCGGGATGTAAAGCAAGAGGGAGTCGAAGATATATGCTTCATGCTGGTTGAATCGGATGAAGGGAAGGTTGGGAGGAATGCTTTGATGATGATTAGAACTTTGGAGAAGGAAGGAATGAGCGGCCACTGTTGACTCGTACTTTGGTTTTCTGTTTCAAAGAGGTTTGGCGTCAAAGCAGGCGGAGATTTAGGAGGTAAGTCTGTTTAAGATACTGTAAAAAAAAAAAAATTCGAGAAATCTTATGAAATCGTCCTGTCAATATTAAAATGCTGTAGCTTGCAACTTTTAGTTGTAAACGTTTGCTAAGGAGTAAGTTGATCTTATATTTATACATAATGTCCTCTTCAGGTGCTATTTTGTTGTGCGTCAGGGACTTCGGCTGGGTTGATATGCCATTTTTCTTCAATTTGGGTGGATTTATCTCATCTCGCATATGACCCTAAAATGTTTGATTTATTTGAGTTATCCCTTTTATACATAGAATACAAAAGGTTGTTGAAACAACCAAGTGCATATTACCACTTCTTAACAAACTTCATCAAATCCACCTCTTGTCAGTTAGACCAAATTGTACTTCCTTTGTAACAAACCCTCCTATATTAGCATGTATTGGAACATGAAATCAGTAGTGAATTCATTATCACATTCCAATCTAGCATTCTTCATCTTGCTGTGTTTCAGTTCAGAATCCTAGCAGTACTCAGCATATTGGTAATGTGAATTTAAAATGATTAATTGATGTAAATATAGATGTAAGTTTCGCTTCATTATTTTCTAGTGCTGCATGGCTGAGTTTTATGGATACATCACTTTTATTTTCTTAAGTTATTGTTACACAAATTCTCTAATTCTTCTTTAAATAGAGCATGTGGTTTCACTTCTCAATGTTTTTCCAGCATTGCTGGAGATTTTGGCACTAGTAGAATTTCCATCAATCTGTATGCTATAAGGTTAATGATATTTCGTGGTGCCACCGTACCGTCTTTTTTGCATCTCCTCTTCGAAATCATGTGTGGATAGGATGTTGTGGAACTCCTAGTATTTGGGATTATGTTAATCGTGATGATGATAGTGCAAGTGTGATTAAGTTAGTGTAGCAGAATTGTGTTGTTAAAGATATTAGGTGCCTTTTAAGTGAGGCGCTTTTTTAATATCTATAGTGTTAGGCATAGTGTAGGGGTGTAAGTGAGTCAAGCTGACTTGTGAGCCAGCTCGAGCGCGGCTCGATAAGTGGCTCGTGAACGGAGCTCGATGAGCTAACAAGCCATGCTCAAGCTAGCCCCGACTCGACTCATTAGCTCATGAGTCAGCTCATTTAAAAAAAATTAATAAAAAATATACTCAAAATATATTAAATTTGAAGATTTTATGTTTAGAGTAAAATATTAAAAAAAATAAAATTTTGTATTTAATTTTAAGTGATTTTTTTTTCTCTCATAATTGCTCATTCTATTATAATGCTACCTTAAATTAATATTATTTTCTCTCATTTATAATAAACAAGCCGATTCGTGAGCCAGCTTGAACTAGTGCACTTACCCTTAGGCTCGACTCGACTTGTTTACACTCCTGCCCATAGCGGCATAGGCCTAGGCATCCGACTGACCAAAGTGTTGGTCTAAATAATTTAATCTATTTTAACTATGAGAAGTATTTTTGGAGTGTTTAATATTCTGATCCCCACGATAAAATCTTAAAATTTAATTGGGAGTATTAGCACATTTTTAAATTTTAATCATTTTAACTATCAAAATAATGAAACCTTGCGAAATAGTTTATCTAAAATAAACCGTACATAAGATTTAAAAGTTTTGTTTCAACTAACAGATAAAAACTTAAGTTGGTATCTTCTTTAGTGTAAGGTTAATTTATGGGGAAATAATTACCAGTGTTATTTGCGGCGGTAGAGGATAGATGTTTATCGTCTTAGTTTTGCACGAAGATCTCACACAAGTAAATGAAATAAAATGCAAGATTCACCCAATCTTCTTACGTTGAAAACTCGAAGGGGAAAAATCACTAGGCTCACATAGGTGAAAATTTTCCATTATGCATGTATAATTTATAAGATATTGCTTACCCCTAAATAATATAAAATAATATTATAAGGGTGGAGCTATTGATTTGATTTTCACAAGAGGAGTGATAGAAAATGTTGAAGTGGCAACGACCTGACTGTTATGATGGAAGTTCGAGGATGGGGATTGTGTAATTGAGATCTAATGTCATATTCATCTACGGTAGTGGTGACCAGGCAATAATGGTTTGATGATCACGACTACAACGACCAAGTGACGCTGGTTCAACGATAGCGGTTTGACGACAAGGATAGTGATGTCAACGGGAGACCGTGGTTTGGTGGTAGTAGTTGAGAAAACCAAGCAACGATGGTTTGGCGGTGACAGTTTAAACGGTAGTTTGACGGTGACGACTGCAACGACGGTGATCCTTTGGCAGTAGTCAGGTAAAGAAGACATGACGGTGAGTGATCTGGTAAATATTGTGTTGGTGGCCGAGCGACACTTATCCAACGACGACGACAACGGTTTGATGGCAAAGGTAGTGGCAACCAGGTGTTGGAGATCTGGCAATGAAGGTGGCTCGATGAGGGTGGCTTGAGCTAGTGGAGCTTCAAAATCCTCAAGAATTTTCTTCTCATCCAGGTCCTCCTTTATGAAGATAGTAGGGGTCTATTTATAAATTTTGGGAGTGACATTATTTGTAAAAAGTACTTTAATCCAAATCATTTATCAGACGACCCATTGTGATTACCTTGATTGGATAATATTTTATGAATATTTGGGTGCTATAATGATATTTAAATTAAGTGATCTTAGGCTGGTTGGATTTGTCTATTTGAGACACTCGATTTAACTTTAAATTTGCCAAATTTTGAGACATTTGATTCTCCAAACTGTTTTAAAGCTTCTTATTACTTTAAGGTGCATTATTTGGGTTCACTTGGACTCAGATCAGTTCACTTTTGCTGTCATTTGGCTTGTAGTGAGGCATTCCACTCGATTATAATTTTGAGTATAGAATATTCTTAATTTAGATTTTAAAGCTTCCAGTCCTAATGTTCATCGAGATTCATACTTGATCAAGAGGATCTTTTTGGGGTGTATCGATTAGGTATGAAATGCTATTTGTTTTACTCATTTTCTTCACCTTGTGTCATGAAACCACCAAACAAATAATTGTACTGTGCTGCACCACATTTCGGCTTTACTTCCAGCACAATCCTTCCCTTGGCTCTTTTTACCTTCACTCATTTCTTCCTCCATTCTCATTCACCTACCAAATATAAAGATGGGAAAAGAGGAAGCGTGGACTGGGTGATCCCCACTTTCACATTTTGTTATTACCCCTTATCCCACCCCCAATGCAGATGGATCCACAACATAACTTTGGGTTTGTTTTTTTGTTTGTTTAAAACTATTTACATAGTTCCCTTAATTTCGTTAAATTACATTAAGTCATAGTGGTTGATCTAGTGCGGCTGTTATCATTGCTAGTATTTGTTTCAATTTATAGCCCACATTTGGAAGTTGGCAAAAGATTGACATGTTAAGTTAGAGCTACACAATTTATTTGTAAGACCCATAGAGGAAGAGGTCTATTTAAATAGTAAAATTTCTCATTTGGTCAAAAGGTCAAGTTGAAAATTTTTCTTACACGTCTCTCTTTAGGTGTCCGTGTATTCGGTAACAAATTATTCTTAATTTTATGAGGTCATTAATCTTTTGAATGATTGTTATTCTTATTTTTCATGTCATACTTCTGCATTTTGAATCTTAGTCTAACATAATGTATTTGCTTTTGCTCTTGAACTAAGGATGCAATAGTCTTCGACTCATCATGAAACATTTGGTTCTAGATTTTTTTCCCGCCTCTTGGTTCTCTTCAAAATTTGACGTGTTTAAAGTTTAAACCTATGCCTGCTTGTAAATTTTGAGACGCTGAAGTTGCTGTATATCTCTTCTACTTGATTTTTGAAATAGATAGCAAGTCACTTATTTCTCTCCTTAAAATGCTAATACAGCAACTAAATATTAAGATTTCTCAAGCAACATATAAAAAAAAAAAAAAACGGGTTTCAGTGGATTTCAGATTGCAACCTGGACCCCCAGTCCTGTATTTGGACAAAAAAAAATGGGGCCTTGGCACTCGGTTCACAAATGCTTAAATTTATATTTTGCAGCAAAAATGGCTCCTAGGCATTGTAGATATCAAGCTGAACTTGTATCAATTTCTCTATCATTCCTCTCCGATGGACGCACAAAATATATTTTCTCATATGCCATTTATTTTTTTTATTTTTCGGAAGATTTACCTACATACCACTTAATTCATATGTAATTACATATCTAGTCTAAACTTCATTTTTTACCTGTATGTCATCTTACCTATCAATGAAAGCTGTATTTCACTTTTTAAAAAGTTAAAATGGTGGTATTTTTGATATGATATGAATGATTATGGTGTTATAAATGTAAAAAGTAAAATTCAATTGTTTGATTTGTAAATACATAGGAATTTGGTGGTATTTAATATTTCTGCTAATTTTTGCTTGCATCTAGCATAAGGCCATCTCATTAACAACCAGCCAGCCGTTCACTATTTGTGAAAAAATAACTTGTTCTTGACGGTGTGAACATAAAACACAAATTTGAGCGCACGTGGAAACCGCTATACCATATATTTTAGTGATGTCTTTTCCACCTTATTGCTGTGGTCCTATGCCTATCTCAATTCTACTGGTGGAGAACTAGACGAGACTAATAATAAATAGTCTATTTCGTGATTGTGTAAATTTGTTTCTTCTCTATTTCATCTTGTTTTCCTTGGATGCTGTAGGGTCTGCAACCATAGGTAAACAATGGGGTCAATGTCGGAGCCCAGATGACTTCATACTTCCACTACTGTAGATCTGATTTTGCTTGTGACCAACTACGTTTTTGGGTCATTTACATACAATTCTATGTATTTACATGTCTAACACTTAACACTTTGCTTTTCTATATTTATACCGCCCAAATCTTTCACATCACATAAAAAAAGGGATAATTACATATAGACCTGCTGCAATATTGATATATACAAATTAACCACCCAGATGATTTTTTTGAACTGCAGAACCGATGTGTTTATGCGTGCCGCGATCAAGCTATTGAGAATTTGACAGAAGTGAAAGATATGGGGTGGGATTTTACCATGTATTTTGATATTTGAGTCAGAATTTAGAAAATGAATGAAAGAGGGTGGCTGATTTATAATTAGTAAGTTTCGGGTGGTCTGTATGTAATTGTCTTTAGAAACAAATGCCATTTTAGCTTCAAAAAAGTGAAATACACCTTTTCATGGATAGATAATGTGTAGACATTGGAATTTAGGTGTTAGATGCGTGAATCTTCCGATCTTTTTAACTGAAGGATAAGTTCATAAATAAGTTCTAATCGTTTGACATTTATATATGTTATCTGTTTTTCAACCATATGATATATTGACTAAACCAATACTTCATATCTGAACAATTTTCTTCTTATGTGAGAGTTCTTGTACCATTCACTAACAGCCCGTTTAATTAAGTTCTCACGTTTGAATTTTTCTCAATCACGATTGAAGACAAAATACAGGCAGGAACCATAAACTAGTGGCTCGATTGCAATATAACCAATCACTAATATCATGTGCTTGGGTGCGAGTCATTAGGGGATCAAAATTGGGTCCATTATATTTAAAGCATATTTACATATATACCATCAATTTTGTATGTATTTACATATCTAACACCTAAACTTCAATTTTTTACTTTAGGTGTTAGATATGTAAATACATAACAATAGGGTGGCATGTATGTAAATGCCCCTATGTTTAAAATCCCAGGTTTGTTGATGAGGTTCAACCGCTTATTTCTACATCATAACATCAACATATTCTTCAAACATTCAATAGAAAATTTCCCTTGATACTTTCACGTGCCTCAACGGTAGCATAAATGAGAAGGTTAGAACTCTACTCCTTTGGTTCAACTGTCTTTTGTCCATATTGGCCACTTGAGCGGCGGCTGAGTAATGGCAAATACTGTTATCGGTTTTGTAGCCTCTAGTTCATTGAATAGGTAGAGAGGAGAAGACTTTCATAAAGCAACCACATGAATTATGTGGATGCTGATGCCTGCGCTCAGAATGCTATATGACGAGTATTTTTTGAGGAAGGCAGTATTCTAACTCAAATTTGATTTGGAAGAACTTTGACGTTATTAAATTTATTTTGAGATGAATATTTATATAAGTATTAATTTATTAGTCATGTATTGTATTGCATAGTAAATTTGATGATTATTATGCCCAATTTTGATGAAATTTTAATTAGGTTATCGTGCATAAAATGTTGAGAATTGAACCTTATTTAGGGTCCTATTGATAAAAAGATAATATTGAAGAAGTCTAGGAGTTTATTTGTAAAATTTTGTAATATCCTATTTAAGTCTGTGTTATGAATGTTCCAATTAGATTTTGCAAAATTCCTTTTTTATGGTATCGGAGCCTAACCCTTCATCTTGGTGCTGCTACTTTGGATTGATGTGCATCCTCAATCGTCGCGATCGAGATATTCATCGCAAAATAAGTCGCAATTAGAGATAACTGGGAAGATGATTGTGAGTCGCTATTAGAACTAACTGAGATGACAATCGGGATGGACGCTCGGGAGGCATGACAGTACAGAAGGGCAGGGATGGTGGGACAGGCTCGGTCTTGTGGAATGTCTAAGAAATTGCGGCGAAGCTTTCAATCTTCTGTGCAGGGAGGATCGGGCAGAGGGTTTTGCAGTATGGCTCGAGCGGCTTCACTCAAGGCGAAGCACTTGTGACACCAGAGCAGTGGAGGAGAGAACTTTGGCTCTACGCACTTGAGAGGACAACGAATGTTGGGGAAAAGTTAAATTGAGGATGTATGGAGATGGAGATAGTGTGAGAGGTAAAGTTTTGGGGCTTCTAAGAAAGATAGATACTGAAATTTCAAAGATCTTGGTTAGGCATAGAGGGAGCTACTACCTCAGCATGTGCTTCGTTACAAGTGAAGCTAGATCTCTCTACTGTGGATTTGAAACTTGACGGGCCGACTTCATAACTTGGTCACGTCGGATCAAAGCCGCTCTAGTAAGGAAGTGACTAGAGGGATATATGATGGGGGTCGAACCAAAAAGTGACAGTGCTGATAGGGATGAGTGAAGGACCACACATGCTTTGCTTTACACTTGGATACTCAACTTGATGGTTTCATCAAATGCTTTATCAGTAAATAACTTTCGAAAGGTGAGTGACATCTGGGTGAAGTTGAAGATCTATGCTGGAGTTGAGAATCACGTGAGGGTGTTCTAGATTAGCGAGAAATAGAGATAGTGGTTCAGGGTGATAGATCGATTCACGAGTACTCCATAGTGTTGGAGTGGTTGTGGGCAGATCTTGATCACTTCTAACTGATGTTTAGCTGTGGCGATCCAGAGTGCAAGAAATTAGAGATCTTTACATGGATGAGGACTATACAATTTCTCTCACATCTAAACCCTCTCTTTGATCAGAGGAGATCGGTCCTCCTAGCTTAATCGACCATCCCTTCACTAAATGATACCATAGCTGCAATATTACAAGAGGAGAGTCACATGAAGCTATACTCTGAGCCGAGTGGAATTCCGGGTGTGTGATTAGTGTTGGCTACCTTGAGCTTAGATATGATAGGTGTTTAGGAGGATACTCACAAGTTTTACAACTGTGGTGAAGTCGGCCACCTAAGCAAGACTCGTCCTAGGCTACCTAAGGAGTGAGAGACTGATGGACGTGGACATGATGGAGGCCGTGGTGGTCGAAAAGGTGGAAAATGGGCCTACCAGGCAAACTTGATAGTAGCAGAGGAGGGAGAGATGTGTGATTTTGACCAATAAGGATCATGAATGTCTAGAGTTGTTGAAAAAAAAAAAACAGAAAGTAGCAGGAGATAGGGTTGAGGATGGTTCCAACCAGACGTCATCAAATGGTAACGTTGTCACTTATGCTCTCACAAAGGTGATTGTGATATACATGCTCTTGCCTCTATTTTAGCCACATGATCATCAAAATGGATAGTAGATTCTGGTGTAGCACAATATACGACATGTTATGCTAGAGGATTTTCGTCCTATACTCCCCTAACAATACCAGAGAGCATCTAGACTGCTGATGGTACAACACAACTTGCAGTTGGTAAGGTTACAGTGAGGATTACCAATTATGTGATTTTGTTTAGTTTTATGCAAACATCTTTTTCTTTTTTCTAGAGAACCTTTTATCCATCAGTGGCATTATTCTCCAACTAAAATGTGTACTTTCTTTTGATATTCCTGAGCTGATCTTCCAAGAGAAAGGGTGTGCCAGACACTTAAGACTGGAACGTGGCATAGTGGACTTTAATACTTGGACCTGGAGGAGATGGACAGGAGATCCACACGCCTCCAGGAAGGGGTTTTGCAGTAAGCCTGGTGAGCCACTAAATGCATGATCCAAGGAAAGGCCATATGGATGCAGTGTATCAGATTCTATTGTACCTGAAGAATGCACCGGGAAAGGGGCTGTTTTTTAGGAAGAATGGGCATGTAGATGGGCATGTTCTATAGATGACAAAAGATCAACATTAGGATACTGCATGTTCGTTGGGGGCAACTTGGTCGTTTGGAAGAGCAAGAAACAATCTATAGTAGCGAGGTGAAAAGCAAAACCAGAGTATAGGGTTATGGCCTTAGGAGCTGTCGAGATGACTTGGCTGAGGCCCTTGTTGGTCGCGCGCGAGGTGGACCAAGGACCTCAATGAAGTTGTGGTGCGACAACAAGTCTACAGTTAGCATTGCCAACTAGCCGGTGCAACCCGATAGAACCAAACATGTGGAGATTGATAGATTCTTCATCAAGGAAAATCCGACTAATGGGCTACTGGAGCTAAGTCATGTAGCCACTGGAGTGGCTGACTACCTCACTAAAGGACTTAGTTCATTAGATTTTTTTAGGTTATGTGACAAGATGGGCTTGGTAGATATCTTTTCCCCGTATTGATGGGGATTGTTGAGTAGTGGACCATATTTAGGGCTTCCTATTGGTAAAAAAAAAAGATGATACTGAAGAAGTCTAGGGGTATATTTGTAAAGTGTAGTAATACCCTATTTAAGTCCATCTTATGAATGTACGGATTAGATATTGCAAAATTCTTTTTCATAAAATTGTTCTTCTTTTCTTGCATACATATAGTATTGTAATTGTTTACACACTATTAGCTATTAGTGCGTTGTTCATCAATGTTTTTCTGACGAAGCGGAGATACCAATTCATCATGTTGGCACCAAGCCATAGAGCCGTCAAATAAAAATTAAACATACGGCTGCACATTCTATAGTATAAGTTGGTTATAAGGCCTGAAATTATTTCATACGGATAATGTACGTGGCGCTGCTTGCGTAATAAACCTCAAATAATTTTCATTCAGGGTTATTGGAGGTTATTGGCAGGTTATTGGATATTAATTCCAATAACTCAATAACCCCGCAATAACTTCTCCACTCTCAATAACTTCTTCGACTCTATTTAGGTATTATTCATAGGTTATTATGGATGTATTACGAGATTATTGGAGTTTGCACGTGGAATTGCGTACGTTCTCCGTAAAAAATAATTTCACCATCTTTTGAGCTGACTCTAGTAAATGAGTGGTACCTGGGCTTATTGAAAGTTAAGATTGCGAGCTCCAACTTTTTGAGAAACTCAGATAGAGCAATAAGCTCCAGCTCAATAAAATTTAAATCTTTCAATATATGTAAACCCTAAAATCTAAACCATAATTGAGCTTGTTCCTATGCTAATAAACCTCAACTAAAATCAAAATCCTCATAAGATAATGGAGTGATCTGCTCTGCCTGTATAGCCATTCATCATTTTTTGTATTGTGTACAGCATTATTATAGAGCACTTGTGAAATTGCATCTCTTGAGAATGAAAACTGATATTCTATCTGAAAATATTCAATCTAAATGGTATGCCATGAGACCAAGTGCCACGTATTTCTCGCGGCGAAAGTTCTTTTTAATGGATGGTTTTGTATTTTATGCCATGCCAGCCACATTTTATGGTAGTTTTTAAAGAAAGATTTACATACATACCACTTTTTTTTTCCATTTATATATGTATCTAATGCATAAATTTCAGTTTTTCCATACTTACCACCTTTTCCTTGCATGAGAATGTGTATTTCATTTTTTTTATAAGTAAGAAAGATGATATTTTTGATGTGATATGAAATATTTAAGTGGTATAAATGTAAAAAAGTGAAGTTTTTACGAGCGTGTAAGTTTTTATTTATATAAGTAATAATATTCTAATTTTTATTCTTGTCAGGTCTAACAACATAATTTTTACTCTTAAGGGTAGTTAGATCTAGTTTATAATCACACAGTTAGCTTTTTCAAAAGTGTACGACAATGAAACAAATTTCATGTATAGTAAATTCATAAGGATGAGAGTTGTGAAGCTACATTTCTCAAATATGGGTACAAAGGAGAAAAACTTTTTAGAATCGCATTGACTCCAATTTTGGTGAATCTCTTTCCGAGTGTATAATTTTAGCTTACAAGCACTTAGGGCGACTCGCTGGTTGATGATGAAAGGACCGGTCTAAGTCTGATCGAGTTTGCCGATCGATTGTCTTCGTGTGATTGGATCTGCTTTCTGTAGAATTAGGTCATCGGGTGAGAATTTTCATTCTCAAACATTCTTGCTATAGTATCGAGTGGTTCTTATGTTTCTCTCTTTTTGTCGGAGTGCTGCATTAATTTGAACTTTCTCGAGCAGATCGAGGGCAAGCACTGCTCCATCATTTACATCTTGCTAGTCGTTGAGATTCTCTTCATCGGAAGATGTAACAGTTATGATTCTCTGTCTATGATGATTTTATTCGACTGGTAACATCATTCCACGAGAAAGCATGTAAAGCATTTGCCCGTAGGACGAACAGGAGCAAGTCCGCCCAATTGCCTTTAGCACCTTCAACCTTCTTTTTCAGAAGAGTTAGGATGATCTTGTCTGTAACTTCTGCTCCCATTTTTTCAATGGTCATGTATGGACGTGAATTTGAGGTTGACTCTCTTACTTTGACAGAAATCTCTCACCCTTTGATCCATGAATTGGGTCTCATTATCAGTGATGAGTATTAAAGGTAAGTCATACCGACAGATAACGTCTGTCCAGATAAATCTTTGGATGAGTTTTGTTGTAATTCAGGTGAGAGTTTTGGTTCTTATCCATTTGTAAAAATAATCTATGGAGACTGAGAGAAATTTTTGCTGCCTTTTTGAGTGAGGAAATGACCCAAGGATATCAACTCTAAAATAGTGAAAGGTCGCGACTAACTATTAGTTGCAATTTTTGGGCCAGTTGTTGCTGCAATAGTGCATTTTTTTTGACACTACTTGCACCTTTGAGAGAAATCTTCTGAGTCCCTCATGAGGGCCGGCTAGAAATATCCTTATCTCTAGCCACGGTGAGCTAAGTTCATTCCGCCGAAGTGACTTCCATACTCACCAGAATGCACGTCTTGGAGGGTTTCTTCCATCTCATTTTCCTTTATACACCCCAAGAGTAACGAACTGGTTGATCTTCAAAAAAGTTTGTCTCTAATAAAGAGGTATTGGGCAGCTTTAAACTTGAACCTCCGAGGATCTGTTACTTCTTCGAGGATCTTTCATGTTTTTTGATAGTGAATGTATGGTTTCATCCAAATTTTTATACCATCAAATTCCACGCCCACTGCCCCTACCTCTTTTATGGTCGGTCGAAAAACCATTCATGACATATTTTCTCCAAAGCATATGTTCCTTGACAGAAGATCAACCACTTTGTTTTCTTCTTGTCTAACATGTTTGATTCGGAACTCTACAAAATTTCCTATCTTTTTCTTTGCCTTGTTCCTATATTTGCCATCATCTCTTCCCAAGCCTAAAATTCTTCATTGAATTAGTTGACAACAAGTTGAGAATCTGACTTTAATATTCGATGTCAGACACCCATTTGAGAGCTAGGCATAGCCCAGTTGTTGGCATAACTTTTTAATGTCACTATTATAGGGTGTTTTCCTGCACGACTCGACATAATTTATAGTTTGTTCATATAGTCCCATAGCTTGAGACACCCATTCAGAACTCTCAAGCACATGTTTGGGGTATGAAGCTAAGGTTGGTAGTGATTTAGCTTTACCCGGAATAACCCGCCATTGGATGGGCTCATTAAGGACACGTGACATATGTCCTATCCATTCTGGTGTTCAGAAGTCATTCTATGTATGTCTGGAGCCACCAATGGCCAAGGGAAGTCATGGAGTCCACCTACACTCGTTGTGGGAAAATTAGGGTTTGGGACGACCCAACCGCATCGTGGCTTAGTGTGATTGTCGGCAAAAAATCTCATGGTAAAGACCGATAAAAGTGTTCATTTTTGAAGTTATGAGATCATATTTTAGCCATATGCAGTCTCCTGCAACTTTCAAATCGAAGAAAACCTCCGCCGGATATTTTTGGTGAAAATTGTGGTTTGGACTGACTTACTGACGCAGGGGTCCGAGGCGCTTTTTGGCATCGGAATCCCCAATTTGAAGCTTCCAAAATGTTCATTGTAAGCTACAGGGTCATATCCTAGCGACATGCATGTTTCCATAGCTTCTGGATCAATAGAAAAGGTCCTATGGACATTTAGGCTCAAGATTTAGGGTATAGACTGTTGGGGCTTCTCGCCTCTTATGGTGTACCCTCATCATCCAATTAGATGTAGAGAGGTCAATGCTCTTTTTGGGACAATTTTTGGAGGTTCAAGGGTCCATTGGAACGCCCCATGGGAAGATTGAAGGAAAGTTGATTGAAAAATAAAATGAAAAAAATTTCTTAGGGGTTGCTCATATGCGCCCCTAATTTTGGCACCTAGGTGCCAACACCCAATGGCATCAATTGGAGTGCCATCATGAGAGGATGGTGCCTACACGCCACCTCCTAAGCATGCGATAAAGGGGTGCATTTGCGCCCCCAATGGGTGCCTGAATGCCCCAGCATGCCCTACGATATATAAAGCATGAGCCTATGCGCCTAGGCCCTAGTGCATAGCCGCTACCTATGCGCCGGGCTCAATTTGTCACATGTTTTCGACCTGTAGGCCCCCAAAAAATAGCCTAATCACCGCAAAACAGTTGGTTAACCTCCGCGAAACGGTTCTAAAACAAAAAATGGGGTTGTTTCTAAAGCTAAACATGTAATTTTATAATATGTGAGGCCACCTGTTAAAATTATATAATAATATTATTATAAGTATTATCCACCTATTTTAAAATTATATATATATATATATATATATATATATATATATTAGGCCATATGTCAGACCATCTTTTTTAAGGATCACCACTTTCTTGTGATGTGCTTTAGATCCCTTAGATCTTTAGAACTGGGCCGGTGTGGAGACCCCGTTAAAGTCATATCGTAACCGGAGGCTTTATTTCTTGTCCCACCAGTTCTGCCATCAATATCCTTAAGTGAGTGGGTCTCATCATACCTCGATCACCAATTGAATGATCATTAAATTGATTGCATGTTTTTGTATTTTGATCGGCCTCCCTACCCTGTAGTATGATCAACCTTATTCATGTTTAGGTTGAGGGATATCCTTCTCCCTCCACTCATCATCCCACGAGCCTTTTTTGCTCTATTGACGATTATACTTCTACCATTTTGAGATGGGTGGGTTCACGTACTCCTCCACTGTAATGTGTTCGTTGGCAAACTCTAAGAGTTTGACCAAAGTTTGGGGTTTCCGCAAACCTAGAAAATTATTAAATTGCACTCTTTTTATTCATTTTACAAGGGCAGCCTGGACAATCGCCATCTCCAAATTTTGTACTTCCAACATCTCAGTTTGGAACCATATAACTTAATCCCCTGGGCTCTTATTCGATCCTTTCATAACGTACCATAAGGATTATGATTCCTTGCAGGGCTTTTGGGCACTAGGGAATTGTGTTGTAAACAATTTCTTGAACTCTGTAAAGGATATGATAATCCCTACCGTAAGCCCATGGAACCACGTACCTAAGAGTCGAATCTCTCAGTGTGGAGTAAATCAATCGATACTTCAATGTGTTAGAAATTTTGAGAAGGCAATTTGCCAACTTAAAAAATGTAATGTGATCGGGTGGATCACTTTGACCTTTCTATGGCTCCAGAGATGGAACTTTGGGGGGCTTTGTATCAACTATTTGCCGAAAAAACACATTATGTAATCAACGGGAAATCCTACATTCGCTCTGCTTGCAATCTACTCCTTGGTATGGACCTAGCACTATCTTGGTATTGTGATTCTTCAACTTGTTTGGCTCCTTGAGCATTCAAATGATTGGGACTCAAATGTTGGAGGATTAGGTTGTGGGAGGGGCTGTGTTATCCCCTCAAGCACCACGTAGGTTAGTTCCGTAACCTAATATGTCATCCGATCTTGGAGCTCCTAAATTTGTTGTCACATGAATTCTCTTACAGACTCTCTATTAGAGGTTTCCCCTAGATGTGTTCCTTCTCCGTAATGTGCTCCTCTTTTTGTTGAAGACATGACTCCACGCTCTCCATACCTTTTAAGATGTTGAATCTCAAATTGTCTTCCGAATCATGCCCAAGGAATTGAGCACTGGTCAGATGAGAGAAATAAGGTAAAAGAAGGAGAGTGAAAAATAGTTCTAATTCTTTGGGAATAAATTCAATAGTTTTTCTTGTGGAAATGATCCTCTTATTTATAAATCATAGGAGTTGCCCAGTAGATTATATGATTATCTCTCACTTAATAGAAACGTTACAACAAATTTATGTTTTATTACACCTTTATATATTTGCAACTGACTTTGACATTTTTTTGATATCGGTAGTCATTGTTGGTATCATTTTGTATTTGTAACTACCACAAGTACCATTTTATATTAGTAACTGCTATACTTGGTCATTTGATCGTTGCTTGGTTAGCTAAAAGTCTTTAACCGACTCACAAGTCTTCAGAGAGCTTCTCAGAGAGAGTCCCTTGTGAAGACCCATTGTCCTTAGGAAGGATTATTTCTTCAGGTAGAGGGTTCATCACCGTAATATGATGGCCGACCTTTCTTCGGTCGAGAGATCTTCATAGATGTCCTGTGAGAGTTCTGCTAAGCAATAGTTGATCTTGTGAGTTTGCGTCAATTAATTTGTTTGTCTAGGTGCTTGGGGTTCTTTGGTTCAGACGAACTTTCATTCTGTCGGCCCGTGATTCGACCGACCGAAATGATGCTAGATAACTCGATCCTTTGCTACTTTTCCATGCGATCCATTGAATTTTCTCAAGATTCATGCAGTCACATTTCCAACGTACAACATATATATGTATATATATATATATATATATATATATATATATATATATATATATATATATATATATATATATGTAAGTATATACCTTTTAGCACTACTTCATATATGTATATGTATGTATGTACATATATGTACATGTATATAAGTATGTATACATATGTATGTGTGTGTGCACACATACATACATACATACATATACATATATATATATATATATATATATATATATATATACATATATATATATATATATATATATATATATATATAAAGATTGATCAACAGTCGGAGATCGCCGATCAACCCCTATAGGTTGAACTGACCGAGGAGCGGACTCCCCTTCCAGTCCTGTGTCCTATTCAAATCATGTCGTAAGGGATGGGATTCGAACCCTCCTACCAGAGGGACTTACGCCGAAGGTCGCAACCAACGAGCCAAGGCTCGCGCACGTTATATGTGTGTGTGTGTGTGTGTGTGTGTGTGTGTGTGTGTGTGTGTGTGTGTGTGTGTGTGTGTGTGGATGTTTGAATGTATGGGTGTATCTATGTACACACACACAGATATATATATATATATATATATATATATATATATGAAACAAAAGATATAATTTATTGAAATGAAAAGAGTACAACAAGTGATATGGGAGGGCCCAAAAAATGGAGCTCTACCCATAAACAAGACTCACATAAACGACAAAACAAAGCAAGACATGCAAATAAATAGTGCAATGGAAGGGGTCGCCTAAGTCTTCCTCTTCCTCAGGATCTTTCTTAAAGAAGAGAGATAAAATAAGTTCTGAAGAGCTGAGCCCATGTCAGGAGAAGCCGAAGTGTCGTCCAGTAATCCAAGTTGAAGATTACCCTACCTTTTTCCTTTTTCCGAGAACTGTAGACATACCATTTTTCTTCTTCTTCATCTTCATCTTCTTCTGCTTCTGAGAACTCTTGGATATGTATGTGTGTGTGTGTACACACGCATACATACATACATGTACATACATACATATATATATTTATTGATATATATATATATATATATATATATATATATATATATATATATATATATATATATATGTATGCTTGTATCTATTTAATTAAATATGTATGTATATATGTATCTATGTATGTATATTTTTAGCTAGGTACATACATTTATGTATACATACACACACAAATACACACGTGCGCCCGAGCGCGCGCACACACACACAAATATATATATATATATATATATATATATATATATATATATATATATATATATATATATATAGTGTACGCGATGCGGGGCGACCTGCTTGGGCGATTTCGGGGGCGCAAGTGAGGCAACTAGGGTTCCATGGCTCCGTATTCCCTGATTCAATGGTTTGGTGAGATCCTTCCTACTCTCTACTCTTCTTTGATTAAATTGTGATTCGGGCTTCTCGCTAGTGATTTGTTCGCCATTTTCGTTGTTTGGCTTCTCTGTTCTCCTTTTATTATGGCTTGCTCGCAGCACCTTGCAGTTTGGATCACTGTGGTCTTTGTTCGCGATTTCCTCGCACCTGGTAGTTAGCTTTGGATTTACTGTTAATTTTGCGTTTGCTTTAGCGAGATCCAGTTTTTCCGCTCGATTTCTTTAATTTCGCCTGTTGTTTGTGATTTGGGTTTGCTGCTCCTTTGAGTTCTGCTTTCCTATGGAAAGAACTTATCTTGATGTTGCCCAAAGGGCTAAATCATCCTATGTTAGTGCTGTTGGTAAAGGTTCTATTACACGTATGAACATTGATCTTGTGTTCCTTCAAGCTCTTCACGATGTTGCTGCCAGAAAAAGTGTTTGCCCTTTTGTTAAACCTCATGGGCTGAAAGATGGCAAACCAGCCATTATTTATACGGCTCAAGAAATGCAATCATTTATGATGTTGTCAAATTTACTCTGATAGGTAAATTCCAGTTTGGACACCCAAAGATAGAATTGGTTAGACAATAATTCAAAGATCTCACTCTTAGTGGGAATTGGAAGTTGGGATTAATGGATGGAAGACATTTATTGATCTAACTCTCCAATGAAGAAGAATATGTTAGACTCTTTGCCAAACAAACTGTGTTGATTGCTAGTACACCTATGAAATTATTGAAGTGGACTCCTGATTTTGACCCAAGTAAGGAACTTTCTATTGTCCCTATTTGGTTCAAATTTCCCGATCTCTCTATACATTTTTATAATCAAAATGTTTTATTTAATACCAGCAAGGCTTTGGGGTCTCCTTTGAAGGTGGATCTCCCTACATCTGCTACAGTTAGTCCTACCGAAGCTACAATTTTAGTTGAAAGAGACATAACACTGCCCGACTTGGAAAGAGTTTGAATTGACACTGATGAAGATGGATTTTGGCTGAATATTAAGGTAGAACATAGGCATCTCTACTGCCACCATTGCAGAATATTTTGTCACCTGGAAGACAAATGCTATAGGCTTCTTCACCCTTCCAAAAGGAAACCAAGGGGGGCTGCTATGGCAGTGGCTCCTCCTGCTTTGGAAGTGGGGGAAGCTTCTAGCCCTCCGTTGGCCATTCCCGCCCTTCTGGTCATGAGATCGTTTCACTTCAGGCTCCAATGGTTGTTCATACCGAATTGGTCCCCCCTCAAGCTCCTTTGGTTGATGTCCAGTTAGAGCACCCTTCTTTGGTGGAACCTATTAAGGCTCCTTTGGCTGTTGTTCCCGACAGCATTCAGATTGCCACTCAGACTCCTCTACTCCAAAATGTTAGTGAGGCAATCACTACTACGATGGAGCTAGTTGATGACTCCCTAATTGTGGTCGATCTGCCTATAGTGAGAGTAGAGGTTCAAGGTGTCGCTGCACAACTTGCTGATTATGCCCAAGAGTCCTCAGAAGTAGAAGAAGAAGAAGAAGAAGAAGGAACAAAAACATGGCAGGTCTACACTTTTCGGAGGAAGGAAAAAGTTGGGGGTAAAGTTCAGCTTGGAGGTTTAATGGACGACACTTTGGCTTCTCCTGGCATGGGCTCTGCTCTTCAGAGTTTAATTTCTCGCTCTTCTTCAAGACACAGAAAGAACCAGAGGAAGAGGAAGACTTAGGCGACCCCTTCCATTGCACTGCTTATTTGCATGTCTTGTTTTTGTTCTGTCGTTTATGTGAATCTTATTTATGGGTAGAGCTCCATTTTTTGGGCCCTCTCATATCACTTATTGTACCCCTTTCATTTCTATAAAATATTTATCTTTTGCTAACACACACACACACACACACACACACACACACATAAATATATACATACATCTTTTAGTGAATTTAGTCACACATCTTTCTCCATCAAAATTTTTGAATGGACAGGCTTTAAATTAAGTAAATGATACTTTTAGTTGTTCATAATTTCATTATTAGTTGACCTTATGTTAAAAAGTTATGAGAGTGAATCATTAGCCTGTTACAGAGAAGTTTTCATATGATTACGAATAAATATGTTGAGACAATTATTTAGTGGATTGGACAAAAACAAAATGATTATTCAAATCTAGTTTCTTAATGATATCTTTTAGCCTGTCATTTATATATCTAAGATGCATCCCATATAATATTCTGCCCATTCAAACGGCATGTTCTCATCCAATGAACTGAACAAACGGTAACAGCCTTTCAGCACTACCTCAGATCGCACGAGGGTAGGAGAAAAGTAATTGTATTTGTAATTAAGTAATTCCACTACCACATGATGTAATATAAAATACTGTAAAGTTAGGTAGCTCCAACAAAAAAGACTGTAAACAGGTTCCCCATCAGTGGCGTTCAATTATTCCATTTCACCATTCTTTTCAGCAAAAGGTAGAGCTTGTGCTGCCAGCTCTTGTACAATAAATCAAATGTAAAGCAGGCTCTATATATATTAGAAAAGAATGGTCGGAGGCTACTATATAAGCCTCCAACCATTCTCATGTGCCTAAGTATTCTACCGATAAGTGGCAAGAGGGAGATTCAAACCCGTGACCTGAGGGACTTATACAAAGCTGCTCTACCGACAAGTCACGACTAATAGAAATATAATATATTTCTATATGGTTGCAGGACCGTTTCATAAGAAATTTTTCTCACTCATTCAATTTTACAAAATTTCCAATCTTCTTCCTTTGTTAACATTATGTGATATTTTCTCACCATTTTCTCATGTATGTCTTGGTTTATTTTTACATATAACAAGTTATTTATGAAATAAACAATATATGAAATCTTACAAAATATATGATTTTGAATTCTTACAAATTTCCGCATTGCATGACATTAATTTTCATGAAGAAATATTTCCATTTCATAATGAAGACAAGAGAATTGTATTGCCTAATCATACCCAACTCCATAAATGAGCCTTGTACCTAATTCACTAAGTACACCCAAGCTCACAACATTCATCCATTGATAATAACACAGATGAATATGTTCCCATTCCCTAAAGAGTCCCCGTATTTACTTGTAGATTTAATAGGGTCACTAATTTTGACGCCTGCTTCCTTTATACCTTTGTTGGCTACTATTGTAATAAGTCATTCCTTGACCATTTTGTAGATTCAACCTAGAGCCTCCCTATCAACCAATTTATCAATATCTTACATCTGGTTATCTTTGATGTAACTCTTTTGCTATCTGAAAAATAGACTCAAATACTTGTTTGCGTCGAAATAATCCGACTCAACTTTGAATCAAATTCCATGAAAATGACCCAGTTTACTCATCCCACTCGCCTAAATTTCATTTTTTCTCCGAACTCGCCTCCCCCTCTGCCCGAAGGCCTCGCGCCTTCCCCTCTCCCCTTTCCCTCTCCCTCACGGGCTTGCTCAAATCCATCGCCTTCTTGAACGAACCTTCGCAATAAAGTCGCCATTAGAGCAAGCTGGGAAGATAACGACGCACGCGTATAGAGACCATCAAAACTCCCATAATTCACATTCTTTCGCTCCATGCTATCAGAAAACATTGAGGAAGATAATTTCATTTGTTCCAGACCTTGTCATTTAAATTTTTGTTTACTGAAATGGATCTTTTATAGGTAATGTTTCGGTGTTAGGTATGGATGAAAATTTTGTGTGATGTATGTCTGATCCAAGTGCATAGGTAATGTGGTGTGCATTTACCAATTGAAGTTTGCTTCACAACAACTTTAATGGAATGGTTGCACCGTATATATATAGAGTTATCAGTGGTGTTGAGAATGTTGACCATCAAATTTGATTTTAATATGCTCAAAGAAGCATTCAATCAGGTAATAACTTTATTAAAAAAAAAAATTAACCATGCTTGAAATTCACGCATAATGAAAACAAGTATTTGATTGACACTTTCAACAGTTAGAGTTAAGGTAAACTTTTAATTGAAGGTTTTTAACTAACAGCAACCCGTAGGGAATTTAATTTGACTTTGTTCAAGTCATTTTAAGCAAAAATCTTGCATGGAATATTATGCACACATTTTTATAATCTCCTAGTCAAACTTTTTTAATGAATATATTCATGAAATTTTAAATTTATTTTGCTACGTATGTCATTCTTGTCTTGTTTTTTATTTTATTTTAGATATAGTTACGATATGTTTCTTGTTCAGATTTTACACATTCCTCCTTTTACTTGTGTATACTCCTAATTATTTTTGTTGTTAGTTCTGCTACACATGGCCACAGGTGGTGATGGTGATCAGCCACCTCAGAGGTTGAATGTAAGTACGAAATTGATTTTTTCATATTTATTTTGACTTTTAATGTTTAAAATGACAATTAATTATTGATTTTTATTGTGTATGAGGAGTACAAGTAGCTCCGGGAAAAACAGTTGCCCTTCAAACTCCGAGCACTGCCAGCAGTAGTGGTAGTCAGTATACCACTGCACAATCTAATTTCGAGCTATGGACATAGACGACGGGAAAGAAGAAAGTCAAGATCTCTCGGGCTTCTATGGGTGGCACGAGCTCATCACACAAGAGTACTACGAAGCTTTCAAAACATGTCGCTGCTATGACTAAGGAGGTTCAACATTTACGTAAAGGTCTACAGAGAATTGAGTGGAGTATAGCACATCAGACGGAGATTGTAGAAGATCGTTAGAGCAAGCAAACGGTGACTGCTGTAGTCGAAGAGGAGGATAAGAAGGAGGATGAGTAGGAGGATTAAAATGAGTTTTTATGTATTTTTAAATTATGAAATATTTGAAATTATATTGATCAGGGTGTAGATGTAAACTTTTGATAATTTAAATTTGTCACAGTATCTCCTTTTTCAGTTTTGATATTTTTAAGAGCTTTAATCTACGATATAGCTGGATATAATGTTTTTTTGATGTGGAGTAAATGTTGTGTGTAAGTTGTGGAAATGTAATTCATTCTTTGATTTTCTTATCAATATTTGATTTTTGCGTCAGATTTACGTCTGTATTGCGTCCAATAATCCGACGTGTTCTCCATCGAACTAGGTCAGATGAAAATCTGAAGGTAATCAGAATATCTTATTTATCATTTGATGTTTTTAGATGCAAAATTTGACGCAATATAGACCAAATAAGCCCGACTCTACGACAACGCAAAAGTAAACACTAATAATTTATGTCGATCTATTTCAAAGCGAAATTGACGGAATTAACATTACCGACCCTCAAATTACCCTAAGAAAAAGCAGACATAAATCTGACACAAGTTCGACGGTAATCCTCAGATATCATCAGATTTACGTTCAATTTGCATCCGATTTGACCGACTCACATTGGTTGAATTCCTATAGTGTACTTTGCTTTGTTGGTATCAATAACTCTTATGCAACATGACATAAACAATGCTTTCCTCAGTGGTGGTTTATTTTGAAGAAATATATATGGAAATACCCATGGGTTATGGTAACAAGAAGGAAAAAACACAACACAAAGACAAACTTGTTTGTCGTCTTAATAAATCTATTAATAGTATTAAAGAAACTCGATAATGACATTCAAAACTTTCTCAATCCCCCGTTAACCTCAGCTTAGAGATATCAATATATGGTTGATATTTACTTAGCAAATAACTGAATCCACCATTATAGTTGTCTTAGATTATGTTGAAGATATCATCCTTGCAGGATCCTCAACTCAAGCTATTGACTCTACAAAAAGATTTTCTTTACAAACAATTTAATCTCTAGGACCTATGAATTTTAAAATATTTCTTGGACTCAAAATCGCTTGGTCACATACTAGGGTTGTCTCTTCCAAGGTCATTGTACTCTCTAACTTTTAGAAGACACAAATTTTATTGGAAGTAAACTTGCTAACATTCCTTTGGATCCAATAATTCCAGTTAATAGCTCTGATGATGACCATCTCTTTGATTTTTCTCAATACACATGCCTCATTAGTAGCTTGATATATCTCACATTGTCGCGATTTGAAATAACTTTTGTCCATTCGTAAATTTAGCCAATGCATTGCCTAATCTAGAACAGCTCATCATGTTATAGCTTAACATCTCCTTGGATACCTTAAGGAGATAAAAAATATATCTTTCCAAAATTTGAATTCTAAGATTCAACAAAAGACTTTCTCAAAGTGGTCTAATTGGGTATCTTGCGTAGATACTAGAAGAACAATTTATGGCTTTAGTATATTTTTAGGTGACTCTTTGATTTCTTTGAAAGAAAAGAAGCACTCTACATCCTTTAGATCTATCTTTAGCCTAATCATAAGATAGAGATGTAGCATATATAATCAATGAGCTCATATCGCTCACTCAATTACTATTTTTTAGATTTTTCTTCCTTCCACTGTATTATTATTTTGTGATAATCAAGCTGCTACACATACCATTACTAATCATTCACTTCTAAGCAATCATTGCAAATATATCAAAATCGACTGCCATTTTGTCCATGAAAGAGTGAATGATGGCCTCATCAAGCTTATGCCTAATCGGACAAAGCATTAGACCACAAAGTTGTTCACCAATGATCTATCACAAGGAACTTTATCTAAATCATCATCCAAGATGGATATAAAAAAATAAATACAATTCATTTTAAGGGGGGTGGCTTACCCTAATTGGCTATATGTTAAGGGGGGTGGCTTACCCTAATTGGCTATATGTTAGCTACACAATTATATCATCTTTTATTTTTGTTTTATTTAATTTCTTTTTCCATGTAGCCTTTTCTTAACCACCTACACTTTTATATAGTTTTCCAAATTCTATTTTCAATGTACTGTGAGAAAATAAAATAATTTATTTTTATTTTAAATACCACTCGTGTATTCTTGTATTTTGAGAGCTTCACTAGTAATAATTCATTTTAGATTTTGATTCTAATGACAGTCTCATCTACAACATTTAACATTTCCTTTCTTTTAATGATGCTTTTTTTTTGAAAATTTTACTTCCACTTCTTCTCTTGAAATTAAATTTTTCTCAATATTTAGGCAAGAAACATTCACTTTTTCTTAAAAGAAATTTATATGTCTGCCGCATCATTCGAACATGCATTGGCTGACAAATTCAATTTGATCCCTTTCCTTCGAACATCATTTGACATGCACTCATTAATTTGAGTTTAAAATATATTGTAAATGTGGAATTTAGAAGCATACCCTTAATAACCTCTTTAATGAAGATAATTATTCATAATTTTTATCAAGATAATTTTTTCTATAAATGGCTTCATGATCTGCATTATTAATTGACCCTTTAATTCAATGAAAATTTTAATCCCCCTCATTCTAATAAGGATCACTTTTTCCCGCTTAATAATTTATGAATAAAAAAATACACTCTTCTCTTTGGTACATATCTTTAGGCCTCCCACTCAAACCTTGGTCTAGCTACCATCTCACTTTCTAAGCCATTTGTTGATAGTGTAGTTGGATATATTAAACGATGTTGTAATTGTATTATAGGAGAGATTTGAAAAACAAATGGATACTAACTAAATGCACTTTTGAAAATAAGTCTTAAATCTTATTACGTTACCAAATGCATGGTAATCTTATTGAATCAAGCTTTATACTTCATCCTAATTTATAAAATCATATTAAGAATCTACTGAATAATAATAATAATAATAATAATGTGAACATGGTCATCTAAGCACATGTAGAAACCAGTGGTATACTGTCACTAGACATGTTCAATCCCAACATTTATGATATATTTGATTCACTTCTTATGTGCAAGAGCCAACCATGTTTCTCTGGTGGGAGCTATTTATTGCTCTTCCACATTCATGTCTTAATTAAAATCTTATAGTTTAAATCTTCTAATGTGTTGTTACTAAATCAATTGATAGTGTTGGCATTTATCATCATTTTGCTTTGAAAGTCACTCTTCCATCCAGCTCTATCCTTCTCATGCTAAGTCAATAACTCCATTTATTATTAGTAATGTAGGAATCTCCAGTGTGCATGATGTTGATAATGTTCACAATGCCATCTTCTAAAGCTCTGATACCTATGTTTTTAATAAAGATTTAGATGGTGGCTTTCTCTTGCTTTAACTGGGGCTCAAAGAGAAAAATAAAATAATTATGAGCCGTCAGGTTGTAACTGCAACAATGGTGCTCAAAAGATTCAATTTTTCATTTTATTTTTGGGATCATTTTGCATTTGCACCCCCAGTTTTATTTTAGTTCATGATAGTTCTATCTATATGTTTTTTTTTTATTATTAACCGTACAATTTCTGAAATCAATAAAAAAATTTACATGAAAAAAACAATCTTTAACAAATAAATTTTCAACTTCATTCATATGTTTTGTCACAAGAAAATTGAAGTTTGCTTAAAGACTATTGTAAAAATCATCAATCTCTACAAAATATAATAATGTCATCAAATATATTACTTTTGTTGGTTCTAAAAGCATTGTTCATAAAAAAATACCATGAAATTAAGAGCCGTTGGGCTAGCTGAACACAATTCCACATGCTGCCACATGATTCCTTGTCTCCTCGAAGCTTCTTCTTCCTTTTTCTCCATTTTCTACAGTTCTATTCTCTTCAAACTTTCTCCTTCTTCATGCATGCTTATGTATAGCTAAACATACCGAATGGAGGAGTCCAGAAATCAATGGGTGGGATGTCACTGCAGGCCACTGCGAATGTGCTTGAGATAGGAACAAGACAAAGCCCTCGGCTTCTTAACTGCTGCTTTCTGCCTTCGCTATCTTTTGATCTCTCTGGGTTCTATATAAATTTTATCAAAGTATGAATCCGATTTATAATAGCTCAGATACTGAATTGAATGTATGGATGAGATTGAATTACCTGTTGGTGATTTATTTGGCTGCCATTTCTTAAATAGGGACTGCTTAGAGTCTGGATGTTTAGAAAATAAAAGAAAGTGTTATGGTTGCAAATGACTTTGTATGTAGATGTTTATATTGCCTGAGAATGGTATTACTAACCCTGACTTGATCATGGAGGAACTTGATGTACTCAATGGCCTCATGCAGAACAGAAGCAGTATCAGTCTGGAGAGGGAATAAGACGAAAAGATATTTAGATATAAATATTAATTAGTACAACAGTGATAAATTTAGGGGCCATTTATATATATATATATATATATATATATATATTTGTATATCGATTTGTTACTATTGTTTTTAAATACTCAAAATATCTAAAAATAGTTTTGAGTGCTCTTAAAAATAAGTTGATTTACATTTAAAAATTAAATAAATTAAACATGCAAAAAATGTAATAAACAAAATTGCTTTCAAAAATAGAAGAAAAAACATAAAAGTAAAAAGCCAAAGGCAACAATAAAAATAATCTTTATATATATATATAAAGAAATTAAATTTATTCAGTAATAGCAGCAACAGTAATATCTTTCTGTTCTCCATATATAATTTCTTACTGAAATTATTTCATTTTCTCACAGTTATTAAATTAAGAAAAGGGGCATCTCTATGATCACTCTAACTTTATAAGAAGAAGAATCACTAATGCACTTTCTGTAAAATATTAGCAAATTATTTAATTCTTGCATTGTCGTAAATATAAGGAAAGCTTAGCCAACCAGTTAGGTATGGCTCATATACTAGATAATGGACAGATGCTGGATAGGAACGAAGCGAGCCAACGGGTAAAGTGAAAGCATCTGTCAAATCAAGGGAGTTTCGTTAAGTGCGTTGAGGGTGCGGGGGCATCAACCCTGCGGTACGGTACATGGGTAATTCTATAATTACTTATTGTATTGTAACCTTAAAGGGTATATACTTTTTTCAAGAAATCAGAAAGCTACTGCTCTTGCTCTCTATGATGTAGATAAATTGCTGAACCTCGATAAATCCGTGCGTTCTTTCTTGTTTTCGCTCTCTATTCTTGAATTGATTTGCCCTAATTTCTAAACATACTTTTCAAATTTTGTGTTCATCTATATTTGTCTTCCCTATATTTGATCGTTCCAATTATCCTAACATTAATTTTTAATAATTTCAATATATTACCTACAAATACGATTATACAACAAATAGACTCACCTACAGAAAAAACTGTGAGCAGCACTTCGTTAATGATCTCCAAGCTAACAACTTATACGAGGAACTTTTGGGTGAGCCAATATTAATTATAATGAATAAGAAAAAAATAGAAAGAAATTATTCTCTATAAATAATTGAGTTGTTTCATAATTTAACTAACATGCTGGTGATCTGATCAGATAAAATAGATGTAAAAAATAATAAATTAAGAATTATATTTTCTTGTAGCCAAAGTTCTATCTGTAAAATTAAACTATTAATTAAAAAGAAGAACCAAAACTATGCCTTTGAATATAAAAATTCCTTTACCTTTCCAAAAGGAGATACCAGCTGCTGAAGTGCAGTTATTCTGTCGCCAAGCTTCTCTTTCCTTACCTAATAAGCACGCATAGCAAAAGTTTGAAAGAAAACATCACTAGAACCCTATTATATATTAAGTCATTTGATCAAACTTTACCTTAAAAGTTGGCAATGGAGATGGCGTCGCGATTCTAGGTTTCTTTGATCTTGATGAATTGCTTGAAATTGTATTTTCTTCTGAGTTAAACTTATAAAGTAAAACAAAAAAAAAGGAAAATTATTTCATAAATACATAACATTTGCAATCAATAAATTAAGCGAATTATAACAGCAAATTTTAGATTTACCTCAGAAGAAGATTTATTGAGATCAGATTTTTCCTCAAATCCAGCGTCTATAAACTGCAAGGGCTCAATTATGGAACAAAAATCGGAACTTATATTTTTGCTTGAGAAATTTCTTTGCTGCATGGATGGCGGCGCGCCTGAGCTCTCTTGCTGGTGAGGTCTAGCTTCAAATGCAAGAAGATTATCGAGAAGAGAAAACCCAGAAGGCGAAAGAAGTGGGATATTCTTCATGGCAGACTCTGAAAAACTCGGATCTATATTCAAAAAGCCTTGGCTTGTATCTTTCATATTGGCATATGGCTGATCAGAGCCTTCAGCACTGCAACAACAAAAAACAAATCTTTTTGTAATTGTTAACTCCAAATAATGAAAGCCCTAAATTTCAAAAATTCAATGGCAATATTAAAACTTGCTATACTTTTATGAATTGTTTGATAGTTATTTTGAATAGTTTGGGATCAAACGAGGGAGAAGAAGAGATATGGTGAGGAGATTGAAAGAATCATGTAGATTCCTCAAATCTTATTTTCAACCGGATTTATTAAGTGAGTATAAATTTAGTATCAAATAGAAGGAAGAAACAATTTTATAAATTAAATTTACATGATTTAAAATATTAGTTGATAAAATTCAGCTTAAATTTACTAACTTTAGCCTTAATCATATATACTTGCAACCAAACATCTCTTAAGAAAGCACTAGATGGGATTATTAATGCGTAACAGTATTACATGAAGGATTGAGCCCACTGATCAACAGAAGAAGGAGATAGATCAGAAATCGAAAGCTGAAGTGAAGAATCCATGGCTGGCACGCCCATCATGTGATTTGAAGGTTGAAAAATATGGGACTCCTGAAAAGTTACAGAGCTTGCTGGGGAGTTGTCGAAGGAGCAGCCCGCGTTTCCATCAGCCGCCAACGATTGCGTCCATCCGAAGCACATATCCTGTGGCTCTTTGACGCTGCTGCATCTCATGGAACTCCACCAGCTTCCACTGAGGCCATGGAACTCATCAGCCATGACTGTATTTGGCTTTCTCTTTCTCTATTATTATTCTCCTCTCTCTCTCTCTCTCTCTCTCTCTCTCTTAGATTGGAATTTGTTGTTTTTTCTCTATGATGTCGTGAGGAATGGGAAGACTTGGTGGCGAGTTATTGGCTTTTTATAGAAAGAGTGGATTGGGATGACATGGATGGAGAAGGGAAGAGAAAGTTGACATCTTGACGATAGGTAGGGAAGAAGAGGAAGAGATTTCAGAGGCGAGAGAATGTAGAAGTGAGTAAATCAACTTGAATTTCTGTGCAACAGCTCGTGGAAAGGTCCACACGGCATCCGCGCATGATAGGACTCCATTAACCACAAGCTATAGTTACGACAAAAACAACTGTACAGTTTTAACTGGGAAGAAGTCTAGGTCACCCATAAAAATCTATGTCTAGGGAAGTAAAGTATATTGTTGTGAATTATCTTTTTGGCAATAATTTTATAAGTTGGCTGTCAAATTTTTGAGGTTTAAATCTATTTACAGTAAATTTAAGGGGTTTTTGCATAATAACATCATAAATATTATTATTTATAAATTTCACATCCCAAAATATTATAAAATGAACACTTCCTTTACGTCTCCTTGCATGTTTTCCTTTATCATCTAGATATATTTTCGTATGTCATCGCCATCCTTTCTCGGAAGCAATCCTCAGACTCTACCACTTATGTCCTTTCCAAATCCAGGATGCCCATCATACTCTCCCGCGGTGAGGTACATCTCGAGCTCCTCCACCATTCTCAATTCTACCATCTCCTCCACTGATCTTTTCAGATGCCCTTTACGTATTGCCGCCTCGACATCCACCCATAACATGCAACTCCGATAATGGAGATGCTACCTCCTCTCGGAGTTTCGACAATGGTGTTGAACTTCGGATCATACTAATTTACCATCATCACTTAGATGAAGAGTCCTAGAGTCCACTTGAATTCTTTTCCACTGGCTTTGTGATCCTTGCCATTATATCGGCCAGCAAAGATCATAACACGTTTTCTAAGCGATGAAAACAATAATAGATGTACCAAGGTGCAAAGGCCATAATTGATTGCTATGAAGACTGTAGCCTGCAATGAATGTTGTAGACGGTGGTTGTAGCGTTAATTGGTCATAGAGGCCGTATTTGAAAGCCACGGTAGTAGTTGGTCATGTAGGTTGTAGATGGTTGCTCCGGGAGTGTCAGTTAGTCACAGAGGCTATAGTAAGGAGCTGCAGAAGTTGTGAACCACGTAGACCATAGTTAGTTATGTAGGTCGTAATGGTGAGTTTCAATAATTTCCATAGGTCAAAGAGGTTGGAGTTGAGGGTTACATGAGCTATGAGTCACGTAGGTCATAGTTGGTCATGTAGTTCTTAGTTGTGAGTTGCAATAAAGTATATAGGTCATAGAGGCTGGAGTTGGGAGTTGCAAGAGTTATGGAACACGCAGGTCATAGTTGATCACATATGATGTAATAGTGAGCTGCAAAAATATTTGTAGGTCATAAAGGGTGGAATTGGGATTCGCATGAGCAGCAGATCGGGTAGGTTGTAGTTGGTTACATAGTTCATAACAGTGAGTCGCGATAATATATGTAGTCCACAAAGATTAGAGTTGGGAACATAATGTGTTGTGGATGACTCAGGTTGTAGTTTGTGATGTAGATCACTGTAGTGAGATGCAATAACATTTGTTGGCTATAGAGATCGTAGTTGGAAGATGCATGAGCTATGAACCACATAGGTTGTAGTTAGTTGTGTAGATTTAGTGGTGAGCTGCAATAACATTCGTAAACAAAATAAGCTAAGTGGATCACATACGTCATAGTAAGTCACGTAGGTTGTAGTGGTGAGTTGTAATAATGTTTGGAGTTGGTTACTGTGTGAGTAATGTGAGTTGTAGTGGGTAGCTGGAGAAGCTTCATTTGGCTACCAAGACCGTAATATGGATCTACAATTGTAGTGAACCAGATAGGTCGAACTTCAGTAGTTTGAAGAAGGTAAATGTATTATGAATACAAAGATTTATCTTCGTGGGGTGTCACTACACCATATTTGGTTTGTGTGGTTGCATTGTATTCAAGATGTATCGTTAGACAATTTTTGGGGTGCCTTATTACACAGTTTTCATAGTGTATTGTTACACTATCTTTGAGGTGTGTTGTTACACTCGAAATGCATCATTATGATGCACCAACATCAGGAAGCAAGGGGGTCGACGATGGTACATGGTGATCAACAAAGTCATTATTAACAGTGTTCGACAACTACGGGAGCATAAAATGTTTGTCAGGCTTTTGGTCCAGAATAATACTAAAATTCGACTCCTCTCGGTCAAGCTCCAGCTCCAGCTAGCTGGTCCTCTTTGATGGAGGGTTGGGGTTTTATAGAGTCTGTGGTTGCCTCCCCTATAAATAAAGAAGGAATCTTGACCAATTCATCGACTGGCTCAAAAATATTCCCACAACTATACAACGTTTTATGGGCATTTAAGTTCCTGAAGGATGTTAGAATTTAGTGTTCTTGGGCTCGTTGGATTCGTCATATATTGAGAAGCTCGAATTGATTATAAGCTTGTCATATTTAGAATCAATTTGACCTTTCAATTTGCCACTAAAGCATTGATAATTTGATTAACGGTTTGAACCGAACTTTATTTGACTCAAATTGCATCAATTTTAGTGTCATTGGATCTGTCTCGTTCAGCCGGTCAGTTTAACTTTTAAGTTTGTTGAACTCAAAGATTTGAATATTTTTAAATTTAAAATTAAATTTTTTTCCCTTAAAACTTATAGATTCGTATCAATCATCTCGAAATTTATGACAAATGTAGAATTTAATGATGTATCACACTTGTTGGCCGCTAATTGAGTCCTGCGACGGGATTTACATTGGAATATTCCCTTGCCTGTAGTGGATAGTCAAGTCCATTAAGCGTAAATTCCTCACAATTTTATATATTTATTCCAGCGTGACTTATTAGGCGAAGTACTATTTATATATTTTTTTATAGTAATATGATTTACGATTATAATGTGAATCATATTTTTATCTCAAAAAATGAAAAAAGGTGAGTAGTGGTTTTCCCAAACTGTTTCAAAATGTACGACTCTATAACTATGCAATGTAGATGATTAAAGTGGCTTATTACTAATTATAACTATTTACGTTTCAATGAGATATAGGTCTAGCCAACTCATAGAGTTAGTGAAATGGTCTTTGTCTAAGTTCGGCTAAATTGATACTTTGTTTGTCTTGGGGTCTATTTGGGGCAGCCTTGCAGCGGCACCGCACTGCAGTTTTGCCCATTTGGATAAACAACATTTGACAGCTTTTTTAAAAAACTGTCACTGAAATCAACGTTTTTCCACCATGCCTGGCTAGGTGTGGTGGGTGCTCTATAGCCACGGTTTGACTTTTTCAAAAAAAATTATAATAGCCACTGCAGCTTTTGCAATATCTCACTATTCTTCAGCAGGTTCACAACAACTTCTTAATAAGCTGAAGCTGCCTCAAATAGACCCTTAGTCAAAATGGTAATAGATTTTTTCCAATGTATCACTATGGGAAAAAAAAGTTACCTAAAGTGGAAGGATCTAAACATTTTTATAGAACATTTTAATCTCTATCAAGTTATATTTTTTTCTTTCTGGATCATAAATATGTAATATTATGGTGGTTTTTTTATGTTAGAAACAAAATCCACTCATTCAAACATAAATCACTACACATATTAAAATTGTATTATTTTTTCTTAAATCAAATGCTTATCAATCAGAACTCTAATTTTAGTAAATTTATTTTTAAATTGATTTGTTCGATGAGACAAACCGAATAACATCAAAAGCGATCTGATATGAGTCTAAATCAGTTCAGATCATACACTTAAAGTGTGGCACGGTAAAAAATTTATGGACATTAATTACTGCACCAAATGATATCTAAATCTTACACTCTAATAATAAATATAACATTTGGATGAGTTAAATCCAACAGCCCTCGGATTGCTTAATTATGACATCCTTAAAGCACTAAAATAGTCACAAAATACTTTTTAATTAAAGAGAGAACTCAAAGTGGGAGTTTGATAATTAGTAATATTTATAATCTTAGAATTTAATAATATATATAATGAATGCCACTCCCAAAATCTATGAACACTGTCCATGTCTCACCCTTCCATACATTAAATGGGGTTAAAATTGAGATTGGAGAGATCTCAAAACTCGAAAATTAAGTCATTTAACTCTACTGATCACTAGTTTCTGAGTCTCATTGCTCAATCAATAGTGTTAGATTGTTACTGTCCAACCACCAATGTTATATCATTATTGCATATCTAGTATCATTATACCACCACCACTTGTCTAATGATTACCCAAAACAATTGTCATCTGACCTCTATCACTCAAGTATCGTCATCTGATAGATGCCACCTTATTATTATCAATGGACTATCATCATCCAATCATAGTCATTTGATTATGACTGCTAGACCAACATTCGCTAACTATAACTTTTCAACCATGATCTTTATAAAAACATCGCCAAACTATAATCCACATTGCACCATCACCCAACCATTATCATTTGATTGTGATCTATTAATCATAAATGATTGAGTAAGGTCTCCCAATTAATGTCACTCGATTTAAATTTTTTATCGACTAGGGCCTAATTTTAATTGATCAACAACTATGACTTGATTATAATCAATTAACCATCGTTGCTTGAGTTCCAAAAATGATCCCTCAGCTATTGGCCTTCAACTAACTATGTTCTTTCGACTATGATTACCTTAATGTAGCTATTGTCACCCAATTATATTTGTCTGACTATTATTGCAGGATAAAAGTAACTAGACCTCATTCATTTGTCTAAAGTAACCAAACTATGGTCTCTGAACCACTATTGACTGATTATGATAATGTTATTAGTGTTACCCAATTGTCATTATTTGATTATCATTGTCTACTAAGATCGCCTTATCACAACCGTCATTTGACTAATATCTTTTGACCATCATCCCCATCCATGATCTCTCGACCACCATCACATGACATGATCTCCACTACAGGAGAGTTTTAAATTAGCGTCAATATTTTGAGTTGGAATATTTGTACGCATATATTTGCATCAGATTTTGAAACTAATTTATGTCGAACATAAATTTATTCTTTTTGGATCGAAAGTTGTGTCGAATTTACATTTGAATATTCGACACAAACAACTTAACATTATTGTTGCAGCGCTTTTTGCATCTGATTTGTGTCAAATATATCTCTACCGGGATGTATAACACATATGGGAAAAGGTATTCTCAAATATCATCTTATCTATATATATATATATATATATATATATATATATATAATTATTTTGAGCAAAATACGAACAAATTTTGTTCTTGCTTGACTCTTTTATATATCGAGCGCAAAAAAAAAAAATTATTTGTGTTCCGCTTGTTAACTCAGTTAACGAATAGAATACGAATTTTTTAACTAGCTGAATACAAATTCTTCACGAACAATGAGACATTTTGACAGCCCTAGTAACTTAAATCAATTTTTTGTCATAATCATTTTGAATGAAGTAATTTTACAGATAATTATATTTTTAAATTTTAATTTAGATATTACATCGGTTTTAAAATTAAGTTGAAAAAAATGAGATCAGATTAAATTTTATTCAGGACGAATTTCTGAATAATTAAAATTTTCTTTAGATATAAAACATATAAAAATTGAAGGAAATATTTATATTATAAAGTTCATTTTAAGAAGAGCGAAGGTTGGGCGGGGATTGATATGGCTGACGGGATGCTCATGACAGCACAAGTCAGCGTGGGACCCACATGGCGTGCGCGCGTGCTGAGGCAAGTCAAAGGGCAGACAGCGACGCCTCAACTTTCGCCGAGGACCTGAGGTTGCCATTCCTTAGACCCGATTCTTCCCTCTGCCGCCTCCTGCTGACTAAAATCTAATCTTTTTATTATTATTATTATTTTTTGATAAATTTACATCCATACCACACAATTCTTTTATATTAACATTATCAACTAAACTTTCACGTTTAAAATTATAATATTTTTGTGTGATAAATATATAATTCATATATCAGATAAAAAAATATATTGGAGCGGAATAGAACGAGCCAACGGAGCGAAATCATTTGTTCAATTGAGAGAGTTTCGTAAAGTGGGTTGAAGTGCGGGAGCAACACTCTCACAGTACGGTACATGAGTAATTTTGTAATTACATTCGCTCTTGAGCATTTATGCATCTTATTGAACCTCATTAAACCCCCGTGTTTGATCTTGATTGTTCGATTCTTGATTCTTATGTCTCTTCACCATAATTCCTCGACAGCATGAAATTATGGAATTAACTTCTTAAAAGTTGATGATAACAATCTTCTTAATGTGATATTAAAGGCTCGAATGTCATGTATGTAAATATTAAGGTTTTGTATATATAAATAAATAAGAATTATGGGATTTGAATGTAAATGGTCCTTTTATGGTTTGGTAAGGTGCCGACCCCATATATTGACTACATTTTCAAGCTCATCATTATGGAATTACTTATTTCAAACCCCTCTCTCTCTCTCTCTCTCTCTCTCTCTCTCTCTCTCTCTTTCTCCCCACAAAGATATAAATCATTATTATGGTTGACAAATTCAAAAGTGAAGACATTTAGACTTTTTTGTTTAAAAAAGAGGGGAAATTAATTTGACTTTATGTAGGTCAAAATGTTTGAAATTAGAAAAATATGTCGGAAAATTTATCTATAACCAAAATATCTATTAATATTCCTTTTGTTCATCTATTTTTGAAGAAATAAGGGGAAAAGATTATTTTGGACAGTTTGGTTTACAAGTTGGTCAAATAGAATGAAATTGAACATAAGAAAAATTTGTTAAGTTGATCAAAATCAAATTGAAATGTAATTCAGTTTTGAGTAAATTGAAATTTAGTATTCTACTTGAAATAATTACATATAAGGTTTCATTTTTAATTTTTTTTTCCTTAAATTATCACTATCTCTTTAGAATTAAAAATTTCAAATTAACCTAGGTTATTTTTTCCCCAAATGAATTTAATTTTTAAAATTTAAAAAATATTTCAAAATTTTGATATATTTGGTTTGGCGAATATTAAAACTAATCCAAAAATTGAAAGTTGAATTTTAATTTTGTTTATTGGAAACGAAATTGTTATTTTAAAACCAAACCAAATCAACCAAATGAGCTTGGTTTGATTCTTTGTTTTTTCTTATGAAATAATGTACACTGAGGAGGAATGACATCCCATCCTTTTCATTTCATCTTCCTGTATTTTTTCGTTCAATAAGAACCGCAACAATTAACTTGAATATTTCTTTGTTTATCAACAACTCTATAAATACTATTTTTTAACATCTCCATAATGTGTTGTAGACTAGGTCATTTTATTGAAGATTTAATGCAAATCATGATGGAGTTTATGTTTTTTATATTTTCAAAGCATATGTTCAATCATGTTTGTACCTTATTTGAATCATGATCGGACATGGTTTGAGAGTTTCAAAGACTATGCTAGTGATTTCATGGATAATTTAATGTTAAAGTGCCTTCTTAAGATGTCAACCTTACTCTATTGCTCTTTTGTGGCAAGCTCATGGAGCTTGCATGTTAAGAAATCGACAAAGTCAAGTATGCTTTACATAAGTAGGATTGAATCATAACACACTTTCATCCTTGAATTAAAATCAAAAGGAAGCTAATATAAGTTCAACTATGGTTCATAGACGGCTCTATTTAGGATTTTATAAGACAATTTTTTACATGTTTTCTCAGGAAGTCGTGGCGGAAAAATTAGGTTTTATAACTTGCCAAAGTTAAATTTGATGGCTACCAAAAAAATTACGATCTGACTTTCTGAAAGTAATAAAAAAATTTTTGTAATAGTTACCACATATTCTTTAAATATAATTTATTCTACAACTTCACAACTGTTTCTTCAAAGAGTTGCAACTATCCTAAAAAAATAATAATAATAAATAAATAAATAAAAATAAAATAATAATAATAAAAAACTGCACAAATATTTCTTCAAATAAATGTAACCGACTCATACATCCGCTAACTTCATATCACCTTAAGTTTGACAAATTTTAATTTGAGGAAGGTTTTAAGCCGGTTTGCAATCATTATTTTATTTTGACCCAATTAGATCATCATCGTGACTTGATAAACATGAGTCAAATGAATCATACGCTAACATTAAACATTGACTAAAATCCAAAATAAGCACGTCAGATTCATATAAAGGTCAACCACTTGACTTTTTTAATTTGACCACAACCACTTAACAGTCCTGAGATTTTGATCGTTTTGGTCACCTGTTCTAGATTTTTATTTAATCACATAACCGATCCTCTGTGGACGTTATGAAGACAACATTCCAAATAAATACAAAGCTTATTATCACCCTAAAGGTTTACAGGACAAAAATAAAATTGTACATAATTGGATGGTGTACTAAATTTTTGCGCAAGTACTTATGTATTAATTATTTATTTAATTAAATTAAAACATACAAATAGTGTATATTAAAGCTGTAAATGAGCCGAGCTTGTGTGTGTTCGGCTCATTCCAATTTGGCTCATGTTCGAAATGGTTCTTTAACATTGTGTTCTTGTTCGGCTCGAATAACATATTCATGTTCGTGTTCGGCTCATGTTTTGCTCGAAATAGGCTCGGTATAATATAAAATGCAACATAATAGTTCCAATAATAACACAGATGACAAAATAACACCAATAACACAGCGATAACACCCAAGAAACACCAACAACAACACATGAGTAACACCTAAATAGCGCGAGTGTTACTGCAGGTGTTACTCGGGTGTTATTGCGTGTTATCAGGTGTTATTTCACGGTATTATTGGTGTTATTAGGGTGTTATTCCGTGGATAGCACTTATAACACCGTGGAATAACACCCGAGTAACACCCACTGTGTTACTCGATGTTATTCTAGGTGTTATTGGTGTTATCGGTGTTATTGCGCAGTGTTACACCGTGGAATATTGAGTATATATGTATTTTTTATCTATTTATTATTTTTTAAAATTCTTGTCGAGTCAATTCGAGCCAAACACGAGCGAAAAAATATTTATTCATGTTTAGCTCGTTTATGTTTCGAGCTTAAAAAATTATTCGTGTTCTGGTCGTTAAGCTTAACGAACGAGCTGAACATAAACTACTTAACGAGCAGAACACAAGCTGTTTGCGAACAACGAACCGTTTTGATAGTCCTAGTGTATATATTTATATAATACAGCGAAAATCCAAAAGTACGTTCAAATAGTATAACACTATGAGCCATTAGTTGAGGCCACTGCGGTGATGGACACGAAAGTGGATATATAATATAGGTGCATGGCCTCACATACCATATTAATCACCTATTATTTACTGCTATATATATATATATATACGTCCCTTAATGAGCCGTTTGGATTGATTAATTAGAGCATATTAGTTGCATCTTGGGGAATTATTTATATGGAAATGCTGACTATCTTTGGACTGATGAGAATAATAAGGCTTTTGGAAATCATAATGACGCAAAGAGGATTGGATTTGTTTGTCTAAGAGACAAATCGCATCGAACCTTGTTCCTGGTCAAACTTCAGGGGACAATATTTATTTAAAATCCATAATTGCATTTTTCGGATTAGGTATTGACGTATAGTTCAAGCTTAAATGGGATTAGTTCGAGAATGACTCACAAGTAAGCTAAATATTAATTTCTAAGCATACCTTAGAATTTTTTAGTATTTACCTATGTAACATACAAAGTTTGATATTTATATCTATAACATTTGATAAAGTATTGGTGCAAACCCTTCAAATAATATCTGCGTTAACATTCTATTGTTTTTGAAGAAGCTAAGCAGATGAGAAATGATTACGAAATAGTAGGCTATTTTCAGACCCAAATAATTTTTGAGTCTAAATCCAAATCCACTTAAGCCTCATCATGACCTAAGATGGATAAATTTGAGATCAGATACTTCGAAGTCCATATTTTAAAACTATAGTCCTAAATTATTTTATATTTTGTTTAGTTTTTAGATCAAGCATGAAAACCTTCAAAAGATGAGTTTTGGTGCATCTCATTGATTAAAAACTTGGAGAAGATGAATATGTAAAATTAATTTGTCTAAAAATTTTGGTTGTCTTATCTCCCCCTTCTTATACTTTGGAGAGCAAGCATAGGTGCTCAACTTGATCAGATAGTGAAGGCGAGTAGCTAGAGGTCTAGCACATAGGCTCACCTCAAAGTGAGTGGAAGAACAAATGCCTTGTAGTTGCAAACTATTAATATGTAATGCATTTAAATTTTTAAAGATTTGCACCATTATTTAGTCCATTAATCATTTCATCGTGCTCTACATTGGAGAAGATTTTATATATAAATAGTGGAGCACTGGTGGTAATTTTTACAAAATTTAATTAAGATATGATAATCATTCTGTAACTTATTCCAAGTTGTCCCAATATTGAAGCATATATCATTCACTATCAATGTTCTAAGTGAGATCAACACCTACAACATTATATAATCAAATAATTGTTTAGGGTATTACGAAACATTATCAACATCACCTTTAGAAAATTAACAATTTGGGCAAGTCAGATGCAAAATTGACTTGTCCTTTTGATTTAGAAAATATATTATACTTTATTAAGAACAACTAGATTAATAGAGCAAATGAAAGAAGGAAAAATTGAGATGAATTTGTACTCCCTCAATTGAACTATCAAGCTCAATTTAAAGGGAAAACATAAACACGGTGGCATACAAATTCAAAAAGAAAAGAATAAGAAATAAAATCTATTGTCAAGATCTTTGAATAAAACTCATATGCCTACACTTCATGCTCAACTCTCTATTTAAAAGTAAAAATACATTATAAGATGTGCTATACAATATGAGTATAGTTAAATAATTTGATGCGTGCTAGAAAATGTGCGGCTGTAGAGTAGTAGATTATTGTCTTAGCGTTGTACGAAAATTCAGCACACACACAGATGAAGAAAAACAAGCGGTGACGACTCCAGAAGTTTTTTTGTGGAAAACCCGTAAAAGAAAAACCACGGGGCCTGACCCAGTTGCGAAAATTCGCTATTGATTGATATTTACAGAAATCTCTTGTCCCACAGACGGGAAAGAGTAACTATATTTTTCAGACTACAATGCTGACTCACGATGTCTGGCTGGTGGTGATTGATGATGATTAGCGGAGGTCGATGGTGATGGATGTCAACAGCGATGGAGGTTGACGAAGGTCGGCGGTAGTCGACGACGGTAGGTGGTGGTCGACGGAGGTCTGCTGTGGTAGATGACGGTAGACAATGGTCGACAATGGTTGGTGGTGGTTGATAGAGATCGATGGTGAAAGAGGTCAACGGTGATGGAGGTCGACAATGACGGAGGTCGACGAAAGTCGGCAGCAGTCGACGAAGGTCGGCGGAGGTCGACGAAGGTCGGCGGAGGTCGGCGGCGATCGGCGATGGTACTAAGTTGTAGCTTATGCACAAGGCTTCATACTCTCTCTCTAGACCTCACTCCTTCATGTGTTTTGGGAGCAATTAATGCAGTCATTTTGATCGGTCGGTTCAAAGTGCTTCCCTTGATCATACGGCGTTTAAGAGGCATTTGATGGCATTAACGATATCAGAATTGAGTGTTATTGGACTCGTTGGATTCGTCTTGTCTAGACGCTCAATTCGAGTATAGATTTGCTAGTGTCGGCATTTGTTTGACCTTCAAAATGTGTCCGGAAATCTTCTAAGAATGGTTTAATGACTTGATCTCGGCTTGATTTGACTTGGATCAGACTAGTTTTTATATCATTAGGTCCGTCTCATCGAGCCGGTCAGTTTAACTATAAGTTTATTGAAATCAGAGCTTTGGATGACTTTTTATCAAAATTTGAATGTTTCATATTCAAAATATTATCTCGAGATTCGTGTCATGCATCGAGATTCGTGCCGGATGATGAAAATTTGTTGGTGGCATATCATAATTCACTTTTGCTAATTATATAATAATAAAAAATATAATTCCTCTTATATCATTATCTCAAGAAAGTGTTATTTTTTCTGTCACTTACCAAATAATTTTAATTGGATATGATTTTTTGACTCCCTACACTGAGTGTATATGATTGAAGTATAAATTTGGCCAAGTAATATTATTGAATTAATTTAACTAGATATGATTTGATTAAGGAATTCTCAAAATTATCATAGGTTACTTGAGTGATTTGTCTCCTAATGACCAGTTAAATAACAATCAATTTCAACTAATGATGTTTAAACTTGGGTGGTGGTACTAGTCTATTCAATTATATTGACTCAAGTGGCTTATCTCAATTATAGTTTGACTTGGTTTAATATTGTCTCGATACCCCAGAGAAAGGCCAATATGCATGATCATAATTTTAAAATAGAAGGTTGTAGTCTTAATCATCTATTGATGAATGATAAAAATGTAATTCTCATGTTTTTATCATATAAAAATAAAATTTTGGTTAGGCTCTGCATAAACACGGCAGATCCTAAATATATAGAATAAAAAAATCTAGAATTATGTTATGAGGCAGGGATGTATAGCTCCTAATCCTCCCCATGTTCCCCAAGCGTTAAGGTCCTTTAGGATTCATGAAAAATTGGGCAAATATTAAAGGTGTTTGGGAATAAGGGTGTAAACGAGCCGAATACAAGCTCAGCCCTCATTAAAAAATACAATTGTTCGCGTTTGGCTAGTTTATATTTCGAACAATGTGTTCGTGCTGTTCACGAACAAATAGTCGTTTTGACAATATTTATATTAAAACATCATTCAAATCTAATTTAATATATTTTTATTTTATTTTTTAATTAATAAATTTAATTTATTATTATTATTATTTGTAGACTTGTAGTCAATTAATTTTTTTAAAAATACTGCTCATCAATTACACACACACATAGATATATATATTAATTATTTCGAGCCAAAATGAATCAAACACAAACGAACAAATCTTTGTTCATGTTCGGCTCATTTAAATATCGAGCGCAAAAATGTAAGTCTATAATGTATTAAAATAAACCCAACTGTAATTTTTAACCACTAATGATAGTGAGGCATGTTTAACTATTGAATGACCGAAACATATCGAGCTAGATTGTTTTGTTGTAATGTAATTGATTATCCTACACTCTTTTTTTTTTTTTTTTTTTTTTTTTTTTTTTTTGACATTGTACATTATGTTGAATTTCATGATACCATTGGGCTTTGAGATGATTATATATTCTACCCAAATATGTAAACAACTCTTAAGCTCATTCATAGGGTAAATAATTTATTATAAAACACACATTAATTTTTCTCCATAAAAATTCAAAATTATAATTATTTTTCTCTTGGCATTTATAGTGAAGAAATGGATATTAAATTACTTATTTATATTATTAACAAGGTTATAATAACTTTATAAATTGCTAAATGCCTTCTAGTGATGCTGATGAGCTCCTGGTAAGTGCTCTTTAACATTAGCATAGACAAAGGAAATATTTACATTTTGGCTAATATTTATACCCATAGAACAGATTTTTTTAGATTTAATGATTGAGTAGTTAGTAACAATTAAATCAAATGGGATAGCCTATTTCTTATACATTGAGACTAATATAACATAGTTTTAAGAACACCGTTGTTAACATATCGTTTGTTTCTTCTAGGTGGTACTAAAAGACCAAAAGTCAGGCTTCTTTGACCTTCTTAAAATTTAAAGTTTTAAGCCCCAAAGTTATTAATTGTTACATTTAAATTTTAGTAAATGAAATTAACTATCTTTATTATTTTATGATTCCCTGCTATAGTTTATATTCAAGGCTCATATCCTTAATTAAATAGTGTTATAAGTCCCCACCATGGATCATTTCCTAATAATAATAATATCCTCACTATTTTGAAATACTCAAATTTTAAATCATCACCCTAGCCTAGCTAATTCATAATAAATTAATCAATTTAAAATTAAAATTCAAATTAATTATCAAAGTGATTATAACCTAATATGATATAACATCTTTTGAGCTTCATGATATACTTGGGCTATATACTCCTTGTGCATCTTGCTCTAGCTTCTCCAGATATTTTCTTAATGAAATTGAGTTTATCAACAAATCCAAATCCTCTTCAAACTATTTTTGAGATATCAAAAAAAGAAATCTAGTTTCAATCAACAGTTTTTCTCATGAATAATTTTCTTAAAATATGATTAATCATATAAGCTTATTTGTAGGAGGAATGTAGATCTAAATGTAAAATAGCATAAAGTTTTTATTAGAGAAGGAAACCTCTAAAAAATATTGAATTAGCCAAAAGAAAGTTTTATCTTATGAGACAATGCATTGTTATCTGTGTACTAAACTAAGGGTTGGAAGTCCTAATTTTACACGAAAAATCCATTAAAAAAATAATAGAAAAAAGTATATGCGACATCAAAATTTTTAAATGAAAATTTTAAAAAGAGAAAAAACGCAATGCCCGGCTTATGAAAAATAATATAATATATTAGTACATATTACAATTATATATTCTTCTTATTAATCGGAGAAGATGACATTATGAAGTAAGGCATTCAACATTAGCTCAATTTATTGTGACTATGTTGAAAATAGTGATGACAGCGATCAAATGAAGACAACTAGGAGATAATAATTGGTTGAAGACAATTCAAAGATGATGAGAACAATTTAATGTTGATAGTTAGGCAATTATAACGACATTCTGATGATAATAATCAGGCAATAGCAGTCGGCTAACATTAATCATGTGATAGTGATCGAATGTGAAAGTTGTTGATTAATGTGGAAGTCATTGTTTACATCACGCAAAGCTTTAAAGTTCTTTAGATCATCAGACTCTTTCAAAATAAAATCTAAAACTTCTGCATAAGAAGAATAATATTTTATTTATAATTTTTAGATTAATATTTCATTATTTTATCAAATCTCAAAACATTCAATTGGGCAGTCCTTGATGATTCTTTTAAAATTTGACTATTCTTTCAATATTTAACTTCGTCAATGACCTCTAAATTGATGATCTTGAGTTTATTAGATCTCTCTTATCAAGCTTTGAAAATTATTTGATCTCACAATTAATATTATGAAGAATGCAGCATTTAAAAAAAAAATCCCTAGTAAATAGTTGATATTCCTTTAGAGGCAATTTTAGATTAAAACTTGTTTATAAACAAAAAGTTAACACATTGAAGCAAAACATACTGAAGATCTTCCATTATCTTTTTAAGAAATCAATGTGTTGTTTGGGTAAATATCATCAGCATATATAAGCTTTCTTTTGAACACTACGTAATAAAGAATGAGCAATTTTACAGTACTAAATTCAGAGTATAAGAGAAAAAAACTAAGTCATGCAAAGCAATATAACTAAAGGTGCATGTAAACGCAGCAATGGGTTTGAATTCAAGCGTTATTAACATCACTTTCTTCTGTTCTTGAGCCAACCCTATCGACGCCAGGAATCAGAGACTCTGCCACGCCCAAAATGATATCTGTAGCGTTGAATCATCCGCGGCGCAGAACGCTTTTGGTCAGATTCCTAAGCTGGCTCGAAGCAAAACGCGTTGTACACGGACCCTTTTGGCCGCTCAGGACTATGATTGACCCATTCTTGATAGTTCTTGCGCAGTGGTTATGATTCTAAAAACTTTTGAGTTGAGTATGAGGCTGAAATTTGGTAGAAAGTTTTTTCTTTAATTAGGATAATTTAACTTTGAAGTAGTTTTAACTACTAGTTTTTAACATTGATATTTTTAGGACACGAACTTTCCCAAGAAAAAATTACTTAATATTATATTTTATTCAATTCATATCAAATAGCTTTGAGATCATTCTAATCACAAATATATATATATATATATATATATATATTTGTAATTTGGTTGCATGAATCTCGAGGAGATCCAACAAATTACACTAAGAGAGCAGCGAAAGACTGAGCAATTTAGTAACACTCCAGTTGATCGATCTGTGTTGATAGAACGTTAGACCGGCTAAACTAAGGAATGCCACACACCGATATTGATAACAATCGCCTGACAAATGCTCCTCTTGTATATATAGATTTATCGACTGAAGGTAGATTGTCCGTCAGATTGCGATAATATGCCCTCTTATGGAATAATCCTCTTAAAGGACAATGAGTCTTTACAATGGATTTCTCGAAAAAGGAGACCGAAGATAATTCAATCGGTTGAATGACTTTTTGGCAAGCCAAACAAATACCACAAGACCAAGCCAAGGAGTTACAAATACGAAACGGTGGGCTAGGACAGTTATAAATACAAAACGGCGTCAGCATGGTTGCTAGGTCAAAATATGTCTAATTCAGATACAAATATGAAAAAGTGTAATGAATTAGAAATAATGGTAACGTTCTCATAAAATGGGGACAATCTTGTAATTTACATGAAAATTTCCTACGACTTATAAATGGAGGGTCATTTCTATAGAATATGACGGTTTTATTAACAAAATACTAATTTTTTTCCTAGAATACAAAAGATAATTTTGCTCAATAAAATTTCAAATTTCATTTTCCAAGAGCATTCTGAATCTCCACCCAGGCACCCACACCAAAAAAAGGTTGAAATTGACGATATATGCCAACTAGTACAAAGAATAAGAACAATATTTTGCTATTTATTTTTTTGAGAAATATGCTTAAAAGATCATTTTAGATTAGTCAATTGACTCTAAGCCATTTGAAATTGGTTCAAAGCAGTTCAAATTTGTTTGTGAATTACATCTAAAGAATAATGAGTAAAAAAGGAGAGATAGCGAGAGAGAATAAACACTAATGAATAGTAATTTGTTGTGTCTTATTCATAAAATGATTCTCCTATTTATATATGAGAGAGTGCTCATTTCACAAACAAATTGTAACTGAGCAATTAAAGCTTCATACTTTGTTGATTGTTGGTAACATAGAATCCCAAATCTATCGAGTAGTACAAGTGGACCCCTGTCAGATTTATAAAAGCGAGACTGAGCCTTGCCCTGGTTTGATTAGCTGCTCTGTTGATATGAAAGATTCACGTTTGGCCATCAATCGTCACTTCTTATTCTGGTTCTATCTTTGACTGTTTCTCTCATCTTGCAGAAATCAAATAAGAAATATGTTATGGCTTATGCTTTGATGGTGGTCTTAGGCACACAAGAGAGATTGAACTCAGTGAACTCTACCACCCATTTGAGAAGCAGACTGGAGTGCTTCGACCTATGAAAGATAGATTTGTGTGGGTGATCAGTGATAAATCTGATCAGATGCATCTTGAAGTACGGGTAAAGATTGTGGTTGACATAACAAAAGAAAATGTTATTTTTCCAAAATTAGATACTTGACCTTGGCTCTTCAGAGGACTCAACTAACATAAGTTGATCGGGAACTACTTCCCTAGCTTCTCTCGAACTTAAACCAAGCTGATGGCTTCAGATCTGTCCCTCGAGTATAAGGAGAGTTCTTTGTTCGGGTTTGGAATTTTAGAAGTGGTGGCGATGCTTGTGATTTTTTTAGATTTCATAACATTTTTCACATTCATCCAAGCAAACGAAGTTCTTTGCTCACCTTAAGGTTTTAAAAATAGCAGAGCATTTGTTTCCTAATTTTGAGATAAACCGGCTAAAGCCAGCGATTCAGCTGGCAAGCCTTAGAACTTCCTTGGTGTTTCAGGCGGATGGCATGTTGATCAATACCTGAACTTTTTGTAGGTTAGCTTTTATTCTCTTCACAGTTAAAATATATTCTAAAAATGTGTTTGTGGATACACCAAAAGTGCACTTAAACAGATTGAACTTCATATTATTTTTTTTTTGTATAACTGTTTTCTTTTAGTTCTTTCATATGTTGCTTGGACATTTTAATTTTTACCAGGATTTCGTCCATATACACCTTAACAATTTTCTCATATATAAATTGTAAAAATTACATTTATCATTCGCTGGTAACTAGCGCCAATATTTTTAACCCAAAGAATATTACATTATAGCAATGCACTCCCTGGTTGGTGATCAATGCAGTCATCTCATTGTCATCCATATGCATCTTGATCTGGTGGTCGTCAGAGAAGGAATCGAGGAAGTGTTTGATCGTTGTATATATGAGTGTGTTGATCCATTGTTGGGGGTTCGGACAAGTGGTGTTTAGATTAGTGAGTCAACATAAATCCTATATTTGTCATTCAACTACTACACAATGATGAAGTCTGACACCCATATTAGATATTGAACCACTTGGACGTAGTCGGCCTCCAACAGCTTCAGCAACTCCTCCAAGTTTGGCTTAACTAGAATGAAGACTGAAGTCTGCATCTTTTGCTAGATCGATCTAGTTGTTGAGTTGACGTTTAGGCATTGACATGTGATACCAATCCGTATCTTAAGCATCATGGTGGCAGACCAATAAAAAAAGTCTGTGATGGCTTCAGAGGGTGTTGATTAGCGCCTCCTTGTATCTTGCACTAAGAACTTAGTAGAAAAAATTTACCAATGTCTCCTTCTCACATCAAGATCTGATGGATGAACCCACTAGTCTCGAGATCATCTTCTCACAGGTTGTCAAACTCTAGAAGTTCCCATTGAATTCTTATGACTACTTCGAGGTACCAAATGTGGGACCACTTAAGATTACCATGGATAGTGATTACCTCCGCGTCACCTGGGAACTTAAAAACCACATGGTAGGTTGACGAGAAAACCTTGAAAGAATTAAGCAAGCGACGATCAAAGATAGAGTTGTAAGTGGGTGGTGAGTCAACCACTAGGAATTCTATCGTGTTGGTAATTGCTTTTCTTTTTATCCCTAAAAGACTAGAATAGCGTTGATTTCCATAGCTTTCTTCCTCTCATTAATAAATCCATAAAGTAGATCAGTTGCAATTGTCGGTTGGTCAATGTCGGGGCCTATTTTATCAAACATTGACTTGAATATGATGTTTACGGATTTACCGATGTTGATGAAACTGCTAATGATATGGTAGTTTTGAATCATCATGGTGACGATGATAGTGTCATTGTAAAGGTTATGCCTAGCAGGCAAAATTTTGTTGGTGAAGGCTATAGGAGGATGTGAGTTTCATTTGGGTATAAGATCGGTCTTGCATAGTTCTCTTAACCAAAGCTTCTTCATGATGGCTTGTCCTGATGAGTCTCCACCTCATCCAAAGATGGTGGGAACTATGTCAGCAATGTAGATTTGAGGAGTGGGCTGGCTCATCTAATATTTCCTATACTAGGGAATTCCCTTGTCGTTGGATCGCTAATCCTAGTGCCAGAAACTCTTTCAGCTTGGTATCAGCACTCCTCCATGTCATGCCCAAGATTTCGGTGGTAAGCGCAACACTTCTTCTGGTCTCAAAGTTAAGCTCTGGTCTTCATCAACGGGCTATGTTAAAGTATTATTTATTCTCTATAGCTTCATCTATCTCAACAATTAAAACTCTTGATGGAGTGGCTTTGGGTACTTCATATTTTTGTAGTGGGCTCTTGTTATACCAAACAGGCTGTTGGTCGGTACTGGACGTGACTCCCTTGATGAGGCACTCAGTTAGTCACCCTGTGATCTTAGGACAGTCGAGTGTTCGTATTGAAGATGGGTTGAAGGTCATGAATCAAGTCTCGGTTTCCATCCCTTCCTGTGGGTGAGCCTCTTCTACGAGTGATGGGTGGAGAACTCTAATCTGGATGAAACGGGGCTCCTCATTCATATATGATTGTTATTCAGCTCCAACAACTCGGCTAGTGTCTTCAGCCACTGTAGACCTAGCAAATATTAAAAAATTCCTTCCTTTAGTACTTGAGCTTGAACGTCATAGGCTGCTGCAGGTCCAGGTCTCGTACTTCCAACATCTCTTTCTAGAAGTGTGTGATGAATGAGTGGAGTCTCACACCTTATACCTAGCAAATCTGTTGAAATGCCTGTGTTTTTCTGAGAAATTATATAAGGGTCGATTCTCTCGGTGTGGTAAAGAAGATGTGGCATTTTAGCACTTCGGTGATCCTCATCAAACATATGATTGACTCAAATGAGGTTATATGATCGATCAGATTGGTCCTCCTCTTGTAGGAAGCCAGTGTATGGATCTTGAATCACTCTTAAGGTTTAGCCTCAAAGATTTGTCGAAAAAATACATTCTTAAGCTATAGGGGCACTTTAGTACACCTGAATCGATGTTGATCGATCAATGTCGGCCCAACACTATCAAAATACCGGGAGTCGTCTTCTCTTTGCAAAGCATCCCCGAGTCAGCGCATCTTAAATGACGTATAACATTTGATCCTTCAACTATTGTATTTGTTAAGCTACTAACTCTCTGACACACTCCATATTGTCAATATCTTTGTTGTGGGTTTCTTCTCCATGGGTTACACTTCTTCTAATTTATGGCATGATGCATGCTCACAACACCTTTCAGGATGTTGAATTTTGATTTATCTGTGAATCATATTTAAAGAATAGAGTGTAAATAAAGATAAAAAAGAGATTGTGTGAAAAACAACGAATAATAATTCATCGTGTTTTATTCATAAAATTATTCCCCTATTTATAGAGAAAAATGCACAATATTGTGATGTTATATTTTTGTCACTTTTTAATGGGACGTGTACTGGAGTATTTCTAGTATTTTACGTATATGAGCATATCGTCCAGTTGCTCTATGGCTCAATCGACTAAGCTTAATTGGGGTTCGAGTTGGTAAGATTAGCTTGATATTTTGAGATCAACTCAGTCGGCTGAGCTTGGTCGATATGAATCGGCTGGTTGATATGTTCAGATTGCTGATCCTTAACCTCTTTTAAGGAGCCCTTGCGTGTCCCTAAGATAGTTGGAGATACTAGGAAATCTTTGTTTCTATTGAATCGACACTCTTGTGATAGTCTACTTGAATACTCATTTGTCTTATTTAAGACCGAGCGGCTCGTTGTTGTATCCTTCAGTCAACTTTGCGTTGTTGTATCCTTCAGTCAACTTTGCCCGCCTCATGTTTCATTCGGCTTTGACCTTGTTAGCTTGGCTCGGTCAACATCACTCTGTCGGATACTGGACCTCATGATCTTCTGTTGGTCATACTTTGTCGTACTCTTTAGATGAACAGCACATTTTTCAAGTAAATGAACCCTTGCTTACCCTCTTTATTTAAACCTGGTTCAAAATGCATTCAAAGATGGTTTGAAATTTCTGCAGCGAGTACTCAATGTGGGTAGACTTTTGATGGGCTAGTAGTCGTAATGAGAAGAGGATTTTACCATAAAAGATAAGTGGGCACAAGCTTTGATGGGACGGACAGTATGAGCAGAGAAGAGGAAATATCATCGTCCAAAGATTCACATTAAAACTTCCCTTCCAGCTGTGGAGCGCGTAGCATTACTCCCGGATGAACTGTAAAGCATTAAAACCAAACAGAGCCCAGTAGATCATTCCAATTATAAATGCTCGCAGCTCTTCACTCAATCCTCACTAAATGCCATCCTTCCCCAGCTCCTGCGCCATGGCTCGCCTGCTTCTATTCATCTTCTTCTTCTCTGAGTTCTTCTTAACGCTCGCCATGGCCCGCCTCGGTCCATCGCCGGCAGAACCGAGCCTTCTGGGGCTTCAGACGAAGTCTGAAGCCGCCAAGGAGCCGCCTTTATCTCCCAGTTCGGCGCCTGAGTTCGCTCAACATGCGCGGAGGCAAGCGTCGAAGGTGAAACTCGCCACTTCACAGGCGATAGCCGCCGGATTCATCGCCGCATTTGTGGTCGCAGCCTTCGTTTACATTCGGGTGACGAGGAAGAGGGCTACAGAGAACAGCAAGTACTGAATATTTGAGTTCTATTTCTTACTATTTTTTCCTCTATCATTTTACTCTACTTTTTCTTTGGGAGATCTTGTACTCAGTTGATATTGATCAATTTAAAACAAGCATTGTATTTGTATTGTATAGTGGCAAATTAAAGATTATGTGATGAAATTTAGTTGTCATTACGGTTTGCACTAGGTCCGACCCAATTTGATTTTGCTGATCATGTTCGCCCAATCATTGTATCAGATTTGTCTCGCGGGGCATGTAACACAATATATACATATATAAATAACAAATGAATATAACCGTCGTTGGACTATTAGCAATCCGATCTTGAGCTGAGCTTGGGTGAGCTCAAAATAGGCTCTAAAAAACAATTCGATTCAAATTTTTGGCTTACTAGTCAGCTAATTTATTTTGATCCGATCATGGTCCTAGCTGAAATTCGAATTAGTTTTCGAACAATTAACAATTTTTTAGCTATATTCGGTAAAATCACAGTCTTAACAGGACTACGCTGTTGACGATCCGATTTTGAGCTGAGCTCGAATTAACTCGAAAAAAAATTTGATCCAAAATTTTAGATTGTAGTTCTGCTCGTTTATTTCACTGTGATCCCAATCCGAGCTAAATTTGAACCAATTTTCAACGATTTACATTCTTTAAGCTTTATTAACAGTCCTGACCCTCAATCATGAAGTTAGGCTCTAAAAAAATTGGCCACAAATGTATATAGTATAGTTTTATTGTTCCCTAACATATTATATATAAAAATGTTTCTCTCCTATTTGTTAATATCACGAAAGTATTGCTGTAAGCATGATTAATTATAAGGGGGCATTTACATACGAACAGCACAATTCTTATTTATTTACATATTTAACACCTAAACTTTCAAATTTAAATTCATACTCAAAGCTTTAATACTATATTAAGAATATCTCTATTAATTACATTTAAAAAGTTAGATACATTTTCTTTCATGTATAGATTTATAACACCAAATGGCTATAAATGTAAATACAAAATTTTAAGTGCCAGATATGTAAATAAATAAAAATTATATGGTATCTATGTAAGATTTTCTTATCATAATTTTAATCATAAAAAGCAGTTAAATTTATCTTTATCTTAATTTATAAAGGGGTTTCTACCTAACATTCGCCTAAGAGATTGAATAAAATATTTTAAACACCGAAATTGTAAATATAACTTTTTAACTACACGAAACTTTAAATATGACATTTTAAGCATACTAATTAGCGATCAACAAATTTCCAATATCTAGCACGAATCTATAGTCAAGACACAAATCTAAAGATAATTTTTAAGCAAGAAATATTCAAATTTGGATTAAAAGTCATTCAGAACTACGATTTCAACAAACTTATAGTCAAACTATCCATCTCGACTAGACGGACCTAAAGATACGAAAATCGGTCCAATCCAAGTTAAATCAAGCCCGGGCCAAGCTATTAAACTGCTTTTAGAAACTTTTTATTTGGAAGTTCAAACATATTCTGAATATGGCATGCTTATAGTCAAATTGAGCGTATCGGCGAGAAGAATATGATGAGCTCAAGATCGCCCAATTCTGACATCATTAAGGTACTCAAACATTCATCTAATGCAGCCTAATTAAAGGGATCTCTCTAGGTCGTCTGATCAATAGAGGTATTGATTCCTTCTATATTTGCAACATGAACTCTATAAAAAGTGCCCTACCCCTCTCATGAGAAGAGGGCTAGACCCTGGGTAAGAGAATGATCAGAGCCTGCAGAAGAGGGAACCACAACCCAACATCCTTGACTGCAAATCTGTCTAACTTCGGCCACTGTCCCCTTCGGCCTCCGACCACTGTCGTTGCTTTCAACCACCTCTGCCTACTGTCGGCCTCCTGCTTATGCATCACCTAACCACTGGTAACCACCACCGGCCTCAGTCATGTAGCCATCGACCAATGTCGTCAGCCAACTCCAGCTGCGGCCATTGCCTTCGCTAACTCCAGCCGTCACCGCCTCCGTCCAACTCCGGCTATCTATCACCACCTCCAGTCAACTTTGGTTATCGCTGCCTCCAGCTAACTCCAATCATTATCATCTCCGTTCAACTCCAGTCGTAACTGCCACTTCTATCTTCACATTAACTTTGGTTGTTGTCATCTCTAGTGAACTTTGGTCGCCACCCTCTGTCCAATTCTAGTCACCATCGCCGCCTCCGATAACTGTCCTCACGGTATGCTTCTACCATACTCGGCCACCACCTTCTCCTTGTAGGAAAGTTTATTGTGAAATCACAATGTGGAATGCAAAACCCCAGTATACATTGCAAAGTAACAATGCGCCAACTTACAGTGCAACGAAAACAGTGTACTAATACACCCCAAAAATAGTGACTTTCTCAAGACTCTTAAATCTCCCTCTTTTAGCTCCTGACCCTCGCCTCCCTCCCCTGCAGTTCGTGGATGTCATCACAACTCAACATTACAGCTTATGCTACACTCGACTCTGGCCCCTGCGGGCTACGTATGTCATCACATGTCACCACTACGGTCTACATAAGCAACTGCAGCCTACGTGGTTCACCGCTCATGCAGCTCCCGACTCTGACCTCCGTGGCTTACGAACGTTGTTACAGCTCACCACTACAATCTACGTGATTCACAACTTGTGCAACTCTCGACTTTGGCCCCTGCAGCCTTCGGACATCGCCACAGCTCACCACTTTCGACTGAAAATACACATCTTTAAAAATTTTATGACACTCTTTCTTCACGATTTGGTAGTGTTGCAGCTTCAATCCACTTGGAGATATAGTCTACTTCTATGTGTTCTCTAGAAAAGGTATGATTGGACCAATGAAATTTATTCCCCGGAGATCAAAAATCTTAACTTTTAATGAAAAATTTAGGGGCGTTTTATTTTTGAAAATTGTTTACTCGCTGATATCCATCATAAGTTTTCGCATAATCATTTGCAACCTTAAACATGGCAGCCCTATAAGATCCAGATTGTAACAACTTAACTGTTTTTCTAAGTCCTCCAAAATTCCACTCAAAATTAAAATCATGACATGTTATCAGAATATTGTTGATTTCTTCATAAGGCACACACCTCCTAAGAATTTTGTCCATTCACTTCCTAAAAATATAGAATTCATCCCAATAGCAGAATCTGATAACAGAAAGAATTTATTTTTCTAATGAAAGTCCAGACTGCACATAGCAATTTCACTAACAATGAAGTATACATTGTTAGTGTACCATGGGTTGAAAATTTCAAAGATTGTGAGGAGTTGCTCATCCAAAAGATTTTCATTTATCTCGAGCAAAAACTCCTTCGAACTCTCATGCATAAATCTAGTCAAGTTTTCAAATACTTAATTTTATGTATTATTCCAATCTACTACCTCCATATCGAACTCTTGTAACAAAAGGACCCAACAGATCAAACAGGGTTTTGCATCCCTTTTTGTCATAAGATATCTAATAGCATCATGGTCGGCATATATTTTAGGTTGTGTTGTATTTTAAAAAGGGGGTCGCCTACAGAAATTGTCGGCGAATTTTTAGATTTTAATTTTAATTTAAATATATATAATTTGGAAAGTAGCATTTAATTTTGAAAATAATTTAAGTTTGAAAATTTTAAGATATGAAGTCAAACCGACCTTACATCCCAAGTAGTTTATATAAATGAACACCACACCACAAACCGTGTATCTATCCCGAAGAATAGACACACTTGTCGGCATATTTTTAGGTTGAGTGTTGTATTTTAGAAAAGGAGGTCGCCTACAGAAATTGTCGGCGAAATGTAATTTTAAATTTAATTTAAATATATATATATAATTTAGAAAGTAGTATTTGATTTTGAAAATAATTTTAAATTTGAAAATTTTAAGATATGAAATCAAACCGATCTCACATCCCAAATAGTTTATATAAACGAGCACCGCATCACAAACTGTGTATCTATCTCGAAGAATAGACACATTGTTTGGTGATGGGGCTCGATTAAATAAACTAGAAGATTTGTGACATCCGTTTGGTCTGCGAACCAATTTTATAAGCCGACAAATTCCCCTACTTAATATGAAAGCATTAAACGGGGTTTATATTACTCAGGTTCTTAAAATTCCCTATAAGGGCAAGCCCCTATAGTTAATTACATCTTAAGTGACGGGAATCACTTAAGAAAACTCTCGATAATAATCGATAATTCCGCTCTCAAGAATTTCAAAGTTTAAGTTTTCAAAGGATTGAATTTTTGAATTTCAATAGGGAATGGATCAAGTTTGGAACATTTTGTTTTGGGAATTCAAAGGAAGAAAGGTAGGAGAAATCACAGATTCGATGCGAACTTCTGTAATTTTCCAACTATCCTATTGTTTGGCTTGAATTTAGGAAGGCCCTAATGTTTATTTAATGCTTTGATCTTGCCAATTTTTAATTAATTAGGACTTACATTCGTATGACATGATCATACAAATAGCCTTAAAGATGTGAGGGTTTATGTCGTATCGAACGACTACCTCGGAGTCCTAAGACCGGTTAGGGCTTAATTTGCGATGCAAATGCCTAACGAAAGGTTGAGGATTTATGTTGCACTAGGCAAACTTCCTCGAAATCCTATGGCTTGGTTATTTAATTCTAAGCAAGTTTTGCTGAAGTAGACTTAGGTTTTGCTGATGACGATGGTCGTGCTGCGCACCATGCTCCGAGCTCCTTGTTGTTGCAGAAGATTGTAACCAAAAGAGAAGAGAGGAATTTGGTTTTAGAAATCTTAAAGTCCAAGTGTTTTCTATATTTTAATTAAAATAAATATTAAAGTTGATTATAACAACACCGGTTAAGATCCCACGGTTCCATCCTTCCGGCATCGTTATTTTTATCGGATTCACTTAGTCCAGATGAATTTGCTAAACTCAACTAAATATGTTCCACACTTTCATTTAGACCGTGGGAAATCCCGTTAGCAACACGTAGGTTACATCATCCGAGGTATTCCCGATCATCCAACAAGACGTTTTAATTTAGTTGTAATTGTAGTTTTGTGTTCGTTTGTGATTAAATTTTGAGTTGTTTTATATTTTGAAATGTTGTGGCGGTGAATTTTATCTTGCAATGACTTTTAATTTAGTTTTGGTTTCGGTTTTAGGGACTATCCTAAAGGTGTGGGTTTTCATGCAACGATTGTTTATCATGCAAGAAAGTAAGTGCGATGCGATTAAATAAATTGCAATAAAGTAAATTGCAACAAAATAAAAGCGTACCTGGAGGGTCTTCCCGTCATCCCAAGCTACACTTAAACACAATTTAGAATATTTAAGCAAGTTCCTAGGTAAAGCTAAGGGAAGGGTTATGGTTTTCTACCAAGTTCCTAATCACTATAGCTAGTCATTTCCTATGACGTCTAGTGTTCTTGTGTTTTAGTTTGAGGACGATTTTCTTCATCAAAGAACAATTAAATTCAATCGTTCTTATAAACATCCTATCATATTGAGGAAGTGCTTAAGACGAGTCTTAAACATCTTTTCAATACTTGCTAGGATTGTTTTAAGTCCAAATGGATTTAATCAATCGAGTGAAGTGATCGTCCGAGGTTTAGTTAAGTTTTGTTGTTATCTTACTCAGTGAACTAGGACATTTGAATATCTTATAAGTGAAGAAACATTTCATTTAACGTTCTGTTTAGGAGTTATGACAACGGAAGCTTTCGAGGGCAAATTGATGTTCAAATGATTTGTGATTTAATTTAATTTCAGTTATCGGGTTTAAATTTGGAATAGTGTTCAAGTTGCTTTATTTTGAATTTCTTTATGTCTTAGGTGATGTCATTTTTAATTCAATTTAATTTAACTTCAATTTAATTTAGTTTAGTTTTAATTTTAATTTAATTTAATTTGATTTAATTTTAACTTGATTCTATTATCTAATTTAATTTAATTTAATTTAGTTTGATTTGATGTGAATTAACTTAATTTAATTTAACTTGATTTAATTTAATTTGATTTGATTTAATTTAATTTAATTTAATTTAATTTAATTTAATATGTTTTAATTTAATTTTATTTAATTAATTTAATTTAATTTTAATTTAATTTAATTCAATTTAATTTAATTTAATTCAATTCAATTTAATTTGTTTAATTTAATTTAATTTTATTTTTAATTTTAATTTAATTGAAATTTTAAAAGAGTTTAATAATTTAACTTTAATTTAATTTAATGATTAAGTCTTTTAACATTTTAAATCTTAAATTTGAATTATCATTTTAATTAGGAATTAAATATTATTGAGATGATTAATTTAGGGATTCTTAAATTAAAGAACAAATCTCTTCCTATTAATATCCCTATTTTAATAATTCCAATTTTATTATTCTTCCAAATTTAATCAATTATTTAATTAAAGTTTGTTTTAATTATTTTCAAATTGTTTGGTAGGTTTCTACTCTCTAATTATTTAAATTTCAATCATCCAAATCAGATTAATATCAAATATTTTACTCTTTAATTTTATTAAATCTAAAGTTTTAATTAAGGGTTAAAATTTTAATTACCATTTTGCCCTTCAAGCTTAATAATTTCATAACTCACTAAATTGAGCTTAAATGAACTTGAAATTTTTATGTGACTTCATTCATATGTCAATAAAGACATGAGAGGAGAAAATATGATTTTTCTGTATTTAATGTATTTATGTAATTATTTTTGGTGGAAAATGAGGATTTCCAAGGAAAATTTAATAATATGACCAAGGGAATGTTTCTGTTCTTAAGAAAATTATGGGACATTCCTAATGACCAGAGGACCACTTGGACCAATTTTGGTGATTTTTTGAATTATATTATTTTTATTAGAATTATTTTTAGTTTTGGAGTATTAATTAATTTAAAAATAAAATAAAGGTTGAAAAATAAATTTTATATTTTTCAAAAATCTCTCTGATATCAACAAAATCAGAGAATTAATTTTTACAATTTTCTGATTTTTCTTTGATTTATTAGAATTATTTTAGTAGAAATGCTAAAAAATACATTTTTTTAATTTTAAAATTACCTTAGGGCTTTAAAATTTAATATCTCATTAAATAGACCTAAGAAAAATATGGTGTTTATTCCTAAGTGATTAAAATTCAAAATGTGACATTTTAGTGAATTTTATTATTTTTTTGATTTTTATTATTTTTTAATTATTAAAATATTAAAATAATACACAAAATTAACTTTTTTTAGAAAATTGCAATTTTATTTTTTTTAAATTCCCCTGATATTAGAGAGGCTCCAAAACCAATTTGGTGAATTTTTGAAAAGTATTTTGAAAGTTATGAATTTTTTAAGTTTAAATTGGCTAAATGGTTTAATCAACCCATTTAGTAGGGCTAACCAAGTCCAATTGACTTCAAATTTTTATGGTGGGTTCCTCTGATCCTAAAGGTCAGTAGAGAATTGATTTCAAGTCAATTTGATGTATGATTAGCTCTAATTAATTAGGGACCTATTTTGGGTGTTTAGGCCAATTAGGGTTATTCCAAGTGAATTAATTCAAAAGCTATTTTTCCTAGGGTCCTCTGGTCATAAGAAACATCACCAAATTTTTCTAGAATTTATTTCACAACATGCTAATTATTAGATTTAAAATACTCAAAACAGCAACATGAATTTGAAAAATCAATAACTTCTCATAGGGATGGCCTCTGACTTTGGAAAATTCGGGGAATGTTCCAAAATTCGGAGGCTTCAAAGCCCTATGGTCTCATGCCATGGTGAATTTCCTATATGCATGGAGAATTAAAACAATGCAGAGGGTAAATAAATCATTAAAAATAAAATACTCGATGAAATTAAATGATTTCTTTTTCACATTATTCTCCTCCGTTCACTCGAGCAAGAGGGTATTTTTATTTTATTTTTCTCGATTTTTCTACACAAAGTTATGCATTTTTTGAAGTTTAGGGAATTAAATAAATAAGAAAATACCCTAATTTTCTATTTAAGTGACGCGGCGCCAGCTCAACCTCGGCAGCTCCGAACGCACACGCATCGCCTTCTGATTTGGCGCCGCCATCCAACTCAGCGCTCCGGGGGCCCGCTGTATCGTTCCGTCTCCTCATCTGGCGCGATACTGGTCGTCCGTCCGCGCGTGTATGGAATGAACGACATCCGTTCATCGTCCTCGACTGTTCTCACCCGAGAGCCGTCCACACTAAAACCCTAAGAACTCACTTATTTCTCAACGGATTTTCGTGTTCTTGTGCTTCGCTGGATTCATCTTGAAGAGACGAATACATCTATACGGTGATCATGCATCGAAATTAAAGCATTTGAAATGGAGAATCTCCAGAAGCTCGGGATGAAGAATTAGCTCATACCTTTGCTCAGAGAAGTGTGGCTTCAATCTGAGGGTTGTGTCACCTTCGATTGGATCCTAGCAAGCTCCAGATGAAGTCTCCTGGTCTGGTGAATCGCCTAGGTATGATTTCGACAAAGCTTGGAGTCTGGAACGGATGGGTGGCCTGGAGAGGGGGCTTTTGCTGGTGAACTCCTTCCCTTGGTCTGGTGAAGGTGTAGGACCAATCAAATTGAGGATTGATCCACTGTGGAGAAGTGTCCTGGTTTTGGGTGGAATTTTGGTCGAGAAATCGGGCTCGTTGGTGGGGATTAGTGGCAAATTGTCACTCGAGGATCAAACTGCTCTAAGTATGGAGAGTGTTCGGAACAATTTTGGCGGTGGTTTCGGTAAGATCGCAGTTCAGCACCTCTCATGGCCGAGAGGAGGTGAGGTTTAAATAGGAGAGGGTGGAGTGCCTCCCGTGGGAGTTAGGGCTTGGGATCGACTGCTCTCGGCAAGAGAAGAACAACTACAATGGCCACCTGGGGATGGGCGACTCGACGAGTGAGAATTCCAAGTTTGGGCTCACATGCGAGCTCTCGGCCTGGCGGTTTCCGGCGGCTGTGGTGGCTGGCCGGCCAGGGTCAGGTCACCCTCAGGTCTAGGGAGGTCAGGTCTTGGCAATGGTGAAATCAATTGCAGTTGTCCATGTGTAAAGGTGTTGAATCAAAGTAGAATGGGGGAGGGATCATTTTGGCTTAGTTTGGGTCAACCCATGGTTTTGGGCATGGTGCACCCTCCAAGGGGCTTTGGGTGCTGTGAGGAATCAGATAGGCTAGCTGAGATGGAGTGGTGAAGTCCCTATCAACTTGGTTTAAGTAAATCTTGGGTTTAGGTGTTGCATAAAAAGGGTTAAAATTGCTTAAGGGAGGGTTAGGAAAGGCGTTCCCCTTTTTGCCATTAATGGCTTGATCACATGTCAAACCTTCCATGGCTTCATGTGGCTTGTTCATGGCTTGCATGGGGCTTCATGGCTCCATTTGTCTTGGGGCAAAGCTTAGTCAATTTCATGGAAGTAGATTTTAGGAATCTTGGCATTTTTGGTGGAAATTTGGATGAAGCTTGATTTGGAATGGTTTAATGATAATTTTGAAACTTAGAGGTGATATCAATTAAAGGTATGATGAAGAGAAATTGCCATGTGGGCTTTAGGGCCAATTTTGGGCTTTTGTATTTGGTGGAAATGGGCTTTTAAAATGGTTTAGAGAAGTGGGCTTTTGGATTTTAAAATGGATTTTAGGATGGGGATTTTGCAAAGGATTGGATCCAATGAGTGTTGAATTTAGTTTAGGAATGTTTCATGAATGATTTGGAATAAACTTGAAGTGTTTGGGCTAAGTTTGGGTTGGATTTGGACCTCATTGGTGAATGGGCCAATGTAGGTCAAATTGGGCTAACTTGGGCCAATGTTGGGCTAGGGTTCAAATTGATGTAAAATTAATGTTGTTAAATGTTTATGGGAGTGTTTCAAAGAGTTTTTGACTTTGTTTGGGTTTTGATTTTGGGGTTTGGGCTTATTTGGGTTAGGTTTGGGTTTAGGTTAAAATTGGGCTTTTTGGCTTTGGGTTGAATTTGAGTGGGGTTTGGGTCTAAATTTTGTGTAAATAATGTTAGTGTTTTGTTTTTGGGGATGTTAGGGAAGTTTTAGAAAAGGTTTGGGGTTAATTGGAGTTGAATTGGGTTAGTTTGGGTTAGGTTTTGGTCATGGGTCCAAATTGGGCTTTAAGGCCAAAAGTGAAATTGGATTCAAATGTCAATTAAATTGGACTTGGATTTGGTCTAGATTGGTGTTGGGAATGTTGAATTGAAGTTTAAAATTGAATTGGACCAAAATTTGGGTCAATTGGGTAGGTTTGGCTAGACATTGGGTTCACTTAGGGTTAAAATGGGTCAAATTGGGGGTTTTGACAAAAGTGGGGTAAATTGACAAAATTAGCCCATGGTGTAGTTTAACAAAATGAAATTGGGAATATTTGGGATTTTCTGGAATTTTTTGGGAATTTTCTGAATTTTTGGATTTTTTTGGGTCAAGAGGGGTATTTTGGGTATTTGGAGGGTATTGGGAGGTATTTTTGGAATTTTTGGTATTTTTGGGTATGGATGATCAATTTGAGTAATGTGAGAATGTTTGGGATTGATTTTGAGGAATTTTGGGTAATTTAGGTGATTTTGCAAATTTTAGGTAGTTTCAAGGGTTTTGGGTAGGCTAGGCGGGTGTAGGTCCTGGGGTCAAAAATTGAAATTTTGGAAAATTGAAGATTAGTTGAATTTAAGTGGAATAAAATCATTTTGGTTGAGCCATGAAGCCATATCAAGCCCACATGAGCCATGAGGGGACTCATTTGAGGCATCCACTATGTTGTTCTTAACCCTTTTAGCCAAGGGTTTAGGGGTTAAGGTACATCCATGTGGATCACCTTCATGAGTCAGGAGATCAAGTTAGGTATGGGTGTGTTTTTTTTAGGATGTGTGTGAAAGTGTAGTGTATAAGTGTAGTGTGTGTGTAAGTCGGCCCTTCACCGGACCGAGCCACCTGAGGCGATCCTAAGGCCAAAGAGTCCTATAGGAACTCATCCTTTAAACTTCCACATTTGATTTCAACCCTCTAGGTGATTAGGGGTCTATAGTCAAGTTTGTGGAGTTTGCAGGGAGTTAAGAAGTGGTTTGAATTCCTAAGTGGTGGGCCCCAATTCTAATCCTCTAAGATAGTTAAAGGAAAAGCCTAAGGCTAGATCCTAAGTACTATAGAGAGAAGAGAAGACCTCATCAGAAATGAGGTCAACAACACTGCTTGATGATGAGGCTCAGTTAAATAAACTAGAAGATTTGTGACATCCGTTTGGTTTGCAAACCAATTTTATAAGCCAAAAAGTTCCCCTGCTTAATATAAAGGAATTAAGCAGGGTTTATATTACATGGGTTCTTAAAGTTCCCTATAAGGGCAAGCCCCTATAGTTAATTACATCTTAAATGAAGGGAATCATTTAAGAAAACTCTCGATAATGATTAGTGGTTTTGCTCTTAAGAATTTCAAAGTTTAAGGTTTTCAAATGATTGAATTTTGGAATTTCAATAAGGAATGTATCAAATTTGGAACAGTTAATTTCAGGAGTCCAAAGGAAGAAAAGTAGGAGAAGCTGAGGATCCAAGTAGAAATCTTGGCAACTTCCCAAACTATCCTATTGTTTGGTGTCAATTTGAGAGTTTATTTAATATTGCAATCCTGCCAATTTTAATTAATTAGGACTTATATTCGTATGACATGATCATACAAATAGCCTCGAAAATGTGAGGGTTTATATTGTACCAAACAACTACCTCAAAATCCTAAGACCGGTTAGGGCTTAATTTACATAACATGATTATGCAAATTCCTAACAAAAGGGTTGAGGATTTATGTTGCACTGGGCAAACTACCTCGAAATCCTACGGTTTGGTTGTTTAATTCTAGGAATGTTTAGCTGATGTAGAGTTGTTTTGCTGACGAAGATGGTTGTGCTGCCCACCGTGCTACAAGCTCTTTGTTGTTGCAGAGGTTTAGTTTTAGAAGTCATAAATCAGGAGACGAGAGAAGTGTTTTGGTTTAGAGAAAATCTTAAAATCCAAGTGTTTTTAATATTTTAATTAAAACAAATCTTAAAGTTATTTAAACAGAACCGATTAAGATCTCACGGTTCCGTTATCTCAGCATCGTTATTTTCATCGAATTCTCTTAGTCCAGATGAATTTGTTAAACTCAACTGAATGAGTTCCACACTTTCATTTAGACCATAGGAAATCTCGTTAGCAACACGTGGGTTACATCATCTGAGGTATTCCTGATCATTCAATGAGATGTTTTAATTTAGTTGTGATTGTAGTTTTGTTGTTCTGTTTGTGATTAAATTTTGAGTTATTTTATATTTTGGAATGTTGTGGCGGTGAATTTTATCTTGCAGTGACTTTTAATTTAGTTTCAGTTTCAGTTCAAGGACTACCCTAAAGGTTTTGGTTTTCATGCAACAGTTTTATTTAACATGCAAGAAAAGTAAAGTACGATGCATGTAAGTAAATTGCAAGTAAATTGCAATAAAATAAAAGTGTACTGGAGGGTCTTCCCGTCATCCCAAGCCGCACTTAAAACACATGTTAAGACATTTAAATATTTCAACGGATACCTAGTAAAGCTAAGGGAAGGGTTTTGGTTGTCTACCAAATTCCTAATCCTATAACTAGTCATCTCCTATGACGTCTAGGTTCTTGGTTTGGTTTTAAGGATGATTTTCTTCATCAAAAAACAACTAGATTCAATTGTTCTTCTAAAACATCCCGTCATATTGAGGAAGTGCATAGGACGAGTCCTAAACATCTTTTTAATATTTCTGGGATTGTTTTGAGTCCAAGTAAATTTAATTGCACAGGTGAATTAATCATCCAGGAGTTTAGTTAAACTTTGTTTCTTGCTCAGTGAACTTAGGTATTTGATTACCTGATGAATGAAGTGACATCTCACTTAATACTCTATTTAAGAGTTATAATAATTAAAGCTTTTAAGGGCAAGTTGGTTTATCGAGAATCTTAATCATTCTTAAAAGTTTAAGTTAATGGTTTAAAGCGTTTTAATTTAATTATGAGGTTTTAATTAATAATTTTAAGTTTGGAATAGTGTTCAAATTATTTTAGACTTAATTCTTAATGATTTCATTTAGGTTTGTTGTTTGATGATTTTTTTTTAATTTAATTTAATTTTAATTTAATTTTAATTTAATTTTATTTAATTTTATTTAATTTTAATTTAATTTTAATTTAGTTTTAGTTTAATTTTGATTTTATTTTTAATTTTAATTTAACTTTAATTTTTAATTTAATTTTAATTTTTAATTTAATTTTAATTTAATTTTAATTTAATTTTAATTTAATTTTAATTTAATTTAATTTTATTTAATTTTAATTTTTGTTTAATTTTTACTTTAATTTAAATTGTTAATTTGGATTATTATTTTAATTCTTAATTAGGAACTAAATATTATTAAAGTGATTTATTTAGGGATTTTTAAATTAAAGAATAAATATCTTCTTAATAATATCCTTATTTTAATAATTCAAATTTAAATATATTCTTTCAAAAATCAAAATCATTTAATTAATTAAAGTTTCATTTTTTGATATTTTCAAAGTGTTTAATGGGTTTCTACCCCTTAATTTCCCTAAGTTTTAATCATCCAAGAGAAAGTTAAAATCAAATGTTTTACCCCCCGTTTTGGTTAAACCTAAAGTTTTAATTAAGGGTTAAAATTTTAATTACCTTTATGCCCTTTTAAGCTTATTATTTCATAACTCACTAAATTGAGTTCAAATGAATTTGAAATTTTTATGTCACCTCAGTCACATGTCAATTAAGACATTAGAGGAGAAAACGTGATTTTTCTGAATTTAATTTATTTATATAATTAGTTTTAGTAGAAAATAAGAGTTTTCAAAGAAAATTCAACAACATAACCAAGCAAAGGTTTCTGTCCTTAAGAAAATTATGGGATATTCCTAATGACTAGAGGACCACTTGGACCATTTTTGATGATTTTTTGAATTATATTTTATTTATTATAATTATTTTGAATTTTAGAGTATTAATTAATTATAAAATAAAATTAAAGTCTTAAAATAGATTTTATATTTTTATTAAATCTCTTTGACCTCAAGGAGTCTATAAAAACAAATTTTATAATTTTATGATTTTTCGTTGATTTATTAGAATTATTTTAGTGAAGAGGGAAGAAAATTGAATTTTTAATATTAAAAATTACATTAAGCCTTTAAAATTCAATATCTTACCCTAGGGACTTAGGAAAAATATTTGGTTTGCTCCTAAGTTATTAGGAGTCAAAATGTGATATTTTTGTGATTTTTAATATTTTTGTGATTTTTATTATTTTTTAATTATTAAAATATTAAAATATTGTGAAAAATCAACTTTTTAAGAAAATTACAATTTTAATTTTTCCGAACTCCCCTGGTATCAAAGAAGCTCCAAAATCATTTTTGTGAATTTTTGGAAAGTATTTTTCTAGTTATGAATTTTTAAAGTTCCATTTTGCTTATGAGGTTTAATCAACCCATTTGGCGGGGCTAATCAAACCCAATTGGTTTCAAAATTTTATGTAAGGTTCCTCTGACCCTAAAGAGTAATGGAGAATTATTTTTAAGTCAATTTTATGTGTGGTTAACCCTAATTAAATCAAATTCAATTTTAGGGGTTTAGGCCAATTAAGGTTATTATGTATGAATTAACTCAAAATTTATTTTTTATAGGGTCCTCTGGTCCTAAAAAACATCACCAAATTTTTCTAGAATTTATTTTACAACATGCTAATTATTGGAATTAAAATACCTAAAATAGTGACATGAACTTGAAAATTTAATAACTTTTCACAGAGATGGCCTCTAACCTTGAAAAATTCAGGGAATGTTTCCAAGATTAGAGGCTTCAAAAGCCCTATGGTCTCATGCCATGGTGAATTATCTATGCAAATGAAGAATCAAGATACTGAAAACAGTAAATAAATTATTAAAATTAAAATACTCATCCAATTAACTTGATTTCTTTTCCACATTATTCTCCCCTGTTCACTGAGCAAGAGGGTATTTTTATTTTTTTATGCAAAGATATGTATTTTTGAAGTTCTGGTATTTAAATAATTCAAAAATTACCCTAATTTCCTACTTATCCACGCGGCACCGCGTCATCCTACGGTGGATCGAAAGCCCACGCGTCGCGCTGTGATTCGGCGCCGCCATCTGACTCAGCTCTCCAGGGGGCCGCAGTTCACGTACCATTGCGCTGTCCAGGTTGATGTCGACCGTCCGCTCGATACACGCGCAATCCAACGGCTCCTGGTCATCGTCTACGGCTGGTGTGCACTCGTGACCGTCCACACTAAAACCCTAAGATCTCACTCGATTCTTAATGGATTTTTGTGTTCGTATGCTCTATGGATTCGTCTTGAGGAGACGAACACATCCATACAGTTTATAGGCTATGAAATTAACCTTAATAAAATGGAGAATCACTGGAAGCTCGGGAGGAAGAGTGAGTTCATACCTTTGCTCAGAGAAGTGAAGCTTCGATCTGAGAGTTGTGTCACCTTCGATTGAGTCCAGGTAAGCTCCAGATGAAGTCTCTGGCTCTAGGGAATTGTCTAAGTATGAAAGTGACCAAGGCCGATCACAAAGCTTGGAGGTTGGAAGCAATGGCTAGCCTGGTGAGGGGGCTTTTGCTGGGGAACTTCTCCTCTTGGTGCAGTGAAGGTGTAGGATCAATCAATTTGGAGATTGGCTCACCGTGGTGAAGTGTCATGTTTTTGGGTGGATTTTCAGCTCGAAATTGAGCTCTGTTAATGGGGATTAGGGCAAAGGAACACTGGGGATCAACTGCTCTAGGTTAGGAGAAGGTCCTGTAGTAATTTTGGCAGAGTTTCCTTAAGGTCTGGTTCTTTCTTCTCTTTGGCCGAGAGATGAGTGGGTTTAAAGAGAGTTGGCTGGAGGGCCTTCCAGGGCGGTTTAATGGCTTGGATCCACTGCTCAGGGCAAGGGAAGAACAACTACAATGGCCATTGGGCATGGGACAGCTCAGCTAATTCAAATTTAATTTTTGATTCAAATTGAGCCTCTCGGCCTGGTGGTTTTCGGCACTCGTGGTGGTCGGCCGGCCGGCATGGGTCACCCTCGTGGTCGGGGAGGTCGGTGCTTGAGTTTGGTGCCAACAATTGGCTTTGGACATGTGTAAAGGAGTTGGATTGAAATAGCATAGGGGAAGCTTATTTTGGGCTTATTTTGGTCAACTCATGCAAATGGGTTTGGTTCACCCTACCATGACCTGGTTTGGGCTGAGGGAAAGTCATTTGGTTCAGCTTGATTGGAGTGGTGAAGTCTCCATCCATGGTGAGGTGAATAAGCATGGTTTAGAGTGTGACATGAATATGGTTAAAAAGGGCTTAATGAAGGATTAGGAAAGAATCCCCTCTTCTTGCCATTAATGGCTTGGTGAGGTGGAAAGTGGTCTCCATGGCTTCCATGTGGCATGTACATGGCTCAATGGCTCACATTTGGCTTGGAAAAAGTTTGGTCAATTTCATAAAAATGGATTTTAAAGATTTTGGTGGAAATTTGGATGAAGCTTCATTTAGAATTATTTGATCATTGGTTTAGGACTTAGAGATGATTTTAATTGAATGCATGATGAAGAAGAGTGTCATATGGACTTTGGATGAATTTTTGGGCTTTTGGATTTCTTTGGAAGTGGGCTTTTAGAATGGTTTAAGAAAGTGGGCCTTTAGGTTTGAAAATAAATTGGTGGATGGAAATTTTGTGAAGGATCATGCCAAATAAATGTTGCAATTGGTTTAGGCATGTGTCATGAATGGTTTGGAACAAGTTTAAAGTGATTTTGAATTAAATTGGGTTTAATGTGGGGTCTTTTGGTAAAGGGGCCAAAGTGGTTCAAATTGGGCTAACTTGAGTTAAGTTTGGGCTAAAGTTGGATTTGATGTAAACGTAATGTTGAGAAATGTTCATGGGAGTGTCACAAAGAGTTTCCAACTTTGGTTGGTGACCCACAAATTTATATTATGATATTTTAATTTGATTGCAACGAAGCCAAAAACTTGACCCTGCTATATTATATATATAGAATTGTAATTGTTTATGTTGTGGATGCTACGCAAGTATACTTATCGTATCAAGTAATACGAGGCTCTAGTGGAGTCTCAGTTATCGATCCCACAAGGAAAGAGAAAATTAAATAACGAGTTAATTTTAAAATAATAATAATAATTATAATAAAATAGTATACGAAAATTTGGATTTCTAAATTTAAGCGCAATAAAGTAAACTAAGTATTCTAATCGGGTAACTTATCTAAGTAGAAAATTAATACTAATTGCAAGTGCGGGAAATAAAACTAATTCGCTAAATAAGTCTTATCTATCGAGAAAAAGTATCTTTCCCCTTGTTTAGAAATTTAAGTGATTGATGAATTTAAATAGATAATGTTAAGGTATTGTGACAAATAGGAGCATTCCTATTCTTTACCCTTTGGTCCAGTGTAAAGAATATTGACTAATCTTATGTTTGATTACCGAATCGCAGTTGCAGCTGGGATGATACTTACTACCACTTCGAGCTCCCACGTTCCCTCGCCCGAGGCTAACATCTACACTTCGACTCTCAAACAATAGGATGCAATTGAATATTTTAGTCCGTCACACTAAAAATGTTCAATTCTACGCCCAGTGATATTATTTCCCTATTTATTTGCACCCTCCTTTCAAGGCTTTTGAATTTCCCCGAATATCAGATGTAATTTTTACTATAGTTGATAATCAACATATTTTAACAAATCAAATGGCCAGTTTGAAAAGTAAATTAAGTTTTAAGTAAAAATTATCACAATTTATTAATATATATAAAAGTACTTCTATTTTATTTTCATCAACTCACTTAATTTCATAAACAGGGAGAAAGACTAAATAAACTACTCAGAATGCATGGAAACTAAACTAAGCATGGATTTCATTTAAAGTTAAAAACAATAAATACAAATACTTATCTTAATTTATCCCCAAGCAGACTCCTCGCAGTTCCTTTGACTCTTCCTTCCAGTACATAAGACGACTCACTAACTCACTAATACTCACTAAAGACTAAAAATAACTCACTTATAACACTTAGAACACAAAGACTGCACACTAAATGACACTAAATAACTCAAAAGTAACACACAAAAGACTTAATTTCGGCTTCTATATATAGAGGTAAGCAAAGGACCAAGAGGTGTGTAAGCATCCCTTCAAAAAGTGTCCAGGTTCAATGTATCTGCACCATTTGAACTAGCTCGCCGTCGGCGACGAACTACCTCGCTGTCGGCGAGGCTTCTGAAGATCTTCGACCGCTCTAGCTCGGCTGTCAGGGGGCTCGGGCTCGCTGTCAGCGAGGTAGTTATAAATTCTTCAGAATTTTCCTCTCATAACCTCGCCGTCGGCGGGCTCGATCTCGCCGTCGGCGACTCAACACAAATTGCATGATTTTGCTCCAAATTCGCTCCTTTTTATGATTTTTGCTTTTATCACCTAAATTCTTCATTCCTGCAAGAAAATACCCTTCTTTAATGTGCAATTTCATCAAAAATAGGTATGAATTTCTTAATAAATTTTTCAGCGATCAGTTGGGCTCTAATTTTGGGATTTGGGCCCATTTGGGTTAGGTTTGGGCTTAGGTCAATTTAAGGGATTTTGGTTTTGGGTTAAGTTTGGGTGGAGTTTAGGTTCAAATTTTGGGCAAATAAAGTTATTTTTTTATGGGGATGTTAGGAAGGCTTTAGAAAATATTTGGGGCCAATTGGAGTTGAATTGGATGGGTTTGAGCTAGGTTTAGGTCATGGGCCAAAATTGGGCCTTAGGCTTCAAATTGAAATTGGGCTCAAATGTAAATCAAACTGGACTTGGATTTGGCCTAAATTGATATTGGGGATGTTGATTTGAAGTTTAGAATTGAATTGGACCAAAATTGAGGTCAATTGGGGTGGTTTGATTTGACATTGGGTTCACTTGGGTTTAAAATGAATCAAATTGGGGGTTTTAGTAAAAGTAGAGTAAATTGGAAAAATTGTCCCATGGTGTAGTTGAACAAAATGAAATTGGGAATATTTGGGATTTTCTGGAATTTTTTGCGAATTTTCTGAATTTTTGGATTTTTGGGCTAAGAAGGGCATTTTGGGTATTTGGAGGGTATTGGGGGTACTTTTGGAATTTTTGGTATTTTTAGCTATGGATGATCAATTTGAGTGGGGGAAATGTTTAGGATTGATTTTGAGGAATTTTGGGTAATTTTGGTGATTTTGTAAATTTTGGGTAATTTCAAGGGCTTTTGGTAGGTTTAGTACGTGAAGGGCCCCGGGGGTCAAAAATTGAAATTTTGGAAAAATGAAGATTGATCAAATTTGAGTAAAATGGAATCACTTTGGTTGAGCCATGAATCCACATTAAGCCCACATGAGCCATGAGAGGACTCATTTGGGGCATTCAATATGTTGTTCCTAACTGTCTTAGCCATGGACTTAGGGGTTAAGGACCATCCATGTGAATTACCTACATGAGTCAGGAAGTCAAGTTGGGTGAGAGTGTGATTTTAGGACTTGGAATGTGTGTGAGAGTGTAGTGTATGTGCAAGTCAACCCTCACCAGACCAGGCCATCCAGGGTATTCCTAAGGCCAAGAAGTCATATAGGGAACTCATCCTTTGAACCTCCACATTTGATTTCAACCCTCTAAGTAATTAGGGGTCTACAATCAAGCTTGTGGGGTTTGTGGAGAGTCTAGAGGTGTTTGAACTTCTAACGGGTGGGTTCCACTTCTAGTCCTCTAAGATTAGTCAAAGGAAAAGCCTATGGCTAGATCCTAAGTACTAAAGAGAGAAGCAAAAGACCTCATAAAAAATGAGGTCAACAATCATGGTCAGTGTACACCATAACATTTGTGTCTATCATGTAGGATCTAGATTTATACAATGCAAATACTACGTCCAATGATTCCTTCTTTGTGGTGGTGTAATTCATCTAAGCTTTATTGAAAGTTTTACCGGCATAGTAGATTGCATGAAACATCGTGTTTCTTATTTTTCTTAACGCTGCTCCTACAACATAATCACTTGCATCATACATTAACTTGAAGGAAAAATCCAAATATAGTGCAACAATCATAGGGGTAGTGACTAACTTAGTTTTCAGAATCTCGAAAGTAGCTAAGTGAGCCTCATCAAAATGAAAGGGCACATCTTTTTCAAGTAGGTGACACAATGGTTTGGATGCTTTATAATTTTAGAATAGTTTTTAATGTTTCCACGACAAAATCATGTGTGAATTAGAAAGCATCTAATTCCTTCCACTGAAGTGTGTGGTGGCTTTCTACTACTTGAATCTTTGCAGGATCAACCTCCATTCCCTTCTCCGAAATCTTGAGTCCCAAAACTATCCCCACAGTCACCATGAATTGATATTTCTCTCAGTTTAGCACTAGATTCATTTTTTTACACTTATCCAATACCTTGGAAAGATTGTTAAGGCAAGCTTCAAATAATGTACCAAACATAGAGAAATTATCTATAAAAACTTCTATGCTAGAGAAATTATCTATAAAAACTTCTATGCTGGTTTCAGTCAAGTCAGAGATGATGGACATCACGCAACGCTAAAGGTAGTTGGTGCATTAGTCCAAAATGCATTCTTCTAAAGGCAGGGGGTCTATAAGGGTTAGTGAAGGTGGTCTTATTTTGGTCCTTAGAATTAATGAAGATTTGATGGTCCCTAAATAGCCATCTAGGAAACAATAAAATGGATGTCCAACCAACTATCCAACATTTGGTCCATAAATGATAAGGGAAAATGATCCTTCATTGTGGCCTTATTCAACTTCCCGTAATCAATGTAAATCCACCATCTCGTGACAATCCTAGTAGGTATCAACTCATTTTTCTCATTTTTTACGATTGTCTCTCCCTTTTTCTTGAGGACACAATGAATTGGATCGACTCAAGATTATCTGAGATGGGGTAGACGATGTCCGCATCAAGCCACTTCAAGATCTCTTTCTTTACCCCTTCCTTAATAATCGGGTTCAATCTTCACTGTGGGTCAGCTTTTGGTCCATGTCCTCTTCCATCCAGATTCTATACATGTTTAAAGACGGTTTTATTTCATTTATGCCAATTATGATCCATCCAAAGGCTTTCTTAAAAGTCCTAAGCACCCCAATTAACATATCAACTCCTTACTCAAAGATGCAAAACGATTACAGGAAGAGCCGATGGTTCACCTAAATAAGCATACTTGAGGTGACTAGCCAGGAGTTTCAATTCCAGTTAAAGGGCTTTCTGAGTGGAGGTTACTAAGGTTTTGGAATCTATGGTGGTGTCTAGCAGCTCAAATATTTCTCTTCAGATTCAAATGTCTCCCCCTAGCAGTAGAGCAGATTCCTCCCTAGGAGTGTTCTTCTCATCCTCAACGTCTATTTTCTCTGTCGATTTACCTGTCAACGTCTTCATTAACTGGCTAGCCATTACTCTCACCATGACTTCAACTCTATTTTTATGGTCCCCAGCCCGGTCTTGGGGAAATTTTATGAATCTCACAATATTGAATGCAATTTCCTCAATATCTGCACATCAATCATTACTTGTTCAATGGCTAGGAAGGGTCAGCCTAAAATTAAGCATATTTCTTTGTCTTCATCCATGTGCAAGACTACAAAGTTAGCAGGAAAAATGAACTTGTCCACTTTTACAAAAAACATCTTTTATAACTTCCATAGGATTAGCGAAGGATCGGGTTGCCAGCTGCAAAGTCAGATTGGTAGGTGTGTTTTCTTCTAATTATAATCTTCTGAAAATGGACAATGACATCAAATTAATACTAGCTCATAAATCACACAATGCCCTTCCTTCAAATTTGGCTCCCATGGTACAAGAGATAGTTAGGAACTTCCATTTTCTTAGGTTACTTCTTTTGCAAAATCACACTATGCTCCTTAATATATTTTATACTCTCAATTCATTAGTTTTCTTTTCTTATTCAAAAAACAACTTTAAAAAATTTGGCATAGCCAGGAGTTTGTTTCAGGGCTTCAACAAAGGGTATGTTTACGGTCAGCTTCTTAAAGACCTTTAAGAATACAAAAAACTATTGATCCAACTACTGCTTCTACAACATTTGGGGAAAGGGTGGTAGAAGTCTCTCATTTGGGTCAATTCGATGGGTGCGACAAGTCTCTCTGCATCGACTATTGGAGTTTCAGGCTCGATTTCTATAGTTGAGTTTCTCTTAGCGGCTTACTCCATCCTATTAATTTCTTCTAACTTCTTCCCGCTCCTAAACTTCAAATCTTGCATCTGCTCCTTCCCTTTCTCCTTACTGTTCACCTCAGAAATGCTAGGTAATTCCCTAGGGGTCCATTGTTCATTAACTCAGCCAATTGTCATGATTGATTTTCAAGATTCTTGATGGCTTCAACTTGGTTTTATAATGTGTTCCTTATTTGAATTATTAATTCCTCAATTGGTGACTTTATCTGGGCAGGTTGGGAATTAGCTTAATATCCTGTTGGGTATTGTCGACTCTTGTGTTATTTTATTAATTATTCCTGTTAACTACAGAGTTGGCTTGAGGGTGGAGTTGGCTGTTATTTTTTCATGAAAATTTTGGATGATTTCTCCATTCTGCGTTGTAGGTGTTGGAATAAGGATTGTGCCCTTAATTTCCTATGACATTCACAGCTTCTAGAGTGATCAAGCTAGGATCTATCACTAATTCATATATCATTCATTCACTTGATGGTGATCTTGACACCGAATTTACCCTTAGATTATCCAATTTCTTGAAATGAATGCTACTTGGGTTGCCAGTATGGTCAAGACATTAGTATCTTGCACATTGGCTACTTTCTTTGGGCCCGCCTTATCAAAAGGCCATCAAAAACATTTATTAGCCATCCTCTTCTATCAGTGTGTATGCTTCATCATGAGGTTTAGCGATTAAGGAATCTCTTGTAGCAGCACCTATGATGGACCTAAGTGAGCTTACTAGTCAATTGTAAAAAAAAAATTGGATAATCTGCCAATTAGGGTAGTGCATGATGTGAACACATACTAAATAATTCTTTGAAATCATAGAAGCTTTCCCCCTCTATTTAGGCAAAATAAGCGATGTCATTTCTCAGTTCGCAGTTATTGAAGGTGGGAAATACTTAGCTAAGCATTTATGGGACAAATCATTTCACGTTGTAATAGATCCTATGGCTAAAGAATTCAGTCACATCTTGCCTCAGTCTTGTAAAGACAATGAGAATAGTTGTAGTTTGACAACATGACAGTGGACATTGTTTTACCGAAATGATGCATACAATTCTATAAAGTTTGCTGAATAAAGGTTCAGGTCCTTAGATGTTGTGCCGCCAAATTAGTTGTTTTGTACAATTTGAATTATGACAGGTCCAAGTTCAAAAGAATTTGCTTAAACAGTTGGACAATTGATGCTAAAATGGAGCTATTCTATTGATAGGTTGGCGTAATCTCTAAAGGGCATGATGGGTTCATGAGGGTTAGCTATTTTTCTATAGTTGTGTTGGTGGAAAATGAAGCTCTCTAAAGACAATTATAAGTGCGATCAATCTAAGAGTTAAAAGGGATGAGGACAGCCTCAGCTCCCTAAGCATACAAAAGGATAGATCAAATGTAACAATCAATCACAACGACTCATACCAATCGGTCAAAAAACACTCATGCAACGATACACAACATGAAAAAGAAGATAAACATAGTTAATAGCAAATCTTTATTTTTTATTTTTTTGTTTTTTGGCTTTTAATTTTTTCAACTTTTATTTTCTGTACTTACAGGAAAACACAATAATAATACAAGTGCAAACAAAATATGAAAAAACAACAAATAAATAAAAATAAAAATTGCTAAACCTAAAATTCAACATTTCAACTAAAGTTCTACTAAAATCAGTTTTTTTAAACGTCTTTCCTTGATAAGTGCCAAAAACTTAATGACATGAAAAGTTGCGGCTAAGCAAATCAACCAAATCACTTAAGTATACATGTTAATTACTAATGCAGTTAAAGGGTACTGCGAATCGATCCCACGATGAAGGTGTTAAGAACTATTTTGGAGGGCAAAATCTTTAGTATACAGCACTTCTAAACCTAGTTTAGCTTGATCACAAATAAGATGTGGTCTTATAAAATTCTACTAAAAAGTGAAAATTAAAGATAACAAACATGAAAATGACATAAAAAAGGGGCAAATAAATCTTATTTCCCTTCAAGGTATGTGGGGCTCACGCCCTATGATTTAGGTGATGTGATGGTTTTCCTAGACTTTCGCTTACGTGATAGTTATCAACAGGGATAAAAATTCCTCCTTATGCCTATGCCTAGGTCAAAATAAGGCTAGAATCCGTGAAGTTGAGACTTTCTCAATCCAAATGACATCCCGTAAATTTAATATGTTCCTCTTTCTAGGTTGCAAAACCCATATAAAAATTGTTTATTATTGCCTGAATTTTGTTGTAAATCATTTCTTACCTCTACGCAATGGGTAGGAGTCGCGGATCACAAAATATTTTAACATCACAATTAGTCAGGTCATGAGTTAATGAAACTATATGGTTAACAAAACAATGAAAAAACTCTGATTCATAAGAAAAATGATATAGAGAAAGAAATCATCCTAGAAAACCACAAAAATCAGATGCCATGAATCACAGAGGTGCGAAAGGAAATTTAGTTACACATGTCGGAAAGAACGCATGAAAAGTATTCCATTGAAAGCATCTTTGCAATTAAAATCGAAAAGTAAGAAAACTTACAAAACAAATTGTTCTCTCTTCTATAGTAACCAACGCCTTTCTCATACAATAAACCTCTTAGAATATGTAAGAAAATATAAATTAAAAGGTGGGAAACAGCCTTAGCACCTCAACCCCAAGAGAGGGAGAACATTCTAAGTAGGGGTGTAAACGAACCGAACACGAACGAACAAAGCTAGTGTTCGTGTTTGAAATATTTGAACACATCACTATTCGTGTTTTGTTCGTTTAACAAACCGAATGAAAAAATGTTGTTTGTGTTTGTCTCGTTTGCTTATCGAACGAATCAAACACGAATTTCCTGGCGAACCGAACACAAACTGTTCGCGAATAACGAGCTTTTTTGACAGCCCTAGCTTTGATAGCATACTTCCTCAAAATGAATTAAATTGATCAGGTATTCCATACACATCAGGTAATCCATACTTCATCAAAATGAAGCAAACCGAATAAGGCGTTTAAGGTTTTGTTTAGGATTTTATTTTAATATATAGTATAGTATGTTAATTATAATATTATAATATTTATATTAATATATTGTTATTAATAATTTATCATGTATTATAATTTATATAAATTTAATTATTTAAAATATGATAAATTTTTATAATATATAATTATTTTTAAAATATCATAAAATTTTTATATACAATTATTTTAAATTATTTTATATTTCGAACAATAACGAACCGAACACGAACGAACACATCACTGTTCGTGTTTGGCTCGTTTAACAAACCGAACGAAAAAAGTTGTTTGTGTTCGTCTCGTTTGCTTATCAAACGAATCGAACACGAACTTCTTGGTGAACCGAACACGAAATGCTCACGAACAACAAGCTTTTTTGACAGCCCTAATTCTAAGGAAAAACTCTTTAAAGCCATTTATTTTTTCTCTTCAGCCATCTCTACCTTTCTCCTTGTCTCTTCCCTCTCAAAAGATGCCCTTGGGATTGTTTTATAGCTAAATTGATGAAATTGGTAAGAAATTTTCTTGCCAAAACAAATTCCTGCTCCGTTGGCGTGGTCATACCAAAAATGCACGGCAAAAAGCAGGTGAAATCACGTAAAATTGACTCATGTCAGTAGCCTGACTAGCCTTGATGACATCCTACATGATCATATCCTGACCAACCTTAATGTCAAATTATCTCTTTAGATGAGTGATCAGATGTTAGTCTTAATGCATTAACAAGCATTTCTTGCGATCATATCTTAACAAGCAATACGAGTCATTACATTATGATTAACAGATGTGTGATTGTGCTAAGGATCCAATAACTATAAAGAACAACACCTTGCATGCTACAGACTCACATTTAATAGTCCTACTTTAATATAAAAAAATATATATATATATATATATATATATATATATATATATATATATATATATCTTATTAGATCTATCCACCATACTTTTAAACTATGCTACTAGTGAGCTAAAGCATATATGAGGTCGATCCTTTTAAAATGCCATCCCTTGGATAATGCACATTAGATCTCTTGGATCTTCAGGATGGGGCCACTGCCAACAACCCTATCAAAGTAATACACCGGACTTAGCCATACATTTTTTGCACACACTTAGATACTGTGTTAGGGCACCATTACTCTAGATTATTATTAGATTAAGGCTAAGGTGTAGTTATGAATTTTATAGGATGGGTTATTATTATGGCTTATGGCTAGACAGTCATTTTCTCTGTGTCTTTTGTGTGTTTATTGAGTTTGGTCATGCACATTTGTATATTTAAAGGTGATCTTCTGGTAGGGTGGTACGACTTTTTTAATTTGCAAAAATTAATGAACTTAGATTTAGATTATGGTGTAGCACAGAAATCACTAATCAAATCACAACATAATTACAAGTGGTTTAATTCTTAATGTAAAGACAAATAAATTCAATTACATTTTGTACCAAAGTATGCTCTAGACTCTAACAAGTTAAACTAACACAAAACTAAATTTATAACAAAGTTCAATTGTAAGAAAGAATCTCCCTCCTTTCCAATCATAATGTGATGATTATTGTGACAGATCAGTGATACAAATGTATTGTGCCAAATAGGAGCATTCATATTCTTTACACATATTTCAGCGTATAAAGAACATTGGTTAATCCTAAGTTTAGTCCCCAAATTTGCGGTTAGGTTGGAGGATACTGGCTCTCACTCCAGAGCTCCTACTTCCCTTCATCTGAAGGCTAACTCTCGCTTCAATTTCTAAACATTAGGACCAAATTGAGAATTGCAGCCCGTCACTTTGAAATCTCTAATTCTACACCCATCAAAGTTTATTTCCCTATTTATTTGCACTTAATCCCCATGAACTACATCTCTCATTCATGGACATTGAATGTGACCTTTACTTTTGTTGTGGAACTTATAATCCTTTCAGAACATATGTTTCCCAACAAGTTTAAAAATTCAATTGGCCAGATCAAAAAGTAAATGAAGTTCTAAGTGAAAAGGTCATCACAGATTCTCCATAATAAATCGACACATCATTTCCATTTCACAAAATAAACACATCACATGAAAAGGAGAAAGACAAAGAAATCTACTTAAGACTCGTGAGGAAAAGATGACAAAGCATGAATTTTATATATAGAAATAACTTCATACGAATAAAGTAAAGTAAAGACAACTTATCTCAAACTCTTTCCCAAGAGAATCTCAAGGAATTCCTTTGACTCCTCTTCTTTCTTCACAACAACACACAATTCTCTCTTTATATGAGTAAGGAAGAAGAAACCTCTCACTTTCCCTCTTGTCTCACACTCCTTAGAAGAAAAAACACAAAACCTAACTTCCTACACAAAATGGAAAGAAACTCTCTCTAAACTTTAAACTCTTCTCTTCCTTTCTTACCCATTTTCAAACTTGGCTCCAAAAGTATTTAAATTCGGCCAAAACTGAATTCCTAAGAGTTTCCTCAAGCAACCTTTCAAAATCTGGCCAAATACATTGAATCTAGTTTGAATTCAGGATAGGGTGCTGTCCGGCGCTGGTAGAAGCGCCGTTCGGCACATTATTCCACCAAAACGTCGTAATTCTGTGTAAATCAGTGTCGTCCGAGACCGGTGACAGCGCAGTTCGGCGCTAGTTTAATAAAATGCACTTTTGTCCTTTTTAATTTGTTCCTTTTCGCTTCCTTTTGCTCCAAAGGCCAAAAATCATTGTACCTGCATGAAATCATGAAAAATAACTTTCTTTAAAGTGCAATATCATCAAAAATAGGTATGAAATGGACAGTAAAAAGCTATCAAATTTTCAGCGGATCATAGGGTCTCATGTCCAATCAAAGGAGTCGTAATGAATTATTCTAATTCTTTTCATTTAGGTGTTATTAAGCTCTCTTCTCATTGGACACGACCCGTATTACGTTCCATGATAAAACCCATGCTAACTCTTTGGATGCATGTTGATTCTTCCTTTTAGACTTTTTCCATGTAATTTGTAGAGTTCATAGGTAGTGCGTGTATGAGAAGTAAGGCACGGGCACATGTTCCAAGACATTTAACGTACATAACCGTCTAGTGTGGACCAAGAGCAAAAATTTGTGTCTCCAATCTCAAGTTTGAATCTACAATATTGTATAGTTCTAGGGCCATGTATGTGTATGCGGAGCCTAGTCGCTTATTTGCTTTTTTGGGATATATTATTAAACCAGTTGCACTAGTCTGTATTTTTATATTTCACTTTGTTTACTTAATTTCCGATGGTGTGCTTGAATTTTTGCTTTCTTGATTGTTGTTTTATCTTAGATGCTCACCAGAAATGCAACTTAGGCTCTTTAAGGACCATGAAATTATAATTTTTCTACAAAAATCCTATTAATTAAAATAACTAACCAAAGTTTTGGATTGTAATTGAAACCATTTTCAATATCTGCACTTATTTTTCTGCGTGGCTTTTGGGCCAATTTCAAAATGGATCCTCATGCATAGCTATCACCCAATCAAAATTAATAAGGCCTCAACATTTAAGGATTGCTTTAGATAATGCATCATATTTTCATGTCCCGATGAGAAGTCTCCGTGCTTCTTCAACTTGAATGACCAAGCATTAATTTCTACTTAGGTGATCGTCTATAACGTGCTTAAGGGTGTTAAAGGCCCCTTGACTCACATAAGGTGTAAGTCCTTTGTGAGAGTTTTTTCACCTTTGTAGCTCAACGTCTCTTTTCTTTCCAAAGGCTTCTAGCCTCTCATGTTGGCAGGTCTAAGTCTCAATTCTATAAATTCCACTATAGAGGGTGATAGGGGCTTTAGAGGTTTTGTTCATCTGGCTTTAGGGCTATTGAGGTATCCTTAGATGACACAATTCATAGATTACTAACAAGAGACCTCAGGTCGGATTGGGTCAAGTACCTCCACGACCAGATAGACCTAGGGTTTCAATAGTTTGGGATGAAGAATCCATGGTATCATGACATGACTATCTCTACCCGATTAAGATTTCTTTAGCAAGCCCTTGGTAAACCCCATTGTGCTCCAACATGTAAGGATTCTTCTTGATCCATTCAAATGTTCCATTATGCATTTGTACGGTACATTACACATATTGTGCTCGTCATTTGTTAGTGAATTTTCGACAGTTATTCAGGCAAGGTGTAATCTCCTCTAGAGAATCCTATACCCGATGCAGTCAGAACATTTGTATGACACATTTTATATTGATAGTGCTTGTCATTTGTTTGCGCGTTTGGCTACCCCTTGAGCAAGGTATAATTTTCCTCCCAAGGTGTTATGTACCCTAGGTAGCCAAATTTGATATCACTTATGCATGTGAGTGTGACATATTTTGCTCTTAAATTTGCACATGCAACTCTTTCATCAGAGACATGTATCACCATATGTTCATAATAAATGTTTGTTTAAAACATTGATAGTCCAAACTATTGTCTGACGTTTGATATGACTGCTCACACCTCAATAGAGAAATGATGGTGTATCACTTATGATCACTCACAACTTGATAGAGCAATTAAGAAACGTCGGATCATTGCATTTTTCCATGATCATAGCATGATCAGCCTTGTTGGCAAGTCATCTTTAATAAGCGACTAACCCGATGTTGGTCGATATGTTTTAATGAGCATTATTTGCGAGTATATCTCAACAAGAAATATAGTTATTGCATTGAGATTAGCACGTGCATAACTATGTTAACGTTCCAAGAGGTCTAACATGCACCACTTAGGTTTTTCTTTCCTAGGAACTATTTTAAAATTATAAGAAATACATTTTTATGTTAATATTACACATCATGTCTTAATCCTATTTTAAATCCAATGCATTTATAACCTAAAACCGATATGAGGTCAACTTTTAAAATACTTGTTTCACTTAAAATTGTTATTTTTGTATCAAGTGTTCTAATATTTGGAACCTCATGATGGGGTCGGGGATGGTGACCCAGTCAAAGTCATACACAAGCCTCAACTACAATTTTGCACATATTTAGATATATGTGTAGCCACCTTATTTTAGATGTTTGCTAGAACATAGTAGGGAGTAGTTAGGGTTTTTACATGCCTGAATATCTCTACTCACTTAAGACTTTCTTACCTTTCTTTTTTAAACCCCCTTTTGAGCCCAATCATCCTTTTGATGTATCATTGATATCATCTAGCAAGCTCCATTTTACTAAATGGTCGTTGCCCATTTGGAATACGATAATTCACGCTCTAGTCTTATGGTCCAGTTTGGCCTCAAAACAGTGAGATGATCCTACTTGATGACCAGATTTTCTCATAGGCCTCATTGCTGATTAGATGTCGATCGTTGGGGATGTGAGAGATTGACTCTCTCTCCTCATTGCTCGGTATATGTTTTGAAGTACCGAGTCATTCCTATTTGAGATAACCACATCCTTTGGATACACACTATCTAGTTATCAGAAAGCACAGACACATTTTCTAATTATCGAGAGTATTCATGGGTATCTCCTAAGATGCAATTAACCGAAAGAACACGTTCCTTTGTAGTTTCTCTTGATCTTAGAACAAAGAATAAAATTTAGTTCTCTTGTTGTTGGTTGCTTGCGTAAGATCCTGTCTTTTATGGATATGCATTTCAAGATGTTTTGATATAATCTAGTTTAGGACATACATTCATGACCTATTGGACGAATTTTACCTTACATAAGTTCGCTACATTTTTTTTTAAAATTTGTTTGTTAATATATCATTATATTCTCTCGCTTTCCAATCTCTCATCTTCTCTGAATTATTTCAACGATCCAAACAAGAGGGTTACATGAAAAGTAGAATTATAAGACGACAAATAGACAAAATGACGACTTCTAGTTTTAAAAAGAACAAAAAACATATATATTCTGTGATAAAATTTGTCTATATTTTCTTTTAATTTTCTATAATATTTGTTCCAATTCATGCTTTTATGAGGATTTTTTTTGTTTGTGAAATTGCATGATACATGTACTTAAAGGAAGCTTTAAAGAGGCCTTAGTAGATATTGTAGTAAAATAGAAGGAAGTCGGTTCAGCCACATATCCAACGGAGCCACCAAGCCATAAGAGTCCTATTTGCCTCAACAGAACGCGCCCATGTCATCTTTGGCGCACCTGCACTACCCATATGCGCAAGCATGCCCAAAAAAATCAAGAGCATAACACCTTTGTGCTTGGTATGAGGCGCTTAAGCGCTTCCTTCGTAACTAATGCTTGGTGCCTTGACACGAAGTATGAGCTGCATTGGTGCCTTCTCGAACACTAGGACAACATTTGAAGAGGTCCTAAGGTACCATCTACTAAACCTAACTCTTCTTCTTATCGAGGGAGTAACACTTTGATGCTCCAAATATAAATTTTGGTGTCGAAGAACCGACATAGGGGAGTTACAATGATTTATGCTAGCGTGACATCTTCGTGGTCTATGAAAGACAAAATCTCTCATAAAGGGTATCTGCATAAGTTAAATCTTAAAAATTATCTGATATGTTAATAACAAATCCTAATAAATCCGTAAAAACTCTTTGATAACTTAAATGGGATTTATAAATCTGTCTCTTCCCATAAGTTTCAACTTCTCCAAATCATTCTCTAAATCCAACTTAAATCCCGCTCTAAATCCCTGACCAGGCAGGCTTTCATTGTGCTTCGCACGGGAACCATTTGCATTTGCAGAAGACGAAGATGGCTTCCGATAACTCGGTGATGGCCGTGATTAGGGCTTCTCGACCTTCTTTTCGAAACCATCACGACAAGGTCGCCTTTGCCGTCCACGCCTCCATCCTATCTGCGGGCTTCTCCCTCATAGCTGTCGGTCGAAGAGCCCTAGACAGTAAACCCCCAATCGGTACTTTCCAATCATTTTGACGCAAGTTGAATGAAACTTTTTTTTTAAAAAAAATTTATGTAACGAAAATTTTTAAGTTTTTTTCAGATGGGGAGGAGATAGGGGTCGAGGGGTGGAATGAACTGGACGACGCCTACGGATTTGTGTACTCCAAATCAGAGAAAGACACGAAGAAGGTGATGTTGGTGAAGTGTTTGCCATTGGAGGATTATCTGATGGTCGATGCTGTGGATTTGAAGAGCGATCAGAAAGAGCCGTTCCATATGCAAATCAAGTAATTTATGTATCATTTTTTCCTCTCTACTGATTCCTTTTATGGTGTTCGTGTTACTTATTCGGCACTGTTTTGTTAGTATAAAAGACTATTTGGCCGACAGCGGAGCTCAGCAGGCTACTTATGGAGAGATGTATAAGAATCTCCAGGGCCTTGTAAACAGTGTGAATACACGTATTCTGGAGCAAGTGGAATCTAAGGGCAAGGACACAGTATCTGCAAGATCATCAAGATCAGCTAGGTTTGTAGAACAGGAAGTGTTTTATACTGTTGAAACTCAGAATTGAACCACCTTCATGGCCTTTTTATGTTATTTTTCTCTTCTATTTTTTCCTGTTTACCAATGCTTATAAGCCAAACATCTGAATTATGTGAAATTATTGCTAGTAAGCTTCAATCTAAAACATTGGTTGACCTGAGCTCTGAATAATCACACGATCTTTAACATCTGGCAGTGTAAGTTTCATTTTTGGTCTTTTCAACATAGTGTTTGAACTGTTACAAAAAATAAAAAATAAATAAAAAATAAATAAAAAATACATTGGTTCAAACATAGATCTTGACACAAAATTTTCATGTATCAAAGCATCCAAAATTTCAAATCACAAATTCCCATAATTGACTCTAAGATCATCCTCGCGTAGTTTCTGACCTGCTTATATTTAAATTAGTGGCTTGATGGGATAAACATAATGATGCCGAGAGTATTTTAATCCAAATCCATATGTATCTGCATCAAACACTCAAAAGCATAGTTGGAAATTTCATGGGACTATTTGAGGGACTAAACAACCTTTACATTTCACATGCTTGTAATCGAAATTAGTATTTCTACTAGATGAACTTGAAAAGTTAAATATCATTTTATTCTGTTATGATAAGGCATTAAGATTTCTAAATAATTTCAAATGATCAAGAGGAATTGTTTATCTCCTCTCTTATAAGGATAATAGATCAATGATCATTGCTCAATTTTTGACATTCGACATTCGACATCTATCGTTTGGCATTTCACATTCTTGTCGACTTTCTTTGATGACTATCAATGTTTGGTGTTTGCCATCGATGGTCAATGCTAGATATCCATCTCTCTAATGGTCGGTGTCACTTTTAATAAGGAGACCAGTTGAGCAAGCCATAGACTGTCAGTCAATCAATGATGTTTCCAGCTCAACATACTGGCAATTTTCAACCATTATTGTTTACCTTCTTGGTTATCTGTCTACCCTCCTATGAGAATGATTGTGCATGCCTCAATTGTTGTCCAACAGTTGATTTTCACAGTCAACCAACATTTGGTGCTTGTTAATGTCTATCTAATGCTTGCCTTCCTAGTCATCAGCTTCCTATTATATTAGGAGAATGATTGGGTAAATTTTCGAATTTTTTTTCTATAGTTTTTGATCGACCATCATCTGGCACTTTTAGTTGGCTATTGTTGGATTTGTGCCAGTGCCTAATGTCTATAAACCACCATAGTATGATGCTTGCCTTTAGGGTTATCAATTTCTCCTTTTATAAGGAGAATGAATTGTCCATCAATGACGCATAGGCTCTTAGAAAAATCCTTTGGGTAGATTCAAGAATTCCATTAGTGTGAAGCTTTGGATCAAGCTGTGGTGGAGAAGGAACTTCAACATGATGCCAAATGGACCTCATATGAACATCCTGAAATTGAATACCCCTTTATTGCTGATTTTGTGGTTAGTGATCTCCGTCATGTTGTGTTCTTGCACTTTGTCTGATTAAATGTTAAAGGTCTCAGATGAAGTTTACAGATTAAATCTTGGGTTACATGTGAATTTCAGTGACCCGAGCCTTTGGTTTTTGATTGATGAAACAATAGCTTGGTCCAATTAATTTATATTTGAGCCTTTAAACAAATTCTTAAAAGCAAAGCTTAATCAAGCTTTTATAATTTTATTAGCATAGAGCCTTGGCTCCCGACTTACCAATGAAGTCATTTATTTTATCTTAACAAGAATGTGGCTGGAGTTCCAACAATCAACTTCCTGTTGGAATTGAATTTTTTAGTTCGCGGTCTTGTATAGATCGCGATAGACTTGTCAGAAGAAGAGCTTGGTCCTACATTGATTTTTTTAGTTCATGATCCTGTATAGATCCACCTTTTAGTGTTCGTGTTTAAATTTTTAGGCTGCTTGGGAAATGCAAGGTATTGACCTTTATATGCACCTCAGAAGAAGAGAGGTCCGATGAGTTTTAGAAGGTTTGCTATCTTATAATGTTTTATTGCAGTCAACATGCCACCCATAATAAATTGATGAGAACTTGATTGACGTCCGTGGTTCAGGAGGCCTAATAAATTATTAATATGTTCTACTTTCATGTTACTTTATTTTGTTTCAGCATTCACACTTGTTTTATATTTTATATGTTTCGGCACATTGGACATTCAGGTTATCAATATTTTGTTTTAAGTTTCTTTCATCTAATAATGATTTTTGGTTAAGTTGGTCATTGTAAACGTTTGGCTTATGTACATAAGAGCTAAGATTCAAACTATCGAAAATTTGAATCTTTTTATTTCCCTAGCAAAATTCATGCTACTCTCATTTGATATGTATATGCATATCGAATGCTTGCGTTGTGGTTCATAAGTGCTTCCATCACTCATGCATTCAAGTTAAATGCAAGGAAATTTTTATTGCTAGTAGTTTAATGTTTCATCCAGTTTCCTTTTGCTCCATTGATTTTTTACTGTTTATTATGATTTCAATTTCATTCATCATCTTGCTATTAGCCTATTAGAATATGCTTAGTTTTTTATATTCAATTTATTTTGATGCTGATATTTATTTCGAGCAAACTAAGTTATTTTTTTCCTTAAAAATGGATTGTTTTTTTTATTGATTTTTCCTATCGAGCATCCTTGGATTTCAATGAAAGTTGGTCTGAATTGATTTGATATCTAAATAAACTATACAAGCTTAAGCTTTAATCATTATTTTTTGCGAGTCTTTTCCTCAGTATTCTGGCTATAACTTCTTATCTTGGAGCCCTTTTTTGAAAATTATTTTTTCTTTATGCTTGTGGAAGACGTTTAGGAGTTTTATGTTTGCATCTTCATTGAAAAATCACAAATTGTTACAGAAATCAGTTCTCACAGAAATACTCCAAAGTTAGCCAATTAAGCCAACATAGACCCAAACTCCACCAAATTGGCTAACCAAGTCCAAGCCCATTTCCAAACCAGATAATTATTTAATTGACCTTTTTTATCAACCTTTGTCAACTTTCTATTAATTCCAAGTTTCACCCTCAAAGAAACATTCTAACTGCATGTTTGGTAAAGACCAATACATCATTCGTCCCCATTGTTTAATTGTAGCTGGCCGATTGACCTCCCTATGATGACCATTTTTTGACCTACTTTTCCTTGTTGGTCCACCTCCTTTATCCTAATTAATTGCTGCCAAACATTAATTTAGTTTTCCTTCTTCTACTAACCTTTATGAATTTTTTGTTCACACTTTCATTCAAAACTCACAGTTTGGCTGACAAACCAAACGTTGCACAAATACTCCAAAGCTGCCCAATTTAGCTAACACGGATCCAAATTCCACCAAATTGGTTAACCAAGTCCAAACCCATTCCCAAAAAAACCAATTATTTAATTGACTCCTTTATTTGTCAACCTTTGTCAAGTTGCCATTAATTCCAAGTTTCACCCTCGAAAATGCATTTTCACTTGATGTTATCTGCAAACACCGATACATCATGCATTCCCAGTTTTAATTGTACATGGCCAACTGACTCCCCTATGGTTTTCATTTTTTGTCATGTTGTTCCTTTTTGGTCATCGTCCTCATTAATTGTAGACAAAGATTAATTTAGTTTATTCTTCCTTTACTGCTGCATTAGTAAAAAAGAACTTTAGGAAGCTTTAAAGAAAACAAAGGGTGGAAGGTTTGTAGGATCTGATGATATATCCCAATTGAAGTGTGGAAATTTTGCATGCAAATGTTTAAGAATTTGATTAACCTATAGGCTCATTTTAAAATTTAGGTGTTATAGATGTAAAATACTGAAATTCTGAAACAAATTAAACAATCGTTTAGAATTTATATTTTAGATATGATGATATCCCAATCGAGTTTCTTGGCTTACTAAACTCTTTAATAGTATTTTAAAAACTAAATAGATGCCTGAGGAGTGGAGGAAGAGTATTTTGGTCCCTTAGGAATAAAGGTGATGCACAAGAGTGTGCAAATTATAGAGGAATTAAGTTGATGCGTCATACATTATAATTATGAGAGAGGGTAATTGAACATAGGTTAAGACGTATTACAAAGATTTCTCATAATTAGTTTGGATTTATGTCAGGCGGGTCTACTATGGAAGCTATACATTTATTGAGAGGTTTGACGGGGAAGCTCAGAGATAATAAGGTGGCTCTACATTTGACTTTTATTGATTTAGAAACTGCTTATGATAAGATTCCAACATATATCCTTGGGAGAGTTCTTGAGAAGAAAGGTGTTGATATGACTTATATTAAAGTCATTAAAGATATGCATGCTAGAGTTGTTGCTTAGGTTTGAACTAAAGGAGGATTGACCAAATATTTTCCTATATCTATTGGATTACATCAGGGATCCGCTTTAAGCCCATATCTTTTTGCTTTAGTTATGGATGGTCTTACTGAACATGTACAGGAGGATGTACCTTGGTGTTTGCTTTTTGTTGATGATATCCTTGTGGATAAGACGAGAGAATAAGCCTAGGAATACTTGAATTATGGAGGTCCACATTGAATTCTAAAGGCCTTCGTTTGAGTAGAACTAAAACTGAATACATGAAATGCAATTTTTTTATTAGTAGCTTTAGTGATAGAAGTGTAACTTTGGGTGATCAAATTATTAAAAAGTATGAACGATTTATATATCTTGGGTCTATTGTTCAAAGCGATGGTGATATAGATGTGGATGTTAATAGTAGAATTTAAGTTGTTGGTTGATGTGTAGGAATGCTTCAAGCCTTCTGTGTGACAGAAAAGTATTGCTTATACTGAAAGAAAAATTTTGTAAGGTGGTTTGAGAACTGCAATGCTCTATGACGTTGAATGTTGGCCTTTAAGAGAGAAACATAATACTAGGTTAACTGTTGTCGAGATGAGAATGATTAGGTGGATGAGTGGCTTTACACTGAGACAAGATGCAAAATGAATATATCCGTGATAGGGTTGGTGTAGTTCTAGTGACGGACAAACTTAGAGAGAGTCATCTTAAATGGTTTGGTCACATTAAACATCGACCATCTGCTGTTCCAATTAAGAGAGTAGATGTTTTAGATTCGAGTTATGTTAAGAAAGGCAGAGGTAGACTTAGGATGATTTGGGTTTATTGTATAAAAATGAACTTAATTTATTAGAATTAAATGAAAATAGGACGCAATGGAGAAAAAATATTCATGTAGCCGACCCTACTTAGTGGGATTAAGACTTTGTTGTTGTTGTTGTATTCTTCCTTTACTGCCCTTTCCACTTTCCTAATGGATTGTTTATTCCCATTTACATCATTTTCAATTGGTGCTGCACAATCTTAGGCTGAAAGGAATTGCTTATATGATTCTTTTTTCTTTTGAAGTTTATGTATTTAGTTGCAAGTTTTCATGTATGTAATGCTATGTGCATTTATGATGTGTGGCTCTCCGTGTTTGGTAAGTGCTTCCATGATCCATTCTGTGTTAGGATAAATTCCAATCTAAGTGCAATACATATCTATTTTAAGTTATTGCAAATTTCCTCTTACTTTCTTCATTCCTTTTATTGTCTTTTTGTCGTTTCCTTGGATTTCCTTTCATTTTTCTTTTCTTGCGGTTTATGTGGACCTATTAACAGAGTGGAATTGAGTTTTATGTTTATCATGCAGTCTAGTCAAGCGTTATTGAGGCCTAACATCTTTCGTAGTTACTTTATTACCCTTGATCGACATCAAATGCATGGCTTGAGGTCGTCCAATAATAGTTAGAAAATATTGTGGGATTTCTAATGTGTCTTTATCTCACTAAGTGGGGCCGGCTACCTGAATTCTTTTTCTCCGTTATGTCCTATCGAGTGTCATATTTTCATTTAATTCTAATAAATTAAGATTATTTCTTAGACAATATGCCAAAGTTTTTTTAGTTCTACACTACCTTTCTTACCAAAAGTCACGTGCTTCTTCATTTGTGATTGGCTGCTGCTAACGATTCAACCTTGCTGGAGCTTGAATGTCTTGGATTTCGATTTCTCACTCTTTCTATGTCAGTTTAAAACATCTACTCTCCTAACAAGATCATTAGATGGTCGTCGTTTATGTGATTAAACCATCTAAGACGACTCTCTCTAATCTTGTCTACTACTGGAACTACACTAACCTTTTTACATATATATTCATCTTGCATTTTATCTCTAAGTGTAAAGCCACTAATACACCTAAGCAGTCTCATCTCAACAGCACTTAACTTAGTTTTATGTTTCTCTTTTATAGGCCAAAATTCTGCACTATAAAGCATTTCAGGTCTCACCACAATCTTATAAAATCTTCCTTTAGGTCTAAGCATTGCTTTTCTATCACACAATAGGCCCGATGCATTTCTCCACTTCAACCGCCCTCTTGAATTCTACTAAATAACTTCCCCATCTATATCACCATCACTTTGAAAAATAAACCCGGGATATCTAAAACATTCACTCTTTTAAATGAGGATCACCCATTGCTACAACTGTGCCCCTAAATCTACTACTACTGAAATTACATTTCATACATTCAGTTTTAGATTTACTCAAACGAAAGCCCACTCTAAAGTTGAACTCCATAATTTAAGTTTTTTCTGAACTCTTTCTCTAGCCTTATCTACCAGAGGATATCATCAGAAAAAACACACCTATGTAGCACTGACACTTCTAAAAACTTGGCGTACCTATGTCGGATACGTATTGGACACCGACACTTGTCTAACACGCTTCGAAACTTCTCCGACACTACAAAATATGTCTGAATTTTTTCAGATACGAACACGTCCTGGACACACTTGAACATCGCATCGGATGTGGGCTTAACTCTTCTGAGAAAATGGGAGATAGGAACTAAAAAATTATAAATATACTTATTGCCTTAATTATACCTCATAGTATTATTTGCTCTATCTCTCGTCATGTTGAAGCTCATTCTAACATTTATCAAAATCGAGTCTCGAACGCGCATCCAATATTTTGTCGAAGCTGAGCTTTGGTAATTCTATTTTCTGTAATCGTAATATTTTTAAAATTTTAGTAGATAAGTTGGATGAACTCTTTCGAAACATATTATATCGATTTTAAAAACTAATTTTCATAAGTATGAGGTTTTATAAATTTATTCTTGCATAATTTGTGTTATAATATTTTAATAAAGAATAATGAAAAAATACATTTCTTATATCAATAATTAATTAAATATAATAATATGTTTATGACGTGTAGTATCCTTTTTTAATTATGTCGTATCCTTATATCGTGTCGTGTTTGTGTCTTCGTATCTTGGTTTGTGCTTCATAGACACTCACTAAGGTACTTCCTAATGCAAATATCTTGTAAGGACATCCATAACTAAAGCAAAAAGATATGGGCTTAAAGCCGATCCTTGATGTAATTTAATTGAAATAGGAAAATACTTAGTCAATCCTCCTGTTTGAATACAATAACAACTCTAGTATACTTATCTTTAATGACTTGAATACAAGAACACCTTTCTTTTCTAGAACTCTACAAAATATTTTTCTTGGCATCATATCATAACTTTTTTCTATGTTGGCAACAATCATATTTAGATCTTCACACTCTTTGTACTTCTCTATCGAACATCTTAATAAATGTATAACTTCCATAGTAGACTTCGACATATGTCCATACTGATTTTGAAAAACCTTTGTATCTTGTCTCTACCTTTGTTCAATTATTCTCTTCCATAATTTTAATGTATGACACATTAACTTTCTCTATAATTTGCACATTCTTGTGCATTCCCTTTATTCTTAAAAATATGGACCGAATACTCTTTTCTTAACTTTTTAGGGATCTTTTTAGTCTTTAAAATAATATTAAAATGTTTGGTAAACTAAAAAATTCCTAAATTCCGAAATCACTTAAATATTTCCACACGTCTATTGGGATACTAGGAGGCCCTATTGATTTTTCACCCTTTATTTTCTTTAAAGCTTTCTCAACTTCTGTTTACTAATGCGGCAGCAAAAATAAAAAACTTTTATTATTATTAACTATATTAAGATCACTAAAATTAATTATATTTTCAAAATTTTTATTCAAGAGTTTATCAAAATATCTTACCAACCTATGTTGAATATCGTCATTTAAGATAAATACTTTTTGATATTCATTTTTAATGCACTTAATTTTTTTTTTACTTAGCCTTTTGTTTGATTAGTTTATACATGTATTTTTCATCTTTTTTTAGTGTATAATGTTTTATAAAAATTACTAAAATAAGAATTCTTAGCATTAAAAATTATTCTTTTTGATATTTTATGAGCCACATTATATTTTTCCTAATTCTCTAAGTTTTTATATTTAAATCAATCTTTATAAAGAAAACTTATTATACTTTTTTTTTACATTATTATTCTACCATCAACTATTTTTACTTATAAAAGCTTTTCATTTAGATTCTCCATATACATCATTTGCAACTTGTTTAATAGTGCTTGATACTCTATCCCACATTGCATTAGCTTCTTCAAGAACTCCCAAATCTTAAGAACTACAAGTTTAATCATAAAAATAATTTTGTATTTCTTTTAAGTGCCCCTATTTAATTTTATAACCAAATTTTGCTTTATTTTTTATCTGCCAACTTTTCATTTTAAGATCCAAAACTAATAATCAATATTGAGTGCTTAAATTTTAACTTGAAATGACATTATAATTATTACAATTTCGATGATATTTTATTTTCTCGTAAGAAAATAATTAAATTTTGTTTTAATAGATTCATTCTTATCAGTGATAATTTAATTAGCTCTTTTTTAAAATAAATGTTAGCAATAACAAAATCATAAACTAAAGCAAAATCCAAAATGACTCTAGTTTCTTCATTAGCCATTCCAACATTATAACCGCGATGAATATTTCTTAAATCTTCCATCACTTTTGAATATATATTCATTTAAATACATTTAAATCTTTTCGAATAAAAATTCTTTGTTGAAGTGGTATTTCTTTTAAATCATTACAAAATTTTTCTTTTGAACATATATCTAAACCTATTTAAGGAGCATAAACACTTATAACATTAATAATTTTAGTATAAAAATTAACATTTAAGACTATAATTCTATCTCAAATCTATTAATTTTTACAACATTATTTTTTAAACTCTTATCTATAATTACATCTACACCATTTCAAGTATGGCTCATACTTGAATATTAAAGTTTAAAACCTTATCTATCAATCTTTTTAGTGTTTTCTATGACTAATTTATTTTTTTGAATGCATAAGATATTTATCTTCCCATGAATTATAATATCTACTAATTTCATTAATTTACCTTTGAGAGTACTTATATTTCAATATCATATCGTAATATTAGTTTTGTGGATCAATTTCTTTGCCCCGCATCCGTCTATAATGTGCGATTGCTATTGTTGGTGGTGGGAAATATTACAACTGCTCTTTTGGGAGCCTTAAAAAACCTTTAAAATCACTAAATGGTTGTGATTCATCACATAGCCGTGGCTTCTATGAAGTTTGTGATTGTGAGGCATCCACCAAAAGTTTAAAGTCACTATAAGAGTTTATTGGGGGCTTTGTGGCCAACAACCTCGGGGTGGCTTTAGAGTTTAATTTAGTGCAATGTGCTTATGTAGCTTAAGAGTGCTTGTAGAAGGTGGCTAGACTTCATTAGTGTAGATGACTGGTGAAAACAATTGAAGTTGGTTAGTTGGGACTTGAGATTGGGGAGGAGGTGATTTGGGGACAGGAACTTTGGCAAGGGAGTGGAGACATTTGCAGGCATAATTTTATACACGAGGAAGAATGGGGGGTGTAGTGACTGGTTGGGTCCAATCATACCCGAGCTGTTTGTTATCTTTTTTTTTTTATTTTTTTTATTTTTTGGTAAAAACCATTTTAAAAATTTTATGCTAGGAACATTAGGAAATTAGTGGACAACCTCATGGCAAGTTTTAGGAACTAGGACTTAACTATCGTTTACCGGGGGTATGGAGCACAACCTGAGGGCATTTTTTAGGAACTAATGACTTATCAAGGTTCTTATATAGCTTGGGGGCTGATGTGGAGTCCTTTTACACAACAAATATTTTTGAGACTATAACACGATGGCCACCTCCAATTAGTGGTGTTTTCCTATGATTATAACATTTGTGATGCTTCTCTGCCGACCCCTTGGTCTTTTGGGACTATAGTATCTGCGGCTATTTTTTTTTCTCATCCTCTCTTTTTTTGGACTTGTTTTTACTTTCCCACTACAACTTGTTTTTTGTGGTTCCTTCGTCTAGTATTATTGCACAGGCAAATATTTTTAATGTTTAAGAAACAAGGCTAATTTGCCTAGGAAAATTTGAAAACTTAGGGAGTTCATTTGGGCTAATTAGTGCTTGCAGTGTTTAACTTGATTTGAGAGTTTTATGTGGACCTTTTTAATTTTGGGTCCTGTGTGTGCTATGCTATATATAGGATCTTATGGCGTGTAATATTCATTTAATGGATTAATTTTTTATTCCCTCTTAATACTTGTATGTACTGTTGGATGTGGATTTGTTGAGCATTGGCAGACTGATTATTTAATGCTAGGTATCCTTGTATCAGCACGAGGCCAAGATCTTTGTTTGTCCCGATTCTTTCTTCTTTCTTTTTAATATTGTTTTAGTGATTAGTGTGTGATTTGAGTGTTGTCAACTGAGATGCATGTGGATTCTTATTTATATTGAATCTTGATTGTCGTTGCTAAAATCATTGTTTATAGGTTTTCAAATGAAGTATCAGATTTTGGCTATTATTTTAGTATTGTTTGGAATGAAAGAAGCATGATTTCCATTTGTACATTTTATGTGACTATATTCTGCTAATGTTAAGAGTTGATAACTTTCTAGTTGTGATTTTGTGAGTATTGTTCATGCATCTGATCCCAGGTTTTAATGAGCTCTAGAACCTATTTGTTTTTTTAAATCGGCATCAAAGTTTATGATATTTTTAATTTTCAATAAGAATTATATGATTGATAAATCAATGGCATTATTCTCAAGAGGTGTTTGACAATTGTGGGCTTGCTTGCATATCGAGTCCTCTTAACTAGTAGTATTTTGCAAGCATATTGCTGTTTCATCATGTGGACTAAAGTAGAACATAAATAATCGAAGTTCAAGAAAAGATGCAACCTAAAAAAAATAGGGTAAGTTATGTTTTTAAATGAAGACTTTATAATTTCATGAGGATCTATTTTACATTCCTGCAATCAATGGGAGGTCTAATGCTGTGGAGTTTTTAGGATAGAAGTTATTTGGAATACTATTTTAAACATATTCAACTACTGATTTTGAAAGATTTGAGCGTGCTAAATCAAAATTAGTGGTATGTGGTGTTGTTTTATGTAAAATTAAAAATGCATGGACTAACCCGAAACATAAACTTTAAAGGCAATAACTATAGTGTGTATGAATATTACAATGATAGTTATATGAATTTTGTAGCAAAATATCATGTCTTTTGTTTATCTTGTTATAAGTATCCATCATGTAAGAGATTGGCACTGAATTAAGTTAAAATTGGAAATATCTTAAATGAGGCTTTGATATTGATCTAGGGCTCCTAGAAGGTATTTGGGAAGCGAATTTTACGAGGAAGTGATTGTTGAATAGCAGGGGAATTAAATATAAGAGTTTGACGGTGTTTGGCGGGGATAGACATCGATCAATGGCTATCAAGACTGAAATCGGAAAACTCTAAATCAGAGAGGTTAGGGCGGCAAGAAGCTTTTACCACCTGTTCCTAGGTAAGATATTGATACAACTTGCAACGGGAATATGATATGACACTCCATAGGTATAAATTAGATATTACAATATTCAAACTCTTAAAATAATTGAAAAATATAAAAAAAACAAAAAATAAGAACATATAAACAGTTCCTTGCTAGAAAACCCTAATTTTAAAATAGTGGAATATGAAAGAAATAAAAAATGAAGGAAAAGGATAAATTAGAAGTCGTCATCCCCCCTTCCTACAGAACCTGCGATCATAGGTGTTACGAGATCCTACTGCTAATATGTCAGATTTCACGTTTCACGACTTTTGTTGACGCTGCACATCATTCTCTTGGGCTAGGAGAAGCTTTTGCTTGTTCTTTAAAAGGACCTGGGTCCCAGTGCCGGTTATTATTTCCCACAAAATACCTGTGGTGATTTTCGCAGTTTTTGTTCATCGCTCATATCTGGCTATTTGTCACTGGTTGCTTTGTTGAATTGAATTGGAACTCGTCACTCAACTTATTCCATATAGTTTTCCAAAAATGACTTAGAGACCCCAACTCTATCTGAAGTGAGTACATGCTAGACTTTCCGTGACATTGGTAAGTTAGGAAGTAAATTGAATGTCCGAAAATCCTAAAATTCAATTAGTAGGGCTGTCATGTATCAGGTATCGGCTCATCGAATTCACAACTCTTTTGGATAACTAATGTTAGCCTTGTTGGGGCTTCTCAAAATGTCTGCAAAAAAAGGTTGTTTGTGGCATCACATCCTCAAACTCTGCATGAAAGCCCATTACCTCAACTTCCTACTTTCTAGAATAACTAATGTCGATCTAGCTACAGTCGCTCTCATAGGCTCAACTTGAATCATCAGTTTTTTCCTCATCGATTGAAAGTGGAGACTCTTCTCTGACATCTTCATCCTCTCTTGTATCATTATTCATTTCTTCATTTGCTCCATGCACAGTGAAAGATATCATTCTTTTGTTTGGGCAGCTAATGCACTATGCCCAAAATCATGACATTGAAATCATTTTTTGGCGGTGATGGTGTTGATCTCACTATTGTTGAGGTCTAGTCTCTCTTTAGAATAGCCTAAGATTTAGCCATAGGACTTTCCTGGCGACTATCTTGGAAGACTAGCAATGAAACCCTTATCCCATAGAAAATCAAAACACCTCTTTGCTTCACTTGGAGTTTTCGAATGTTTAGAGTCTAACCTCTAAGTACGTAGGAGGATAAGACCAAGCATAAGAAAACTCAAGAGGAGTTCCCTACAGGGTGGCTAAACCTTAGGACTGACCCTGTTTGGTCTGGAGCTAGCACACACACAGACCCGCACATTGCACTCTCACACACTACCTCACAATTCTAAACCAAACACACTAAACTACCTATGCTTGATCCCCTGCTCTTTTGGAAACTCATGTGAGTGGTTTTCCCAAGCTCTTAGCCTCTGGCTAGGGTTTGACTAGTACCAACATATAGAGGATCCAAAGGGGGAATTCCCGTAGTCCATGGCTCAAATGAGTTATCAATTTCACTCAACTCCAAATTTTACAAAAAATCTCAATTTTTGACACCTTAGCCCTAAAACTCTAGCAAATGACTAAGTTACCCCTAAAACCCTAATTTTGCCCAAAATTCTCAAAATCAATCAAAAGTATCAAAATCTCTCAAAAAAATCATCCCAAAACATTCCTCACCGCTCAAGATGCCCAAAACACCTCATTTTTTACCAAGAATTCCCTAAATGCCCAAAAAACTCCCAAAATTATCAAAATGTCATCCTAGTCAAAAAAACCCAAAAAATTCAAAAAATTACCAAAAATTTTCAAAACCCTCAAAGTATTCCCAATTTTAGTTTTGAACGATTCTATGGGCCAAATTTGACCAAATTGACCCATTTTTACCAAAAGCCTTAAATTGCCACTTTAGGCTCAAAATGCCTAAATTAGCTCAAATGTCCATCAAATTCACCTCAATTCTCCACAATTTCAATTCTATACTCAAACTCACAAGGCGCAATCTCATCCCAAACCAAATGCAAGTCCAATTTGACTCACATTTGAACCCAATTTGAACCTAAACAAAAAAGCCTCAATTTTGACTATATGACCAAATCTCCCCAAATTGAATCTAATGTCAATCAATTTTCTCAAATTTTGAATCCTAAACTCTTCGTGACATTCCCCTACACCCAATCGAACCATCAATTACCCCCAATTTGAGCCCAAAGCTCACCAAAGTTAGACCAAACCTAAAATCCCCAAATTTCCCCCAAATGTGCCTCATGTCCAAAATCCATCAAATTGAATGCACTAACCCTAAAATCTCCACCCAATTTATGTCAAGAACTCTTCAAGACATCCCCCCCTAGAGCATTTAAAACCATCAATTGGCCTTTTGACCCCACTCTAGCCTAACCTAAACGCAAGCTAACCCAACATGCCTAAAATTGGCCAAATACCCAAATCAAGCCAAATTAATCCCCTAAACCTATTCAAAACCAACCCAATCCTCTTCTAAACACTTTATGACAATCATATACATCATTTTGAACAATCAATTGGACCTAACCCAAGCTTGAACCCAACCTAGCCCAACTTAAACCCACATGACCCAAATTAACCAAATCAAACCTAATGTGACCAAAACCAAGCTCACCATAGCCACCCATTGAACCCCTAAGACTGAGCTAGATCCACCTAGCCCAATCTAGTTGAGCCATGGACCAAATGTCCCTTAATTTAACGGATCCCCTCCCTTAAATGGGTAAAACTTAAAGAGATTTGCAATGAACACTTTGCCACTTAAACTAACTGCACTTATGGCTTGCCCTCTGGCTCACCTGGACACTGGACACCTCCCTTGGCCTGGCCGGCCGGCCTAGTCGCCGGAGGAGCCAAAACTGAGAGCCACTTCCTCCCCTTTAAACCCAAATCCACCCATCTTGGCTGTCCAGCTCTATTGCTCACTGGAGCTCTTCAACACTCCACTTAAGCAAACAATTCCACTCACATTGGCCCCCTGAGCTCCACCAGGTTGCTATGGCCATAAATAGAGCTCTCCATGACAAAAGAGAGGTGCTGAAATTTTCTTAAGGAAACCCTGCCAAATCCTCACCAGAGCTTCCTCAAACCACCCTGAGTGTAGTCCCACTATCTTCAGTCACTCATCCCTACTGCCTGAGCTCAATTTTGAAGCTCAAAACCTGTCAGAACCAGAACACATTCCATTACCATTCTACACTGAACCAAAATCAAATTAATTTTACCCACACCATCCCCACACTGAAATAAGTTCCCCCATCAAAACCCTATCACAAAGAGCCCCCACACCAGACTTTGTTCAACACCTGAAATCGACTTTGGTTGAATTCAGGTTTAGACATTTCACTAGGCCAAGAGGCTTCATTTGGAGGTTCGTTGTGACCAATCAAAGCTGCTACAACCATCTGATTGATGCATTCCCTCTCAGACAGAGGTATTGAACTCTCTCCCCCCTCCTGAGCTTGTTTTGATTTTCCATGCACATTGGGTTGATTTCAGGCTAGGTTAGTCGTATAGATAGGTTTGCCTAGGTCAGACGAGTCTATAGAAACAAACCCCAAGTGATTTGATCAAGTATCGAGCGAGATATTAGGTCTAGAAGGTGGACGGCTCTCGGGATGAACCAGTTGGGGACGATGAAGGAGGACCATTCGATCGCGCGTGTATCAAACGGACGACTCGGATCGCGCCGGACAGAAGATCCTAACATAAAGCGCGGCCGCGTGGCAACTGACTCAGAAGGCGGCACCGAATGGGGAGACGACGCGTAGCGCTTTGGAGCGCCATAGGATTGCATGGTGCCGCGTTGGATAAATACAAAATTATGTATTAATTGATTTATTTAAATCAGTAAACCTTAGAAAAATCATAACTTGGTGTAGAAAAATTAGAAAAATAAAAGAAAAATATACACTTGCTCAGTGAACTGAGGAGAATAATGTGGAATTGGTTTCAAGTTTATTTGATGTGTATTTTATTTTTAATTAATTAAATACAATATTCCTTAATATGCACATTTCACCATGGCTTGAAATTTAGGGCTTTTGTTCTATGTTATGGGGGATCTTCCCTGATTTTCCAAGATCAGGAAAGATCTTTATTTTTCAATATTATTATGTCTGTTTTGGTATAAAAATTATAATAATTAAAATATTGATCAGAAAAATGCAAAGTAAAATTTAGGCGGTTCACTTTGACCAGAGGAACATAGGAAAAATGTCAACTTGGTTTAACTCATTAAGTATAACCCTAATTGTCATTAAACCATAAATTCTAAAGAAAAATAAATTGGATTAAATGTAAATGAAAATAACCTAAAAATCATTCTCCATTGTAATTTAAGGTCAGATAAACTTATCATAAAATTTTCAATTCAATTGGAGTTAATTTAAACACTTAAAATGAATTTTTCAAGCTAAATAACACTTTTGACATTTATATAATTATAATAATTAAAATACACTTCAAAGAATCATCGAATTAATTTTGGGAGTTCTCTGTGATCAGAGGAGTCCCTGAAAAATAAAATTGTAATTAAAATAAATTTTTCATTTTTAAACATTATTTTACTATTTACAACAACAACAAAGCCTTAATCCCACTAAGTGGGGTCGGCTACATGAATCCTTTTTCTCCATTGCGTCCTATTTTGTGTCAAATTTTTGTTTAATTCTAAGAAATTAATATCATTTTTTATGCAATGAGCCCAAGTTTTCCTAGTCGCCTCTGCCTTTCTTAACATAAGTTGTATCTAAAACATCTACTCTCCTAATCAGATCATCAGGTGGTCGATGTTTAATGTGACCAAACCATCTAAGGCGACTCTCTAATTTTATCCGTCACTGGTGCAACACCAGCCCTATTACGGATATATTCATTTCACATTTTGTCTCTAAGTGCAAAACCACTCATCCACCTAATCATTCTCATCTCGGCAACACTTAACATTATGCTTCTCTTTTAAAGGCCAACATTCAACACCATAGAGAATTGCAGGTCTCACCACCATCTTATAAAATTTTACTTTCGATCTAAGCGGTACTTTTCTATCACACAATAGAGCCGGACGCATTCCTCCACTTCAACCAACCAACTCGAATTCTACTATTAACATCCCCATCTATATCACCATCGCTTTGAACAATTGACCCGAGATATCTAAATCGTTCACACCTTTTAATAATTTGATCACCCAAAGTTATACTTCATCACTGAGTCTCACTATTACTAAAATTACATTCCATGTATTCAGTTTTAGTTCTACTCAAACGAAGATCTTTAGACTCCAATGTATACCTCCATAATTCAAGCGGTACTTTTCTATCACACAATAGGCCGGACGCATTCCTCCACTTCAACCAACCAACATGAATTCTACTATTAACATCCCCATCTATATCACCATCGCTTTGAACAATTGACCCGAGATATCTAAATCGTTCACACCTTTTAATAATTTGATCACCCAAAGTTATACTTCTGTCACTATATCTACTATTACTAAAATTACATTCCATGTATTCGGCTTTAGTTCTACTCGAAACGAAGATCTTTAGACTCCAATGTATACCTCCATAATTCAAGTTTTCCTGGGCTTTTTCTCTCGTCTTATCCACGAGGAGGATATCATTAGCAAAAAGCATACACCAAGGTACATCCTCTTGTAAATGCTCAATAAGACCATCCATAAATAATGCAAAAAGATATGGGATTAAATCCGATCCTTGATGTAAACCAACAGAAATTGTAAAATAATTGGTCAATCCTCCTTCAGTTCGAACACATGTAACAGCTCTAGCATACATATCTATAATAACTTGAATATAAGTCATATCAACACCTTTCTTCTCAAGGACTCTCCAAAGAACATCTCTAGGAACCTTATCATAAGCTTTTTCTAAATAAATAAAAATCAAATGTGGATCTTCCTTATTATCTCTGTACTTCTCCATCAAACCTTTCAATAAATGTATAGCTTCCATAGTAGAACTGCCCGACATAAATCCAAATTGATTATGAGAACCTTCGCGTCTTAGCCTATGTTCAATTACCCTTTCCCATAATTTTAAAGTATGACACATCAATTTAATTCCTCTATAATTTGCACACTCTTGTGCATCTCCTTTATTCTTAAATATGGGGACCAAAATGCTCTTCCTCGACTCCTCAGACATCTTTTTAGTTTTTAAAATAATATTAAAAAGTTCAGTAAGCCAAGAAACCCTCAAATCACCTAAACATATCCACACTTCAATTGGGATATCATCAGGTCCTATAGACTCTTCACCCTTGATTTTCTTTAAAGCGTCATCAACTTCTTTTTTACTAATGTGACGTTAAAAATGAAAAATTTTATTATTATTAACGATATTAAGATCATTAAGGTCGATTGTACTTTCAACATATTCATTAAAAAGTTTATCAAAATAACTCACTCACCTATATTTAATATCTTTTTCTAAGAAAAATACTTTTTGATTTTCATCTTTAATACACTTTACTTGAGTTAAATCTTTACTTTTCTTTTCTCTTTGTTTGGCTAGTTTATATATATATTTTTCACCGTCATTAGTATCTAACATGTTATAAAGATTACTAAAAGCAAAATTTTTAGCGTCACAGATTATTCTTTTAGACTCTCTGCGAGCCGTTTTATATTTTTTCCAATTCTCTACACTTTTACATTTAAACAAATTTTTATAACATAACTTCTTATATTTTATCTTTTCTTGCACATTATTATTCCACCACCAACTATTTTTATTTATAGAAACTTTTTCTTTTGATTTTCCAAATACATCTTTAGCCACTTGTTTGATAGTATTAGTTAATTTTTTTCACATAGCATTTGCGTCTTCATGGACATCCCAAATATTGAAATCTTGAATTTTACTCATAAAAATAATTTTATTTGTCTTTTAGGTGCCCCCATCTGATTCTACGATGTTGAATCCTAATATTCTTTATTTTACAACTCTTCATCTTAAAATTTAGAACTAATAATCTATGTTGGGTACTTAATTTCTCACTTGGAATGACCTTACAATTCTTACAATCTCGACGATCTCTTCTTCTCATAAGAAAATAATCAATTTATGTTTTATTAAATCCATTCTTATAAGTAATAAGATCTTTCATCTTTTTCTCGAATAAAGTATTAGTAATAATCATATCATATGCTAAAACAAAATATAAAATGATTTCTACCTTCTTCATTAATCGCTCCATAATCAGTAATCACTTATGAATATTTATGAAATCTTCTACCACTCTACCGACGTGTCCATTTAAATCTCCTCCAATAAAAAATTTTTCTTCGAGGGTATCGAGTATATTAAGTCTTCTAAATCATTCCGAATTTATTTTTGAGTCTATATCTAAACCGATTTGAGGAGCGATAAACACTTATAATATTAAAAATCTTAAGTATCGATAATAATCTTAAGTCTTTATAATTCTATCTCCAACTCTATTAATTTTAACAACATTATCTTTCAAACTCTTATCTATAATTACACCTACATCATTTCTAAGTACGACTCTTACAGTAATACCATAGTTTTAAAACCTAAGTTATCAATCTCCTTAGCTTTTTCTCCAACCCATTTAGTTTCTGAATACATAAGACATTTATCTTTCTATGAATCATAATATAAACCAATTCCATTAATTTACTAGTCGAGAGTACCTATATTCCAAAATCCTATCCTAATACTATAGATTGCGACTAACTTCTTACCCGCATCCATCCTTAATGTGGGAACCTCGCTACTTCGACACTACACTCGGACGCCGGTGTAGCGGCTCTCTGTACACTTTCCACTGTATTCGAGTCATACGACACATCGTTTCAGGGACGCCTAACGACTTACACAATGATCAAAAGGATTCATTTTATGATTTTTTTTTTCAACAAGTTTTACGCTGGCTGTCGAATACCTAACGCAACCCTCCACTTTTCACATCCGGGCTTGGGACCGGCAACGACTGTGTTAAAAATTAATTAAAATCACAAAATTAGTAAAATTGATGAAAATGTTCTAAATTGCCTCATGATCACTTAAGAGCCATTGGAATAATTTTTCTAACTCTCTAAATAAAGATATTAAATTTTAAAGGGTTAAAATTAATTTTTAAGGTCTAAAATGGAATTTCCCTAATTTCTCATTAAAATAATTCTAATAATTAAAACATAATTCACAAAAATATGAAATTTGGTTCTCTGAGTTTTTTTACCTCAGTTAGATTTAAGAAAAAATATAAAACACAAATTTTCAATTAAATAATATTTAATATTTAATTAATACTCAAAAAATTAAAATAATTATAATAATTAAATTTAAATTCAAAAAATTATAAAAATTAGTCCAAATGATTCTCTGGTCTATGTGAACCTCCAGTAATTTTCTTTGGAACATATATTTCATTTTTGCTAAGTTATTTAAATTTTCTTTGAAAATTCATATCTTGCATGAAAATAATTATATAAATTAAATTAAATTAAGAAAGATCATATTTTCTCCTCTAATATTTTAATTGACCTATGAGTGAGTTAGCATAAAAATTTGAAGTCATTTGAATTAAATTTAATGAATTATGAGATGATAAGACCTTCAGGGGCAAAAGTGCGATTTTGAAGAATTAGCCTTAATTAACATTTAGGCTTGATTTAAAGAGATAAAAGAACTACTAATGATCTTAACTAAGATGTTTTGATGATTGAAACGCAAATGGATAAATTGTAGAAACCCACCTCACTTTGTCACACTTAAGGATAAATTTGTAATTTCCTTAATTGTTTTGACTTGACAAAAATTAAATTAAATCCTTAAGGTTAGGTGTTGACTTTGGAAGTTGATAACTCACTAATTCAACACCCCTAATTGATGATAAAATAATGATACAACACATTAATAAGAATCATATTCATGTAACTTAACTTTTCTAAAAGTTGTAAATATACACACTTAAGTCTTAAGGGCTTGGTAGTGAGACTAAGCTTAATCAAATTTGACTAATGAGGTTTAGAAAAGAAAACACAGTTAATTTTAAAACACATTTGAAACACTACAAGCCCATCAAAATTGGTTAAATTCTTTCATAAATTAAATTGCCTCTAAAAGCCCCACTTAAATAATTCATAAATAAAATATCAAGTGATATTTCTCACCTTTTGGGATAATTAAACATTAATTCACTAAGCATAAGGGTATGAAATAGATGAATCATTTAGTGAGTGTGATAAGTTCGAATGAACCCAAGAAAGTTCAAAATGGTTGTGAAATATCTAGGTATTCCCTAGACATTCTCACAAATCTTTTGGACACCTTGTAGGGTAACTGGACCTATCAGATTTATTAAAAGAAGGCACTCCCAAATGAATAAATAGGACGCACCAAGTTATGACATAAGATTTGGTAGACTTGTGATGAACATATCTACATGTTTTTCTTTCTTGCAAGATTATAAATATTTATTGTAAAAGATACTAAAAGTTTCTGGTGAAGGAACAAGAAGACTTGTCAGGTACATTTTTATAAGTTTGTAAAACCTTCATTTCTGTATCTTTCTTGCTTACGAGCTTGCATGTTAAACAACAATGTCACTCTGCATGAAAACAAAAACTTTTAGGATAGCCACAAAACAAAAACCAAAATTAAACAATAATTTCAAAACAAAACAAGATAAAATTCACCACCACAACAGTCAAACTATAAGACAACTAAAAAATTTAATCACAAACAAAATAAGATTACAATTACAATTAAATTAAAACACCTCTTTGGAAGATCGAGAATACCTCGGAGGAGGCAACGTACGGCTGCTAACGAGCTTTCCCACGGTGTAAATGAAAGTATAAAATTCATTAAGTTGAGTTTAATAAATTCATCTAGATTAAGTGAATTCGAAGAAAATAGTGGTGCCAGAATGATGAACCGTGGGATCCTAACCGGTGTTGTTATAATTAACTTAAACTTCCCCCAATAAGGCATTAAGACATCTTAACTTAAATATTTCCAAAACACGACACTTCTCTCACCTCTTCAAATTGACATTTTTTTAACTGAACCTGCTACGATGAACTTGGAGAATGCATAGTGGGCAGCACGATCATCTTGAACAGCAAAACTTCTTAGAATTAAACAACAAGACATAGGATTTCGAGGTAGTTTTTCCCCCAATAAGACATTAAGACATCTTAACTTAAATATTTCCAAAATACGATACTTCTCTCACCTCTTCAAATTGACATTTCTTTAATTGAACCTGCTATGATGAACTTGGAGAATACATAGTGGGCAGCACGACCATCTTGAACAGCAAAACTTCTTAGAATTAAACAACAAGATATAGAACTTCGAGGTAGCTTGCCTAGTGCAACATAAATCTTCACTCCATCTCTTTAGACTTTTGCATGACCATGTTGTGCAATATAAGCCCTAATTTGAATTAAGATTCCAAGGTTGTCATCGGGTATTGCATAAATCCCCCATCTTTCAGGTTATCTAAATGATCGGTATCAAGTGAATGTCAACCCTAAATAATAAAATTGACATAATGAAACATTAAATACATATCTCAAATCGAAGCCAAACAATATGATAATTTGGGAAAACACCAAGATTCTTCTTGGATCTATGTTCTTCCCCTAGCTTTCTTTTCCTTTGGATTCGTATAATAACTGTTCCAAACTTGAGCCACTCACCTATTGAGTTTCTCATTATCACATTTTCTTGAAGAACCCTATCTTTTGGAAGTCATGAATATAAATATTTCCTGATCTATATAAAGAGTTTTCTTAGGTGACCTCAATTATCTATGATGTAATTAACTATAAGGGCTTGCCCTTATAGGAAACTTAAAGACCCTAGATACTAGATAGGAGAAATTTTCGGTCAACATAAATGATTCATAGACCAAACGGATGTCATGAATTGTTTATTTTATTTTATCAAGCCTCACAACCAAGTAATGTATCTATTTTTCGGGATAAATACATGTCTTGTAGTGAACTGACTTGATTATTCAAAATATTGATTATATGAGATCAGTCTGATTTCATATTTCTTTTAAAAATTAAAATAATATTTTCTATACATACACACAGTTATATTTATATTTATATATATATATATATACATATATATATATATATATACATATATATATATATATCTGTGTGTACGTATAGAAAATATTATTTTAATTTTTAAAAGAAATATGAAATCAGACTGATCTCATATAATCAATATTTTGAATATAGTTTGAATAATCAAACCTATATATATATGTATATATATATATATGTATATATATATATATATATATATATATATTATACTCCTAAATTAAACGACACCTCAAAACGCGGCCGACAGATGGATTTGAGAGTACTGGCAAGCTCCAAGTTTTCTCCACTCTATATGAGTTTCTCCTCTGGTTGGGTCGGTTTGGGTGCTCCACTAGTTGTACTCTTGCTGCATGATCTAATGGTTGAATTTTGTTTAAAGGGCAGTGTGAACTCGATACTGTTGTGTTGTCTCTCTATATTTTAGGTTAGGGTCAAGATCTCTTGCAAGGCTTCAACTATACCAACTCTTCAATTGATGACCTCAATTACCTCCATCGAGCGATTGTATTTTCTTCAAGCTCTATTAGCCTACGCTTCAACATAAGTTGATCAAAGTCAGTTTTATACTCTTTCGCAGAACTGTCTCTCTATTGTAGGTTATAGAGATTTATTAACATCCTATCAATAATATGGTGGAAAGTGTCTGCACAACTTTTTTATTTTCATCTTGGACCAGTAATTTTGTTTTTCCTTTCACGCTTGTGCAGGCACATCAAAATTTCCCACTGCAAAGATGCAATTTTCTTGAGCTTGATGGCTGCCAATTTAACTCTCTTGTACCGAGGAACATCCTTCAACTTAAAAAATCGCTTCACTGTCTGAAGTCGCTCGATAAACTCATATGGATCTATGCAACCATCAAAAATTGGTAAATCGTCATTACTCTAGGATCCTAGCTTTGCCTCTAATATTTCATGTCGAATTGTTGGGCAGTGGCTCTTCGTCATGAGAAATAGCATGGTGATAGGGATCCACTTCTTCTTGATTTGGCGAGTCAGCGTTGTGGTGATGGATGACCTCACTGAATTATCTCCTCTTGAAAGCGACAAACGTCTGTTGCAGTTGGAGGATTTTATTCTATGTATCCTCTATGAAAGGCTTCTTTGCAGATTTCTTTTAGGCGACATGGTGTCCTTTTCTCACGACTAGGTTTCCATGAAATGTAGGATTGCAAATCAAGGTTAGTTCGGTATTTAGATTTTTGGAGCAGGTGTTGGAATCTTTGTGGAGGCAGGAAAGTTGGATTTTGAAAACTTTTAGGGTTGGGGCTAAGACTTGCAGTAGAAATGATTTGGGTTTTTTTTTTATTTTTTATTTTTTTATTTATTGGAGTTGCTTGATTAAGTAATTTGGAATTTTAGTTTGGGACGAGGAAAACAAAACCCTAGAGAACTTGGGCTTACTGGGCTCTGACTCCAAATGATATTGATCTAGGGCTCCTACAAGGTAGTTGAGAAATGGATTTCACGGGGAAGTGGTTCTAGAATTGCGGCGGTATGAATACAAGAGTTTGATGGCGGTTGGGCACGAATAGGTGTCCATCGATGGCTGTCCCTGCTGAAATCAGCGAAAAAACTTCTAATTGGAGAGGTTAGGGCTGTGAGGAGCTTTCACCACCCATTCCTAGGAAAGATAATATAACAATCCATAAGTATAAACCAAATATTACAATCTCCAAACTCACAAATCAACTCAAGAATCACAGAAAACAGAAAATAACGATACATAAATAGTTCTCTGCCAGAAAACTTTAATTAGAAAATAGCGAAATAGGAAAGATATCAAAATGGAAAGAAAGGAAAAAAGACTAAATTTGAAGTCGGTTTCTCCCCGCTCTAGTCACGGGTGTTATGCGATCTCGCAAATATGCGGGATTCTGCATTCCGCATTCCGCGACTCTGGACCGACGCTTTGTGTCAGGCTTTATTTAGGTTTTGGATATTGAGGCATATTATGATTTTCTGTTAAGATCAACAAACTTGTAAAAAGTCCTTACAGGGGAAGCCATTAACTTCTCGTTAGGGGATCAACATTATTTTTAGTTTAAATATACCCACAGTATGAGATTTTGATTAGCTTATACAATAAAGTGATAGAGTTTCAATAGAAGCAGGCTAAAAGATTGTAAAATAAATTGAGCTAAACAGCTAGTCTCTAATTTTTTTTTATCTTCGCTTCTTAAATATACAATGATAAAAAATCTAATCAAAAGCAAGATTTGGGGATGCTTGATAATCCACTCAGTCAGATAGCGTTCGTCTCAGGGGATATTTTCGGGTTTTCATGCATATCAATGCCACTTAGCTAGCATAAATATCTTTTAAATTTATGAACGTGGTATCAGTAAACTAATAATAGAATACAACACTCGGATAAATCAAAATTCATCTTTAATAAAATCAAGCCATAGTTTTAAATGAATATCCTGATATAAATTAGAAATGGTTTGTGCTTCGTTACTGTGTTGTCTTTATGAGAACATAAAACTAATCTAGATTTATACTAGATGTTGTGATTTCTTTTAGCTGCTGTATAGTCTTTGCTTCTATACAAAGGCCTTTAATTTAATTATTGGGTGGGTTGTGCACACGTTGTTTACTTTTTTGGCCTCTATTGCTTTGTGCTTTCATTTCATTAAAAATGCTTTATATAAGGATCTAAAGTATGCTTCTTCATTCAATGGGAGGTATAATATTGATGAATTTTCAGGTTAGATCAATGATTTGGAATACCATTTTTCATTTTAACTACTATCTTATTTTGGAAGATTTGATATGCTAAACCAAAGTTAGTGGGCCATGCTCATCTCAATTGTGTTTACAAAATATTATCAGTAAAGCTAAAACTGCATAGATCCATTTAAAATAGGGATAGTTACATACCACCGAAAACATTTATATTTACATATTAACCGCCCATGTGTTTATTTTGAACAACCGAAACAATGTATTTATGTGTGCCATGATAAAATATTGAGAATTTGATAAAAATGAAAAAATATGGGTTGGGGTTTTACCACGAGTTTTGATATTTGAGTTAGATTTTGAAAAATGGATGTAAGAGGTGGTTGAATTGTAAATACTGAGTTTCGGGTGGTTTGCATGTACTTTCCTCTTTAAAATATCGGCATATGAAGGCATTGTCTATCACTTGCTTAATAAAAATATCATTAAATATGGTGTGTATGAATACTATAATAGGTTCACGTGACTTGGAGCAAAAGATCATTTGGCTCATAATTATTGTTTTACCATTGTCATTTTCATTAAATATCTTTTGCGAGAGATTATGAATGAATTAAACTATAATTACTCAAAACCTTGAATGAGGATTTATGCAGGCCTTTTGATGTTGAGGCATACTATGAAAATTCTGTTAACTATACCTGTAATTAGAGTATACAAAGACAAATCACCTTTGACGCAGGCACTAAACTACAATGCCCGGGAGCGGGCGCTGAATACTTCCTGAGCGGCGCGACGTGAAGCTTCATGGGAACAGTGACGGGTGGGATCGTGATCTCACCCGATGCAGAAACGGGTCGCGAACCTTCGCGATCTTTGGGGCGCCACCCGTCTTCTTTTGGGAATGGTTTTTATGGATTCTTCTTGCATTCCCACACCCTTCCTTTGTGTAGAAGTTTTATTTGTCCTGCGGCAGCTTATAAATTGATGTCCATTATGTTCGGGGAGTTAGTTCTGGTTCTGTTGTCTTCAGATCCCCTGTGTGGAGTCTTTTCCCTCTTATTAGGGCTGTATCCGATGACAGATGGTGCTTTGGTTGTATTCTTCCAAATCATACCACCGCACTGCCACCACCTCTACTTCCCCCCGCCCCCCAATTACCTACAAACAACTAAATTCCCTCCCAACTTACCCAAACAACCACTCGACCTTTCCCATCTTTCCCTAATACCTCGCCAACGCCACCACCGCCTTTGGATTTCTTCCTACATCCCTAATTGGGGGTTTGTCTATTACTTTTTTCCCTTTCTGTTTGAGTCGTGTTATAATCCTATTTCTATATTAATAAAAAGTTATTTTTGTGTTCCACTTTTCCTCCTACTAGTTCAGGTATAACATTATCGTTTCAAACATGTTATCTGCATGATAAATTTGTTTACAAATAAGAATTCCTCTTATTCGTATTTTTTTATCAAGGCTTACTCAAAATGATTATGATTCCCATCACCTTTTGTCATATGGAACTTCCTTGTTACTAATTGGTTCACTTGGTCTTGTTTCTGTACAAAGGTTTCCAAAACAGTACTCCTTAGAAGGAAGAATGAATCACAATGAAAACTTTTTGTGGTCAAATTTCTTATTTTCTTGTGTTTCGCTTTCTTTTTAAAGTTGAACCGAGGAAATAATACTCTTCTTTCACTTAAGGCTTAATATTTGTACATGATTAGTTTTAATGGTTTTGTATGTATTTCCATTCGTACTGCACCGCTTAATTTATTTCTGGTTTTTTTATGCCAGTATTGACAGGCTTGCGGTGGGCACCAACCAAGGAACAACAGCTCGTCTCCCTCCGCAGAATGAGCCAATGCCTTCCGGGTATCTTGTTCCTCTTAATCTCATTTCAAGTACTCTTTATCCTATCAAGCATATTTTAGTTTTATAGTAAGAGAAAGCTCGTGCAAAATATCATTTGAAGTTTAACTATGCTATTTCCAAGTCATTGAACTTGTTCTAAGTGGAGGTATAGCTGGCCTCTTGTATTCCTATTTTGATTTGCTTCTAATCCCGTGCTACAAATTGGCTACTATTGGCTGAATGATATATCAATTTATTATGCGTCAATAATTCCTTTGCTTTATACCTAATGATCCATGTATTGGACCCATCGGAATAATGCCTCATATGGGGCACATGGAATGACCTTTTAACTGATTATTCATTGGTATCTGTTTGACATTAATAATATATTTTTATCCAGGTTTCATGGGTATTGTTTATTTTGTCTGTGTAATTTTTAAGACTAAGAATGTTTGTTTGGGATATTGAAGTGCTTTCCTTTGAAGTTAGGATCATTTAATCGTGTTGACATTTATTTATATTATCCCTGAATGCTCACTTAGAAAAAGATATTCAACATAGGTGGGTGAGTTATTTTGATAAACTTTTTAATGATGATGCTGAAAGTACGATTGACCTTAGTGATCTTAATATCGTTAATAATAATAAAACTTTTCATTTTTACCGTCGCATTAGTAAATAAGAAGTTGATGAGGCTTTTAAAGAAAACCAAGGGGGAAAATCGTAGGACTCGATGATATCCCAATTGAAGTGTGGAAATGTTTAGGTGATTTGGGGCTTCTAGCTTACTAAACTTTTTAATATTATTTTAAAAACTAAAAGGATGCCCGAGGAGTGGAGAAAGAGCATTTTGGTCCCCATTTTTAAGAATAAAGGAGATGCACAAGAGTGTGCAAATTATAAAGGAATTAAATCGATGTGTCATACTTTAAAATTATGGGAGAGGGTAATTGAACATAGGTTAAGACGTATTACGAAGATTTCTCATAATCAATTTGGATTTATGCCGGCGTAGTCTACCATGGAAGCTATATATTTATCGAGAGGTTTGATGGAGAAGTACGGAGATAATAAGGAGGATCTACATTTGATTTTTATTGATTTAGAATAAGCTTACGATAGGTTCCTAGAGATGTTCTTTGGAGAGTCCTCGAGAAGAAAGGTGTTGATATGACTTATATTCAAGTCATTAAAGATATGTATGCTAGAGCTGTTACATGTGTTCGAACTGAAGGAGGATTGACCAAGTATTTTACTATTTCCGTTGGTTTACATCAAGGATCGGCTTTAAGCCCATATCTTTTTGCTTTATTTATGGATGGTCTTACTGGGCATTTACAAGAGGATGTACCTTGGTGTATGCTTTTTGCTGATGATATCCTCCTTGTGGATAAGACAAGAGAAAAAGTCCAGGAAAAACTTGAATTATGGAGGTCTACATTGGAGTCTAAAGGTCTTCGTTTGAGTAGAACTAAAACTGAATACATGGAATGTAATTTTAGTAATAGTAGGTCTAGTGACAAGTGTAACTTTGGGTGATCAAATTATTAAAAGGTGTGAACGATTTAGATATCTCGGGTCCATTGTTCAAAGCGATGGTGATATAGATGGGGATGTTAATAGTAGAATTCAGGTTGGTTGGTTGAAGTGGAGGAATGCGTCCGGCCTATTGTGTGATAGAAAAGTACCGCTTAGACTGAAAGGAAAATTTTATAAGATGGTGGTGAGACCTTCAATGCTCTATGGTGCTGAATGTTGGCCTTTAAAAGAGAAGCATAATGTTAAGTTAAGTGTTGCCGAGATGAGAATGATTAGGTGGATGAGTGGCTTTACACTTAGAGACAAAATGCGAAATGAATATATCCGTTAAAGGGTTGGAGTTGCACCAGTGACGGATAAAATTAGAGAGAGTCGCCTTAGATGGTTTGGTCACATTAGACGTCGACCACCTGATGATCCGATTAGGAGAGTAGATGTTTTAAATACAACTTATGTTAGGAAAGGCAGAGGCAGACCTAGGAAAACTTGGGCTTATTGCATAAAAAATGATCTTAATTTATTAGAATTAAACGAAAATTTGACACTAAATAGGACGCAATGGAGAAAAAGGATTCATGTAGCCGACCCCACTTAGTGGGATTAAGGCTTTGTTGTAAAGTATCCCTGAATGCTCACTCATCATGAGTTGAAGAGGCAACAAAATATGCAAAAAATTGCATTACGGTAGTTTGTTGATTAACTATGTAGTAATTACTTCGAATAGTTGAATAAATTGGAAGGGTTTATTGACATCCGCTGGGATGACTTGTGTCTCGCTGATCTGAAGCTTCAGATTTCTTCCTTCTGTATACAAAACATTGTTGTATTTCCAAATATTTTAAAGCTTTTGCAGTGACAGGAAATATGATATTACCGTTTCATTCAGAAAATGTATTGGTCTCTCCAAGTAAGAGAGATTTTTAAGGCTTGACCAAGTAGTGCCTAGATTTTATACCTACATCGACCTCCTTTTGCAGTACATGATACTATAAAATCTTTTGTTTTTCTCACCCTGGTCACTTGTATTCTTATTTTGCAGTCTGGTTTATCCTCCTATTGCACCATATGGTGGTGATGATCTCTATCCGGGGCCAGGCGCTGGTTTCTTTCCTGAAAGGTTCATCTATATTTTCTTTTCCAAAGGGCACATTTGTTTACATGAAAATTAATGAATATTGTTAAATTCATCATTTGATTGGATGTAGTTAGACAGTAAAATTGATTTTAAACTCCACAAATCTATTCAAAATTCTCTCAGAAGTGATTATTTCAATTTCCTACTAAATCATTATTTTATAAATTATGTTTTAAAATTACAAGCACCTAATTTACTTTTAACTAGTTTTCAAGGCGTAATTTGGCATTTTAAATTCTTTGTTTGCAGGGGCTCCGGCATGGGTGGAGGCATGCTTGTTGGTATGTCGGAAAATCACTACTTTTTGAAAGATTCTCCTTTTTTTTAACTTTTTAGTTAAGATTTGATTGGAATCTTTGGTTAATAGGACCTAATGACCCTCGATTTTTTGGTCCTGGTGCGCAACCTGGAAATATTGGTGGAATACCGTGAGTAAAATATTTTTATTTGTGTTTATGCAATCTGTGGAATGCAAATAGTATTTATTTTTTGAGCATGTGGGCTAATGCATGCTTGTTTGCAGCGGTGTGCCACCTGGTGCTCGGTTTGATCCCTATGGTCCACCAGATGTGCCTGGTTTTGAACCGCAACGATTTGTGAGGTAATAATTTTGAGCATCTTCTTTTCTTTATTTTAAATAATTGGAAATAACACTTGTTGATTTGCTTTTGAGTCTTTAGACATTGTGGTCTTTGAAAGTCTCATTCAACTATGAGTGAGTGATTTTGAGTTGATTTTCTTAAAGCCATTGTGGATACTTGGATAAGTATTACATAGATATTTCACTCTCTAATGGAGTCTTTATGATTTGGTTGGAAGTTTCTAATTGGAACTAGTCTTATGGTTGATCACCTCACTTTATTAAGATAGAAACTTTTTATTAAGGCTGGTCTATGGTTCTATGATAATTTACTTAATAGGAATAATTTAGATTGAGGGAGAAAGATATACTTAAAGTGGATGGCGGTCTATATGATGATAAATCTTATTAATATTTTATGATTTCTGTCGCAAGTTGTCATAGGCTCCATTTTATCTAGCGCAATTAATTTGCAAAAACCTAATTGTAGATTTTATTAGCAATCATGAGTTATGTCATACAAGAAAATCTTTTAAACTTGGGGTGAGAGGTTACTAAGTAGCCAATTTAAATTAACTTTTGCTAACAAAGGGTGTCATACTCCATTAAGCACTGCTTATGAATCATAACTCTTAGATTTAGCCTTTGTGGAATTGTTGGGCTTTGGTTGTAACCATGATATAATAGCGCCACCGCAAATAGTCTAACCATCCGATCAAGTGACATATACTATGCCCTATATGGCGTAAAATTATTTAGTGTGTGCATATGGGCACACTTAATATGATATTTGCAGTTCATAAGATTTAATCAAAACTTCAACCATCATTATGAACAAACTAGTGTGTTTTTTTTTTCTTTTACAGACATGCATATATGGAGACGAGCTCTGCTAGGTTTTCGCCCGATGGCGAAACCCAGTGTTAACCTCCGGCTTCACTCCATCGTCCTCGTCGTCGACGACGAAAGGCTTTCATGGCTACTGTTTCATCGGCTTTAGATATAGGCTCGCACGTTGTCGTCGTCTCCTCGTGTTGCAGCTGACGCACGGTTGCGTTGTTTTTGCTGGCCGAGCCTTCTTGTGCGTATTTTCTCCTCTTTTGGCCTTCTTTTGCAGACTGCTTCTCTGGACAGCTGCGCCAGTGCGTCTTTTGCAGATTAGCTGCTCTATTCTTGCCTCTTCTCGAATACGAAGGGCTTTGCAGAGTCTCTGACACTTCCTCACGCAGTCACCTGACACTGGCCAAGGAGATGGCCTTAGGGCTTCATTCCTACGCCGCCACCCTCGTTGGTGATAATCCCGCTCCTGCCCCTCTTTTGAATATGTTCCCTCAGCGATATTACGGTGCTTTTGCTCTTGGCGTTGAAACCGGGTTTCTTAAAAGAAATATCCCGTAAAAATGATAAACCTGCAATCATTCTCATAGAGGTCGAGATTTCCACCCCATGCACCTTGTCGGCTGTTCTTAATAGGCAATTTTCTTTATGGAAACTCTAAACTCGAGCTAATTCGAAAGGATTTTGAGCAAATGAAGCTGAAAGGGGCTTGGAAGATTGGTATATTGGACGGTCGGCATATTCTCCTTCAATTATCAGATGATGAAGACTACGCCCAATTGTTTGCGAGAAGACTTCTTCGAATAGACAATCGGGTGATAAATGTTTTAAAATGAACGGTATTTCAACTCTCGTACTGAACCTACTACCATTTCTATTTGGCTGTGTTTCCCAGGTTTGAAGGTCCACCTTTATGATCAAGAGCTCCTCTTCGCCTTAGCTATGGTATTTGGTAAACCCCTCAAAATTGATACGCTAATAGTGAAGCTGACTCATCCTTCTAAAGTCAGAATTTTGATAAAACGAGATATTACTTTACCTTTTCCAGGAGAGATATGAGTTGGCACACAGCATCAGGGATTTTGGCAGCAAGCAAAACTCAAACAGATATCTCTTTACTGCACCCAATGCTGTATGTTTGGACACTCCCTGACTCAATGTTATTATTTGCATCCGAATCTAAAACCTCCAAGTAAAAATGCTATTGGTTCTGCCTCACTTCATACATGTCCCTCTTTCACTTCCGAGTGCATTCCATCGACTGTTGAAACACAGGTTGACACGCTACCACCTCTCCCTCCCACTACTGGAGACAATATTGTTTCTGTTGTTCCGACTAATGCATTGGCAGATGTTTCAGTTGGGCAACCTACAACTTATATCACTATTGAAAATAATACTGCAGGATCCTTACCTCCAAAAGATATTGTTCGGTCCGATAATCAGGAGAGCATCGCAGCTCCACATTCCCAGGAAGCATATCAGGTGCTGACGAGACATTTCTACCACCTCTTCAGAATGAGAATGTTGTTACTGTTAGTCAGGAGCAAGTGACATCCTCTTCTACATGTCAGACAATTTGTTGATCACACTGATCATATGAGCCAATCTTCGGATGAGGAATGACAGATTTACACTTCTAGGAGGAAGAAGAAGAATGGAGGCATATCCCAGCTTGAGAACTTAATGGATGGTATTTGTTACTTCGGGTAATGACACGACACTCAACAATTTGTTAGTTGGCTCCGTTACTAGAGGCAGAGGCAGAGGCATAACTAAGTTGGCTCGCCCCTAGCAACTTGTTTTCTACGAGTTTTGAATTTTTGAGTTTTATTTGTTTTGTATCATTTTTGGGGTATTAGTGTGTGTGTATGGTATGGGTGTCTTTATTAGGTCCTCTCATACAATTTTTATGTATCTTTTCAATTTTAATATAATTAGCTCTTGGGCTTTTCAATATATATATATATATATATATATATATATATATATATATATATATTAAGCCAGGGTACTTATTGAAAAGGACATCACTTCATTTGCTCTAAGGGAAATTTGGTTAGGCTCACATCACCAAGGATATTGGCAAAGGGTTGTTATTGAGCCTTTCCCTTCGTATTGCTTGAATTGTCGTATGTTCGGCCACTTCAACTTTCAATGTCACCATATACACCCCTATCTAAGAGTAAAGAAGCAAAGTGCTCAGCTAGAGGTAGTGATTCCCCTTCCTGATCTACTCCAAGTTATTGACACTATTGATCATCAGAAGGATACTCCTGAAGAAGCCACTATCCCCGCGGGCAATATGTCAACCACTCAGCCTCCACACAATGCTCATGATGTAGGTCCTCTGATTCCTCCTATGGAACCTCTGTTCGTGGGGGCAGAGGAGATATTTCATATTTCACCTAACATAGATTCTATCATTGATATAATAGATGGCAATATTTCTACGTTTCTACTGCCTCATCAGATCGAACAAGCATCTAAATTCATGACGCATATTTGGTATGAAGTGGATGTATTCACATATATATTTGAGGGATCTGTCATTTTTCTTGATCTCTTGTTCCTGGAAGATTGGTTTTTCTCAATTCTTGATGAGCCTTGAAATCTTCAAAGTAGGCATGCTAAAATTTTTTTCATATTGAAGGTCAAAATGAATGCCTTCAATTTCAATATTCTTTCAATATTCACTGCACGGGGTACCAATCCACACATTATCAATAGGAATAATAACTTCCAATTCAATAAGAACTCTAGCCAAAGACTTGAGAGTGATTAGTTAGAGTAAGGTCAACCTACAAATATTTATTCAAAAAGGAACCGAAGAGTATACAGTAAATTCGTTGAAATAATTTAAATGAAATCGTGAAAAACAACCCAAAAGGAGTGAGACAGTTCCTTCGAAGCTTCCATTTGAGAAGATTATAGCTACTAGCATATGATCACTAATGAGACAACAAAAAGTCACTAATTAGTTGTAAGTTTGACATGAATTTGCAAATGATCTCCAAATTGCATTTGCCGAATAGACCTGGTTGAGTTGACGAGTTTCTGAGCTTGAGTGCTGAGTACCAAATGTCAATTTTTGGGTACCAAGTACCAAGTGTTGAGTATCAACGCTCAATACCGACATTCCATACTGCTAATGGGAATGGCATGGCATAATTGTGGACATAACTTTATGTAATTAATTAATCATTGAAGATGTTGACTTTATGCACTAAAAGTAAACTTGACACTAGTAAGATATCACTCAATAGTCCTGCTATGTTCTGTCATTCCCCAAGTCGGGAAGTTGGTACATCCCGACAATATTGGGCATGATGAAAAGATTTTAGCATATTTTGTATTAAAAAAAATAATTATATAGAAATAATAATGAAAATAAATAAGACATGAATTTCTTTTATTTCATAAATAAGTGTCGTATACAATTGATGCAATTGAAGGAAATAAGAAAATAACTCAAAGAAACTGAAATAAGAACAGGGAAACAACTACTTAGATCCATAAAAGAAATTACAATAACTAATGCGAAACTGAAAATACCAAATGTAAATCGAAGGCTGAAAAGTCTGCTGCGATGGAGACGATTTTCTAATTGATCGAGTAAAAACTACTATATAAAAAATCAACGAGAGAGTGACTAATCAAACTCAGTAAATAAAAATTATTTATTGAAAAACATAAACAATAAGGAATTGGGGCATGCAGCATGTTCAATAAAAAAGGATTATATATATATATATATATATATATATATATATATAGATATATATAGATATATAACAAATTTTCAATGAATATCAACATAAAAATAAAATATAATGTGAATTTGAATAATATAACATGTCCATCTGTATTTATACACAATTATAAACTTGTAACAATGAAATTTAACATATCAAAACTATAAAAGAAATAATAAATACTAAAATCATAAAATGTGAGTATTTAAACATGAGTCTATTACTAATAAAAAAGGACTAATTGCACATGAAAGTTATTATGAGCAGAAATATAACCTACTATAAATATATGAATGAAATTTAAAGCGTATACATGACAATATTACAATTAATTAGGAATATGGTACAAATAGCAAGGATACGCCCTTAACATAACCCTTAATAACTACAGCTATTTAGTTTGTGCTGAACACTAAACTCCAAATTTATTAGTTCAACAGGCATTGACTAGCAAATCCTACACAAATCAGAATCTCCTAAATTTAAAAAATTATGCAATTAAATGTATTAAGATTAATTATTTATTAGGTTAAGTATAGGGATTGATTTCAAATTTTATTCTAACCTAATAAGATCACCAAGCAAAGTGTAAGTAATAAATATAAAATCGTATACCAACATCTTAGAAAAAGGATGAGTAAAAAAGAATGATGAACTCACCCTCAGTCTTGGCTTCGACGCTAAGTTATTCTACCATTAAGGACAGGTCTGCGAGTTGCGGGACGGAGGTGGCGGCTGTAAAAGCTTTAGGAAAAAGATAGGAGGCGAGATTGGAAAAGGTCTAGTGACTATGGGAAGGAGAATTGTTGGCTCCAAGGAGGAGTTTTGTGATGCCCTAGCCTTCGACTCCCTTATAAAATTGCAATGAGGCGGTGGTATCAAAGGAGGAAGAAGAAAATCACATGGTTCCCAATTAGGAGGGTGACAAAAGCCCAGGAAGAAGAAAAACAAGGAAGGAAACACTTGCTGAAGATCGTGCTTTTTTTGAATCAGGAAGCGGCAAGACATGATTGCGAAATTCACATAATCACAGATTCAAACAAAGGGGGATGGAGGTTTGCGATTAAGCGGTGTGAGCGTGATTGCGGAGAAAGGAATAAAAAGGAAAGTTCGAGTTCTTACAAGGTCAATGGCCCAAGAAACTAATAAATGAGTATAACAGATAAATAAGACAAAAATAATTTTATTGATTTACTAAGGACATGACTTTACAGAGGTAGACCTAGGAAGACTTGGGCATATTGTATAAAAAATGATTTTAATTTATTAGAATTAAATGAAAATATAACACTAAATAGGACGCAATGAAGAAAAATGATTAATGTAGCCGACCCCACGTAGTGTGATAATGGTTTTGTTGTTATTGTTGTGCTAAGGACATGACTTCATGCACAGGATCCACCCATTTTTTCATCAAGACTATTAAGATTTGAGGCATATCCTATTTACAAATTTGAATTCAACAGTAAAGAACATTTGCTCTCTTTTTCTCAATCAGTACGTTATTTTTTTGTTGGGAATCATTAATCCCTCAGTCATTTTATAGTTAAAAAAATATTTTATTTGCAGGCAACCACGACGGCCTGGAGGTGGTACCCATCCCGACCTTGAGCACTTCCATGGTTCCGATTTCATTTAGAGAACCATCACTTGCTTGGGATGTTCCTGCCTCTCTTAGTATCCATACATTCCACAGATACATGTATATGTCTCAAATTAAAGTTCTTTACTTTTGTTTAAAAAAAAAAATTGGTCTTATTTATACTCCTTAGTGACCAAAGAGCAGTTTTGTAGTTTTGATCATTTTGAATGAGTGAATATTTGTGTTATATCTGATTGTAATCTTGGAGGTGTGGTTTATATTTACCTTTTTATTGGTTCTATGCTTATGTCCTGTTTTAATATGGAAAGAAAAGTGCATTTACTATTAATTTCTCTTTAAGATAAATGGAATAGATGCTTAGTCAATTAACTCTTGTACTGCAGTACATGTTTCCTTTCTGTTGTGTGATTACTGGAACTTTATATGAAAAGAATTCTAGTTGATTAGTTACAGAATAAAAACCGGAATTAATATGAAGTGGTTTTTAGAAGTTGTTAAATTCTCGAATTGATTCAACGAAATTGAAATTCTCTAAAATGATTTTCTTACTGTAATAATCAAACGAGGTTATTACTTTTTACTCTTGTCTAAGGTATGATAAGTGTTGAATTCTCATATCATGGTTAGATTTTCTTAACCCTGTAAAAATTTTTAGGTGTCCGCATTCCCCACTAAGCGTCTGTTCGGTGCAGTTGCAGCAGCATGCCGAGTCGCCGCGAAGTAACTGCGAGAACACATGCTGCGAACTCCGCTGGCCGTTTGGTTGCAGTTGTGCGAAATCAACTGTGGGGATGCTTTATGTTGAAAAATTACCTTTTTACCCCTTTATCTGAAAACTGTTTTAATTTATATATGTAATTAGTTAATTGTAAAATATATGTTAATAAATATAAGTAAAAATAATTTACTAATAAAATTATGTGAGAAGAGAGGGATTTGCTATACGTAAGGATCCTTCCACTTTTCTTCCTAAACTTGCACGAAGGCCACATTTTGCATTACAAATTTCTTCCTAAAACAATGTCGTAGTTCCAACAACATCCTTCTTGAAGCGTGGATGGCGGCGGGCTGGTCCTAGATCTAGAAACGACTGTCAAAGATGGCATCTTGGGAGGTGTCGTCGGTGGTGGTGGAGCGCTCTCTGGCGAGAAGCTGGATCTGAAGATGATAGAGGAACTCGAATCCGCCGGCGCCGATGACATTCCGTCTGTCTTCATCTGCCTTATTTCTCTCGGTGCTATCTCCGTATGAAGAAGCTTTCCGAGGACGTCGGAGGCCAAGCGGCGGAGCTTCTGGTCTCTCTACGTCGAGTCAAAGGCCAAGCTCGAGAGAGAGAAAGCAGAAGCACAGACTCGTCGAGCAGGGCAAGCAGATAAAAAATCATGGGTGAAGTCGCGACGCGAGGGGAATACAGCGGTCGGCTTCCTATTAACTTCGTGGCAGCTGTGCCGCGAAGTCTCGAAACAAACGGGCGTAATTTGGGCACCGCGACTATCAGTCACCGCGCCGCTCTAAAAGCTCCAACCAAACACATCCTAAGTATACAATAATCTATTGGCAATATTGTGATTCCACTAAATTCTTTTGATTTAACCTAGTTATGCTTCTAGTATTCTTCTTATAGTCTTAGAGTATAATTCGTTTTAACTATTTAAATGACCAATTTGAATGTAAATTATGTTTAGAGGATTAAAACAACAAATTCACAAGGTAAAAGTTCCAAAAAATCTAAATTTTGATTGTTTTTTTCTACATTTCAAAGAATATCAATTCAAGGGAGAGAATTTTTCATATTATGTATGATTTGAAATGAACATCACTTGCATTCATAAAATCAAAATAAAAGTATAAGAGTTTATAAAAGATAGAATTCTATAAGATTTTAATTCTCATTCCCAAGCGATGCACACCACTAGTAGTTCCATTCTTACTTGATTACAAGCACTCATTCCTTGTCCTTACAATCACACATTAAAATCTCTCCACTACTCTCTCTCTCTCTCTCTCTCTCTCTCTCACACACACACACACACACACACACACACACACACACACAAACACACAAAAGTAAAGATAGCATAGAAGACTAGAGGAAAATCGCATCCATCCCCCAAATCTTTTGCATATCACATATTGAAACGTACGAATCACCAAATAATCTCCAAAACATGCAGGCTGTCTAAACTCAATCTTGGGCGCATGGGTACCAGACTTATGTGCCATGGTGCTTGAATTGGGCACTAGGTTTTTGTTATCTCTATATATTATTAGCATGGTGTGGTATTCATATTGCCTAGATGCCAAGTTGGAGCGCCATGGTGCTTGGACTAAGCACCTACTTTCATTCTTCTTTATATATTGTGAATTTTTGTTAGTTCAGACGTCATGTTTCTACGTATGGGCATCATGATGTCCTGTTGAGACTTAACCTATATTTTGCTCCTTATGCTCCCCCTTGCTGACTTCCTATCTATATTCTACATATACAAATACATATACGCTAAAAAAAACATAAAAATGACATAAAATAATAGAGAAAATATATTTTGTGTCACACCACATTTTTATACACATCAATAAGAGTGCAATTTATAGATGAATTAAGTTAATAAGTCATACATTAAATTTATGTGAGAGAGAGAGAGAGAGAGAGAGAGAATATAAGATCAATGTGAAACAACAATTTCTCAAAACCAATTTGGATTCTTGCAAGTCTGCTATCATTTATTGAGAGATAATTTGGTGGGGAAGAATAGAGAGAGTAAGGAGATTATATGTTTTTGTTGATTTAGAAAAACTTATGATAAGGTACTAAAAGAAGTACTTTGGAAAGTTCTAGAAAAGAAAGATGATGACATTGCTCATATTGAAGTCATTAGAACCATGTATACTAAATATGTTACTTATGTTTGAACACAAAGAAGATTGACCTTGTTTTTTATTTATTTGCGCTATAGTAAATCAGAGATCAACTTTAAGCCCATATCTTTTTGCTTTAGCTATGAATGTTTTTACTAGAAATTTATAGGAGAATGTACATATTTGTATTTTTTTTCGTTGATGATATCCTTCTTGTGGATAATACTAGAGTAAGTTCAAGAAAATATTGAATTATAAATGTGAACTTTATATTCTAAAGGCTTTAATTTGAGTAGATTTAATTCTAATTACATGGAATATAATTTTAGCATTACTACATCTAATGGTGGGGTTGTAACTATTGGTGATCAAGTCATTACAATGAGTAAACATTTTAGATATCTCAGATCTATTATTCAAAATAATGTGATATAGCTGGGGATGTTATTAGTAGATTTGAAGTTAGATGGTTGAAGTGGAGAAATACATCCGGCCTTTTGTGTGATAGGAAAGTACCACCTAGAATTAAAGAAAATATAGTGGTGAGACCTGCAATGTTTTATGGTGCAGAGTGTTAGCTTATAAAAGAAAAGGATAAAATTAAGTGTTGCTGAGATACTCAGGTGGGTGAGTGATTTTACACTTACAACTAAGGGTAAACTGCGTTTTGGTAGTTTATAGGTTCTCAAAATGCAGAAAATAATGCAGAAAATAACTTTTTCACACAGCATCTGTCTAGGTGCGGTGGCAGCTTTCTGGCTGCGGTCTAACTTTTCCAAAAAAATAAAATTTTGTAATAGCCACCGCACTTAACTTATCAGCAGATTATTTTTAATTAACTTATCAGCAGATTATTAATAAGCTGCAGCTGCCCCAAACAGACCCTAAATTGTAAAAGGAGTATATTTGTGACAGTGTTGGAGTAGCTTTAGTGGCAGATAAGATTAGAGAGAGTTAGTTTAGATAGGTAGGTCATATAAAATGTAGAAAATTTGTTGATAGTTGGAAGAGAAGATCTTTTAAGAAAGATAGATGTACACCAAAAAATCTTGGGCATGTTGTATAAAAAATGATCTTAATATTTTAGAATTAAATGAAAATAGGCACTCAATGGGACAAAATGAAGAAAAATGATTTATGTAGACTTAGTGAGATTAGGCCAGCCTTATTATTGTTGTTGTTGTATATTTATAGATAAATATGTCAAACTAGTTATTCGAGCTGGATTCGGGTTAATCGTGTTATAGATGGATTAAGTTTACGTCAGACTTGTCGACACATTTATTAAACAAGTTAGGTTTGGTTCAGATCCGACTTGAATTTGAATTTGAAGCGTTAACCCAAATTGACATCCCAACTACCATGAGTTTTCTAACACAACAGTATAAAATGAGCCTTTTTTAATGTATTAAGTAAACTATTTTTATTTATTTTAAGTTATGAAAAATAAAAATAAAAAATCACAATTTATATACTTTTTAGTTTATATTTTTATCCAAACAATTTATAACGGGGCATTTAAATCTCTAAACTCCAAAATTTAACTTTTTTATAGGTAAAACGCTTCCAATTCCGCGAAAAAGAATACCTTCATGCCGAAGGAATGAAATCTGGTGAGAGATCGATCATAGTTAACAAATCCTGACCGTTGATTAAACAACAAATTCACCGCCCATATTGATAATATTTTTTCAAAAAATGAGATGATATTTATCCTAAACAGTAGATAAGTACCGGCGTGCGCCATTTGAGGCCTTCCTCTCCCGATCTCTAATCGACATCACTTTAGGGTTTCATCGAGCCAGGGGAAAATAACCAAATCAATATGGGCGGTGGAGTCTTGAGAACTGCAGCGAAGGTTGCCTCAGCTGGATCTTTCCGCTCTCCGCTTGTTGGTGAGGCTAGTCGGAGGGTCGCCCGGCCGCCAACTTCTTCTTTTTTGCCCGCCGGCGAGCCCGGGATCAACGTTTCTAGCCTTTCCGCCGGTTCTACAGTAAATGAGACCCCGGCAATAACCGTCGCAGCCCGCTGGCCCGAGTGGGAATTTGATGAGTGGGAGTTCGCTGCGGATGAAGAACAAAAAATCCTTGAATCAGTTGATGTTGCTCCTCGATTGGTTTTCGGTCCTGTCCCGACCATCGAGGAGGCCAAGGAGGCCACTACTGATCTGAAAGAAGCGCTGGAGAAGTGAGTTTTTAATTTTTTTTTTTTTACTTAATGTAGATTTTCTCAATCGATTGATACACTTTGCATAGCTTGAATATAGCTAATAGACAATTAATAGCCTTGGTTTTTTTATTAGTATTAAATGCAATTTACTGCTTCCTGTAAAATTTATTCCTGGACTGTACAAATGCCAGATTTTTTGTTTTTTAGGGCCTTGAACGTGTTATTTGCTTCTTGAAGTATGTAGCTATCTTTAACTCCATTTATGTTTACTTATCGAAGTAGGCAGTGTTAAAGTTTGTATTTGTGTGTAATTTTTATTACCTGCCACATGTATTTTGTTCAGAATTCAACAAATTATAATCTGTCGTGCTTGATATGTACTCTTTATTAACAAAAAATGTTTTTTTTTCCTTGCAAAAGTGGATTCCTATTTTCTATTATTATGGAGTTGAATACCCTTGTTGTAGTCTTTGATTGTTTTGAGATTTTTTTCAGAGTATATTTTACACCCGAACATACCCAGAGTTTTTGTGAAGACGGCCAAGCAACTAGTGGTGCCGTTTTTGCGGTACCAACACATGTTTCTCAGATGTTTTCTTTGCTGCAAGGAAGCTCTGAAGTTCAGGTTCTTATCTCTCTCTCTCTCTCTCTCTCTCTCTCTCTCTCTCTCTCTCTCTCTTCTTTTCCCTACGTTGTTGAGGATATGCGACTTTTTTTTGTTCCATTGTTTTGGTGATTTTCTTTCAAACAAAATTTTTACATGTTATGCAATGCAGCTAATTTTTAGTTTTTTGTTGACTATTGTAACGGTTTTCTTTAATGACAGTTATAAAAGTATTCATTTCTATGGTGGTGTTGATTGAAAAGGATTCACAATGCCAGCCCCAAACTGTTGGGATATGTTAAAAGTTTATCATATTAATCGTTGAAATAATGAAAGTAGGAGATACATGCTTAAAATGCTAGATTGGTTATGTAGCATGCTATTCGATTTTGATTGCAAAGATGGAAGTATTTTTTTTATTTTGTAATAATCTATGTTCGAGCAAATCAAGTTGGTCGAGCAATCATGATTTGGTTCCAAGTATTTTTTTATACTTGTAATATGCTATTCCTGAATACGTTGGTTCCAAATATTTTTTTTCATTATTATTTCCTCATAAACTTTCAACTACCTATTACCGGTTCTAAGTTTTGGTGCTTTTTATTAGTAGTTCCCTTCGCCTTTGATACAACACCAATAAATTTTCATCATCCGACGTGAATCTCGAGGCATAACTCAATTCTCGAGGCAATCTCTTGAGCAAGAAACATTCAAACTTCAATTAAGAGTGATCCAGAGCTCTAATTTCAGCAAATTTGTAGTCAAATTGATCGGCTCGATGAGACCGACCCAGTGATACAAAAACTAGTCAAATCCGAGTTCAAATCAAGGCCAGATCAAATCGTTAAACTACCTTAGAAGATTTTCAAAAACGTTTAGAATGTCAAACGGATGCTAAAGCTAGCAAGTCCATAGTTAAATCGAGTGTCTCGACAAGACGAATCCAACGAGCCAAAGAGTGATCAATTTTGATATTAACACTCAAATGTCCATCAAAAGATGTCTTATTGAAGTAAGTTTTCTGAACCGCCTGATCAAAATAGTTCATATTTTTGCATTAATTGCATACATAATACTATAAAAAAGCTCCACCCTCACATGAGTGAGGGCTTGAGCCTTGAGAGAACTTGAGACTTTGAGAAGAAACTGAAGGTCTCCACTCAATGACCTCAGAAGACTGTGAGCCTCAGAAGATACCGGTTCAAGCTTCTATAAGGCATATGTTCGAAAGGGCACAACCTCGGAAGGTATGAACCACGAAAAGTACGCGATTCTTCATTTTATAGAATTTGTGTGCTAACTTCAATTGCAGAATTTCGTACGATTGAGAAGTCACGACATTAGAAACAAACAACAAAAAATGTTTCAACATTATCGGAAAAAATACACTCGGGGGCAAATAAGAAACAAAATCAAATAACTACATTTGTGTATTACGAACAACATGACAATAGCAAATATGCTACAAGTATATAAGAAAGAGAAAAACACTAATCGACGTCAACATTCTCCTCCGCTTCCTCATCATCGTAGTTTGAGTAAAGCACTAATTTTAAATTGTTGATTTTGTAGTTTGATTTTTTGTTAGATTTAGTTTAGTTAGTGGGAGTCTCTATTTGTATTCCTATTATGATATCATATTTCCAATGCTGACGTTCCGTTTTCCTTTCGATTGTTTGCTATGTTACTTGATCATGGGTTTTATCTAGCTTTTGTTGATATTTATTTTTCCGGTTATAATAGTTTTTATGTTTCTATGGCTCTTCTGTTTGGTTATGGTTTTTGTGATTACTCTATTTCATGCATCTCTTTTACAAATCTGCACACATTATGCTACCTCCATCGAATCAACGAAGGGATGAGATCTTAGTAAATTTAAAAAGATAATGATTTGCTTCTATTTGGACGAGTAATTGAGGGAGGCATGAATCTGCTAAGAGAAAGAGTCCAAAGTTTATAAATTGTTTATTCTCACCTAATAACAATCCTAAAGTTAATTTTTTAATCATATAGAGAACTTGTTATTTTGATCCTTAATCCTTATAAATGTTAGGATTTTCAATGTGGCAGAAATATTTATATATATAATTCTTGAATGATAATGAGCTGTTTGACAATTATAGGTATTACATGTGTGATTTGCATGATGAATTAATAAATATCAAACTAGTCCACATTTGGTGAGTGGATAGATTTATTGCATGAAATACTTTTTCTTGGGTCAATGTTGTGGATAAATTTATTGAATGAGAAGCTGTCGGATGAGCATCAAATAAGATTAATTTAATTCAAAATTAATTGGCAAAGCTAAAATATACTTGATACATGTGAAAAAACTAAAGAGAAAAGCTTAACAAAAGGCTTACGTTAAGAAGAGTATATTCCATTATCATTCCTATATCATTAGTTGATGATTCTAGTGCTTTAGAACAGGTAGCAAACATGATTACTAAATATATGAATATATTTGAGGAGCATCATTAAATTATTTTTGAATAGTGGAAGATCCTAAATTTTTTTTTTCTGGATCTTGTTCAGGTTTAGGAGCTAATTTTAAAATAGAAATGACACATTATTTTTAATAGGTTTAGCTCATGCGCTCACTGTTGAAAAATCTTATTCCTAATAGGCTTAGTACATACACTACTAATTTCTCTCAGGGCTCTCTTGCTTTTTTAGTTATGTAAGCTAGCGAGCTTAAATTGTAGGTTAAGCTATTTTGTCGATTAAAATTGTTAGCTAATATAAGCCTGTGAAGCTATTTGGTATTTTTTTTTCATACTTTGGCTCACCAGTATTGGATAGGAATTCACAAGGGGGGATAAGATTAGATCGCAATGAACAAACACAAAACATCAAATGTGGGCGTCTCTTTCTTATCTTAACCTGATTTATCTCTCTGAGCGAAGAAAAGTCTTGTTCGGCTTAGCAAAGTTTAGGAGATTGTTGGGATTACATTTGTGTACTATATTGAGCTTAGTTTCACGAACTAACTTATCTCAAGACACCAGTGCGGCTTTAGCGCTTCTCCTTAGCACTAAATCAAACAACGCTAGGACCTGATAGTACACAACACTATTGGAAGAATGATAGGGAGAAGTATTGGAGAAAGAAAACACTTCTCTAAGAAAAGTGTGGTTAAAACACTTGAATGCTTGGAACCATTGATGATTTTTTTGGATACTTTCAAATGAGGGGAGAGATTCTTATTTATAATCCCCTCAAAGTCCAAGGGAATTTTCTAGATTACATTATAATAGTCTATTTTCTAGATAGTTATACACCATTCTCTTGTATACATACATAGCCCTAGACATTTCTTGATTATTATTGAGTTATCCTTGGAGCTTTTCCTTCTAACATTCTCTTGAATGTAATGGAGTCTTCTAGAGTCCCTTGGAGTGCTTTCTACATTTTGGTCTTCTTTAGAATCTTCATTTCCCATGATTAGCTTGACAATTATTCATGAAGACGGGGGAGTGTGACATTAGGCTAACTTAAGTGAGTAACTAAGCCACTTCCAACCATCTTTTTTATAATCAGAAAACACACTAGTGGACCTACTGCATTTAAGAGTAGTGGCATGACACTTAATAAATAAAATAAAGAAAATCGATTGCAAGTATGTATGCTTTAAATTTTTTCCTGAAAAATATTTTAAGTGTCATCTTGGAAATGAGTATTGAATGGTCCAACTAGAAGTTTTGATATGCTCAAAGTGGGTGGAGATGACAGAGAAATTAATAATGTTAATGATATATACTTAATATATTTTCTTTTATCAATTTTCTTATATCTTAATATTTTATTACACATATTATTAGAGATACAAATAAGTTGATAATATTAAATCAATAGCTAGATATATCTTGATTATTTTTATTAATATTTGAACTTCGCTAAATAATTTAAATAATACCTTGTGTGTGATTTTTTATTGAAACCTTTTAAAAATCAATTATCTTTAGTAATAAATCTACATGTTTGAATAACAAGTACTATCAAATGTATAGTTAGGCTTTGATTGAAAATTGATTATGACTTGAATTTGATAAAAAGAATTGAACATGTTTAAACTCATTTCTAACTCTATAAGAAAAAAAATGAATATGGCAGAACTGGGCTCGACTTTGTTCATATATATCCATATATATATCAAATTATTTGTAACTACTAATTCCTTGCGTGATATACAAGTCATTTTATTGGTATATAGCAATTAAAGCTGATCATATCTAAATGCAATGCTTTCTGATTTTTTAAACTATATCAATTAGGTTTTTTTTGCAAATATTATATATTTGATAAATGATATTATTGATATCTAGATATATTACATGTTGGTGGTGTGGTTGCAATCGTGTGTCCTGAGTTCCCTTGAGAAGGTCAAAGGTTCATTTATGCATGATATTCCACCATAAAACTTATGCTTAGATTGGTGAAATGAATTCAAATTTAAAATTAATTGGTGTTATAGAATTTGAAATTAATTGGTGTTATAGCACGTTTCCCTTAAGTGATGCATCATGATTTAATTTGATTCTAGCGAGAAGTAGATAGTGTTTGTTAGAGTTCGCTCATGAGAGACTTGTTATTCAATTGATTGTGTTGAAATCTATGTGAGGGTTGATTGACACGTTTATGCAAATATTCATCATAATTTAACCCAATTATGATGGAAAGTAAGGATTGAATTGATCTAAAACTAGTCTATACTTACTACATGAAGTTTAGGGATTTAGATTAGAATAGATGAGAATTAGTGTGCATAATGAGTAAAAAATATTATGTATTTTTTGTTTCAAGAAATTAAATGGAAAGAGGAAAAGCCTAATAACACTGGGAAGGTTAAAAGTTATAACATGCTGAAAGTTAATAATAGAAAATCAGGTTGAGGTAGTAGTGGATGGTGAATTGCAAGATTAAATTGTTTAATTATTAGTGATGATATTATAGGAGTGTTTGGTGCTTTTGTTGTTTATGGAATTAGAATATAACTCAAAATTAATTTGGGATGACATGGATGAACTACTATAATGCACACTTGAGGGGGAAAAATGATAATTATTGTGGGTAGTTCAAATGGATCTATATTTTATAATAGAGGTGGGGTATGAGTAAGTTCATGGCTTGCATAAAGTAGTTTATAAAAAAGATAAAAATTTATCTTAATTTCATATTAGGTCATGATCTCGGTGCGAAGAATTCATATGTTAAGAAACAAGTTTACTTATTTATCTTCACCATTGGATTGTATCATTTGAATAGGTCTCATTTTTTGCGAAAATTATAAGGTGATCTCAAGAGTAAATTTGAATAAATAATATAACTTAGGACTACAAGGGGTGTAATGAAACTGACTAACGTGTGAGTGTCTTGTTATATTCCGAGAGCATCCCGCTACAGTCCCGTGAGTGTTACTGCAATCCTGAGCGTTGTAATTCCACAATATTGGGGGGGTGTGGGGGAGCGTTGATTTCCAAATTTATGCATACATGTTTTTCCTTCTTTATTTCATTTTTATTTTTCTATTTTTAGTTATGTTTTTCTATAAGAGAATTATATGTATCTTGCTATTTCTTATTTTAGAGATTTTTGTTTTGTTTTGAGTATTATGGATATTGTAATCTCCATTTCTACCCTAAGAGTGTTGTATTCTTTTTTTTTTTTTTGTAAGTGGTGTGTTTGTAGCTTGTGCAGGAATAGGTGGTGAATCTCCTTAAGCTCTGTACCTTGTCATTTCAAAGCTTTCTTTGTTATTTTTAATTGGGACAACCACTGAAGGATGCTTATCCATGTCCAATTGCCGTCGAAATTGCATGTTATCTTTCTTTTTCCATCCCACAATCACCTCCCAACAAAACTCGCTTCCTAAACAATTTTCAAGAGACCTAGAACGGTTTTGTCTAGTATTAGAGCTCGGCAAGCCCTAGTTTATTAACGATTTGTATTCCTTGTTCCAAACCAAAATTCTAAATAAACTAACCTAACATTCTTAAAAAAAAAAAAAGAAAAATCCATTCTATCTACCTAGTCGTAGCCCTAACTATAAATCCTAAACCATTTTCTTTAGGTTAAAACTTATGTTAGAAGAACAAACGTCATGTTGCCAAGGAGAAACTTGTAACGAGATGTTGAGGAGCTCACTGTGGAGGATATGCATCAAGAAATCTTCTAACCGCATCAGAGGCTTAACGCCTTTGAGATGAGACAATCCATTGAGATCACCCATAGCTACAATGGTGACTCACTGGATCAAGAGGATGAAGTGAATTTTTTCCATCAAGCAAAACCATTAACCTGAAGATTTGACATGGAATATCCGAATAGAAGCCAAGATTTTTTAGTGAAGATTGACTTGTCAAATTTTGACGATTGCATGATTTTGGACGGATTAATCGAGTGGCTCAAAGCAATAGAACAAATCTTTAAATATAAGGACGTTCCACCATACATAATGGTAAATCTAGCCGCTATTAAGTTTAAGAAAGGTGAATTTTTGTGGTTGGAGAACCTGAAGCTTCTTCTACAACGGGAAGGAGAAAACAAAATCACCACTTGGTTTAAAATGAAAATGGAGATGCATTGTAAATATCTTTCCCCGCACTACCGATAGGATATGCTCATAATACTCCATAACGTGCTCTAAAGAGATTCTTCTATGAAGTAAGTAGTTGAGTTTTATCAACAAATACCGAAATGTGAGTTGATGGAACTAGAGGAACACACAAGAGCGAGGTATCTTGGAGGGTTGAGGTCGTCTATTAGTAATGTGATGCAGTTGCAGTCATATTGGTTAGTACTTGATATACTAACTCTAGCTTTGAAGGTGAAAATAACAACCTCATCAAGTGACCTCTACACCTTACAAACAAAGTTCAATTCCATGATTATACAACAAGAGTATGTCAGTGGATGATTCAAGTCGACCTCATCCCAGGAAAAATCTGTTCAAAGTGGAGACAACCAACACCCTTAAATTTGTCTAAGCAAGGAAGTGTGTTAAGTATCATGGTTTTTAGTATATTGTATTTGATTGCCCAAACGAAGGGTGATATCCTTCACTGAGCAGGGAGCAGTTGAAGAAATAGGCAATGACACGAGACACTGAAGAAGATGAGTATACAAAGGAGAAGTACCAACTTTCAGCTAATAATGGAGAGATACTAATAATTGAAGCGAAGCTTATGCACATTAGTTATCATAGAAGGTATTAAGTCTAAGGAGACAATACCTAAAAGGAGCTACTCTTATTGATGGAGCTTTCGGATGTCTTGACTATCAATTTGTCTTCTGTTTTGCAGCCATTGAGAGCGGACCAACGTGCCATAATTTTATTCAAGGATTGGTTTCTCTAGATAGACTTATTTATTAGATGTGCCCAACAAAGTACGAGGAGTGGGAGAACATATTAGATGGTTAATGGCTCGAGTGAATCGTGAGAAAACCCGTCAATGAGCAGTTTTAACTCTGGTTGTGCCAATAAGGGATCGTTATTTACTCTATCAGGACAAACCGTGAAATGATGTGTGTTTTAGACTTGTCTGAGAGGAGCATGAGCTTATGTTTTGTAGAGTTGTCGTCTCAATCACAAGGTTGCAATGGCTTTTTTTTTTATGGTGGTAGATCCATTTCAGAAGAATACATAGAAGATGAAGCCTCTTAGCTAGAGAGAATGATGCAAGGGCGCACTATATTCCCTAGAACATCCCGCTATAGTCTTGAGAGTGATACCACAATCCCGATAGTGATTTTTCTGATATTAGGGAATCAGGAATCTTGCAATCAAGTTTCCAATAGGGTAGGGGAGTGCGGATTTTAAATTTTCTTATATATTTTCTTTATTTTTGAATTTCCTATTTCACTCTTTTTAATTGAGTTTTTTCTATGAGGGAATTATATTTATCTTGTTATTTCTTGATTTTAAAGACTTGTAATTGTTTTGGGTATTATGGAGATAGTAATCTATTTCTTGATTTTAAAGACTTGTAATTGTTTTCGGTATTATGGACCTGAAGGGGTGTTGTATTTTCTTTCTTTTGCAAGTGGTGTGTTTCTTGCTTGTGCAGGAATATGTGATGAACTAGCTTGACCCCCATATCTCATCTTATCAGAGCTCTTTTTGTTGTTTTCAACTGGGATGGCTGTTAAATGATGCTTATTACAGTCCAAACATCATTGAACTCGTATATTACCTTTTCCTTGCCATCCCACAACCACATTCCACAAAACTTACTTCCTAAACATCTTCTAATGATTTCACTAACTTTGATAAATAATTTACTTCGGATGAGATGATGGAATTTAGGAGATTTTGCAGTGCAATGAAGTGGCACACAATAAACAACATCGCTCATGCGTCCCTTTATAGATTTCACGGATAAGAAGTGAAATATTTCATGATCTCGCATCTTCTGGCTTGTTGCCTCTTTATGATATGAAGAACATCATTTTGTATCACCTTGCACATTTTTTATCACTTAAAATGTCATTCTTCATGTCACAATTTTTAGCCGCATCTAAACGCTTGATTGTAATCAAACCATCCTTGCCTTCTGCTGCAGGGGGTGGTTGCTTCTCTCGCTTCGGATGAAAATGTTTGGAATGCAGTCATGAAAAATGAAAAAGTTCAGCAGTTCTGCATGAACGCTTCACCTGGTCAGGAAAATCAATTTAATATTTTGGGGCATTTTTACACACTACCCTATTCCTGTGTATTTACATATTTCTAACACCTAAAATTTAATTTTTACATATATGCAAGCCCAAATCTTTCATATCACATCAAAAACACACCTTTTCATGCATAGGTAAGGTGGCATATATATGTAAAAATTGAAGTTTAGGTGTTCGGTATATAAATACTTATGAATTGTGTGGTATGTATGTAAATCTTCCTAATATTTTGCCTCTCATTTTTTTTTAAATCCTTGATGACCATTTCACCATATGTATATATCTAAGATAATTCAGTCCATTTATTTCGACAGCGGTAACTCAAATATTTACGAATCCAGCTGAATCCGTTGTAGAAAGCAAGCCCGACTTTTCGACAACTTTGGAAGGCGAAAAAACCTCCAATGGCTCGTTCGTAACGGATTTACTGAACAACATCAATAACATCAAGGTTAAAGTAACGCAGGTGATGAGCAATATTTCAGACTACCTCCAAGATATCTTTGGGATTTCCAGCGAGAGGGAAACAGGCAGCAGTGATGATAAATTCACCAACAAGGCGCTTGGAGCCTCATTCCTGGCCTTAGCTGTTGCATCCATTTTGATTGTTCTGCTTAAGAGGGCATAGATCTCTTTTAATGTCATATATTTTATATGGAATTTGTCGACATAGACTGATAAGACCTGGATGCTCGTGGCCTTCGGATGAACATCAAAATCTTTTTTTTTTTTTTCTTCTTTGGGTTAAAATTGCTTCTTGTGGTGGGAGAAACTTTCAGAGCAAGTAGAACCTATCTATGTGTATATCTTGGATGGCTTCAACTGTTTCGATCCTATTTATGTGTGTTTGGGTTGACTTCGACTTGTTTATATACGCGCCCGACTGTTTGAGTTCATGTTTGTGTTGATGAAGGATATTGTGAGCTTTGATGGTTTTTTTTTTTATTATTATTTATTGAATTTCAATGGTTTAATGAGTCTGTGGTAAAACAGTGTCATGCAACGAATCACAGTGAATTTTTACTTTTTTTTAATCTTACAGCTTACGTCAGGAACTATGCCCCCATGCTCAAAACTTGAAGTTTATTGGAGTTTTTTGAACTAATATGTTAAAATTGAAGTTGTATAAAATTGTATTTATATTTTCTTGTAATATATATATATATATAGTTGCAATCATCGGAAACGGGCATTTAATTCGCAGTAAAAGCAACGTTTTACGGAGCCATTTGTTTGCATGTAATTTCATTTAAGAAAAGAACATTGATTAAATTTCTCAAATGAAACTATAAATTCAAATAAAATGCCACTTATTTTAATAACATTTTGCTTGCTTAGTCTTTGAGTTTCTCATATATATATATATATATATATATATATATATATATATATATATATATATATAAACCATCTGATTATACGAATCTCGATGAGATTTGACGGATGCGCGAAAAGAATATCAAAAAATCGTAATACCACCGTCAAAAGATTGAATCACCAATCATCACTTCACTCAGTCCGATCATCTGCCAACCCCATGAAAGTACATCCGAATCAAGGGATGCCACGTACCTCAAGTGATGTAACTCAATGATGACACTAGGTCACTTATAGAGAAGATCAACCGGCGCTCAACAAAGCTCCCTCTCGAATTTTTTTGTTATTGTCGGAAGGAAGGCTGCCCATCAAATTACGATGATTCACTCTCTGTTTGATAGAATAAATTCTTCCCGAGGATAATGGGGTCTCCCCAAAGGATTCCCTGAGGGATGCGACTGAAGATGTATCGGCTCGTTGAATGATATCTAACCAACCGAATGAGGATCAAACAATCAAGTCAGACAAGTATGAATATGAAACAATGCTAGTAGCAGTTACAAATATGAAATAGCGTCAACAGCGGTTGCAACAAAACATATCGGGGTTGGATACAATTTTGTAATGGCATAATGGCTCATAAATCACTTGTAACATTCCTATTAAGTGACTGAGGACCAAACATGCAATTTATTATACTTTCCTTATAACCTATATATAAAGGGTCATGCTTAAGGTAATATTATTGAATCTATTCCAAGAGAATTAATATTATTTGTTGATTTTTTGTTATATCTCACTCTCCCACCTCTCTATTTGCCCTCATTTCTCTCATTCGACAAACACTTTGTCCTTTAAGCATGACCCGAAGGATAAATTTAGGATTTAATATCCTGAAAGATACGGTGAGCATGGAGTCATGCCTCCAATATGAAGATGAGCGTGTCATAGAGAAGAATCACACATGGGGGAAACTTTTAATATGGATTCCATAAAATTTGCACAACAACGAATTCAGAAACTTCAGGATCAGATTGCGGGTTAAATTGCAGAACTGCCTGCATGTTGGCTAAGGGGAGAGCATAGCTTGTCCCACAACCTAATCCTTAAACACCCAAACGCCAAGCCCATCAAATGGCTAAAGGAGCCGAACAAATGGAAGAATCACAGTACAAAGATAATTTTGGGTCCATGCCATAAAACAGACCATCGAAAGTGCGAATGGAGGTCTATCACCAACTGAAGAATGCGCTCTCCCAACAGATTATTGACGTAGAGCCCCCTGAAAAGTTCAAAAGTTCATATTTGGAATTGTACAAAGGTCGAAGCGATATGGCCGATCACATCTCCTCCTTTGAGTTTGCTATATGCTTTCTCAAAGTTTTTGACGCATTAAAGTCAATTGCTTTACATCACGCCGAGGACCTGGCTCTCAGATGGTTTAGTGAACTTCCAATTGGAATTATTACTTCCTTCAGAGAGTTCAAAAAGCTATTTACGACGCAGTTCTCAAGAGCCCAAAAGCCCTACAAGGGCTTAGAAGCTCTCTAGCATGTCAAACAAGAGCCAAACAAGAACCAACGGGTGTACATCGCAAGGTTTCAAAAAGAGATGCTGGAAGTACAAAATTTAGAGTCACAATTGTGAAGGCTACCCAGATGCAAGGGCTGAAGAGCTTGCATTTTAGGTACTTCCTAGGTTTACGAAAACCCAATACATTGGTTGAGCTCTTAGAGTTGGCCAAAGTCCATATTGTGGTAAATGAGTACGTCAAACTGCTATCTCAAAATGTGAGAATTTCGGTAGGATCATGGGATAGCGGGTGGAGGATGAAGGACTGCCCTAGCCCTAAGCGTAAAAGAGAAGGGTCATCCCGTGGAGATAGGAAGGCTGACAGAAATCCACAAAGGTGCAGGTGATCAAATGTTCATTCATCTGATGATAAGTTAACACAGAGACCCACTCAGATTAGGGTTTCCATAACATAAAAAGTAGAAGGTATTCAGAACAATGAATGATTTCGGAAGGCTCCGCCGATGAGATCGAGAGTCTTCCCGCGGAATACCGACAAGTTCTACAAGTACCATAAAGACCATGTTGACGACATGGAGGAATGTAGACACCACCGGAGCCAGGTCAAATAACTCATTCTAGCAGGGAGGCCCAAATATTTTTTAGTCCTCGGAGCGCACACTCAGTGACAGGGTAAGACACTCGTAAAGGATGAATAAGATGAGCCCATCTGAGCAAATGTTATCCACATTATGAGGATAGTGACGACAACACTGGGAGGAGACTCTGTCAGAAGAATTGACCTAAAGAGGCTCCTGTCGGTGGAGTACTGCATTATTGCCTCCTCCTCGAGGGGAGAAGCCTTATCGACCTATCATCTTTACTGGTGCAGATGTTCCCCCTGTGGGGAATCTTTACATCGATGCAATCCTCGTTATAGCGATGAACAACAACTACTATGTATGAAGCATCTTGATTTATAAAGTTTGTTCAGAGAACATACTCTTCAAGTCTACTTTTGACAAAATGAACTTGTCTACCGATCGCCGGGTTGTGCTAACTGGCCCATTGTGCAGGTTTTCAGATGAAAGATAGGAGGCTCTTGGTATAATTGGGCTGCCAGTCACAAGGGGAGAGGGTGGTTGCCAGTTCACTAATATGGACTTCTTAGTGGTGGATGCGCTATCGACATATAATACGATATTATATTGTCCGCTACTTAACAACTTCTGAGTAGTGGTATTTGCACACCATGTGGTGATGAAATTCATGTGTGACGGGGAAATCATGACCGTGTGTGAGAAAACTAGAGCAGTCATGGACATACTACCTTGGGGCGGTAGGTAGCGTGGTGCAAGAAGCGTTGGATATCCAGCACCACCAAGAGGAGGATCTTGAAACCGATGAAACTACCATTGAGATACCTATCGACATGAAAGAGTCTGATAAAGTTTTTATAATCAATGAGAATTTTGATACAAGGTGCTAGGATTTGCCCATCCAGACTCTCCAAGAGCACAATGGCATCTTCGCCTGGTCGGCCACTAAGACTTTAGACATCTCCATAGACGTGGCTTGTCATTGCCACAACTCAACTCGGCCACCTGGCCTGTGAAATACAAGATTCAGTTGTCAGCCATAACCTTGGCCAAGCCATTTTGTGAGGAGGTACATGAGCTCAAGGAGGCGGGCTACATCCAGAAGGTACAATGCCCCTCATGAATATCTAATGTAGTCATGTTGCAGAAGTATAATGATAAGTAGAGGACGTGTGTAGAATTAATATATCTGAACGTAGCTTGCCCCAAAAATGGTTGTGCCCTATCAAGGATCGATGCATTGGTGGATTCTTAAGCAAATTTTTAGTCATGAGTTTTTTGGATGCTTGCCTTGGCTACCACCAAATTAAGATGCACTAGACCAATGCTGAACACACAGCCTTTATCATGAATGAAGGCTTGTATTGTTACACTGTAATGCCCTTTGGGCTAAAAATGCTGGGGCTACTCACCAGCGTCTTATGCTTGTAATATTTTCTGAGCAATATATATATATATATATATATATATATATATATATATATATATATATATATATATAGAAGTCTATGTCGATGATTCCCAGTTAATAGTAGTTCAACCACACAATATATCAATGACTTAAAAGAAACCTTTCAAACTCTCAGAAAATATAATAAGAAATTAAATCCATTAAAATGCTCGTTTGGGGCATAAACCAAAAATTTCTTGAGATACCTTCTATTGCCCAAAGGTATAGAAGCCAATCTGGAGAAAGTGAAGGCACTCCTAGATATGTCTTCTCTTCTAAATATTAAAGAGGTGTTGAAGCCAATTGACCGAATAACAACACTTGGCAGATTCATCTCCAAATCCAATGACAAATGAGTCACTTTCTTCAAAATATTGTGGAAGATCGAGAAATTTGAATGGTCCAACAAATGTGGACAAGCCTTACAAAGTTTGAAGCAGTCATTAGTTATGCCTCTTCCATTTGGTTGCCGCATGCTTTGCATGTTGTTCACTCAATTCGGGTCATGCCTTAGAGCCTCTGAACCCATTGAATCCGCAACATGTATGCAATTGAGTTCTATTATTTTAATGTTGCTTGATGACCTTCTATCGTGTGTGCTCATACCCCATCTGAGTAACCACGGGGTTGAACCTTGTGTGATGATTGCTTGCATTTGCATTTGTCTGCATGCTTTGGCAGCAAGCTAGACTCGGTAGGTAAGCAACCCTGTGTTAGTCACAATACTTTAACGAGCATTGTTCATTGGGTAGATCTTGGGGAGCACTGTAGTCAAAGCATTAGGATGGACACAAATATGATTGTGTTGGTGATCCAAGAAATCTAACTTGTGTCACCTGATATGCTACGTGTATCAATTTAATGACACTATTTTAAAATAAGAAAATTATTTTTCTGCTTACTATATCTATCCTAATTTTAAAATTATGCAAGTAGCAAGCTAAGGCATATATGCGACTAATCTTTTAAAAATCCATCTCGGGTGATGTTTGTTAGATCCCTTGGATCTTTAGAACGGGACCGAAATTGATAACCCTTTAAAGTCATACATACCCAGAGACTTTACTTTGAGCACCTATATGTTGGTAAGAACACTTATAATTAGATGGTGCGCTAGGATACGATTAAGGTACTAGATAGTCTTATAGGATGTCTCTGCCTATTGTTCTTTATCAGCATGTTTCTTTTAGACATGTGTCACATTTTGCTTTTTTTTGGGTGTACTAGTACGCTTGTTTTGACATGCACGACAGCACATTAGGGCGATCTTCTGCAGGGAGTCATGTCATATATATGCAAACACACATGTACAATAAACGGGGGATCAACATAATGATTATTACTAACCCTTTTCTGGAGGCATTGTTTAGCTTCCCTACCAGGCACGGCGCAGACACATTGTATGCTTGTTTGGCTTTCCTGCTGACACTGTTTTGTGCAGGTCGAATCCTTTTCATTTTTCCCGATGTAATTTTTTGAGTTCATAGAGAATTCTGTAGAAGAAATAAGATAAAAGCACGAGTTTCGAAGTTTTTGGCGCGGGAACCACATGACGGGGGACCAGGAGAAGCAGCTCGTGTCATCTTAATTCCACATTTGATACTAATGTATAGATTTTGGATCAGGTATGTATAAGTGGATTTTGATGGCCTTTTTTGCTTTTCTAGGACATGTTCCCGACCCAACGACACCGACCTTTTCTTATTATTTTGATTTGGCTTATCTTTTTTGTTTCTATTGCAAATGTATGATGTGAATGGGTACACATTTCATATAAGATCATGGTCCAAAGGAAAAAAAAAAAACTTGTAATTTTAGTGTTTTTTGTAGAAGCAAACAATAAATTAATGACGAGATAAACTATTATTGGATTCTCGAAGAAGTTATTGAACTATCTTATCCTTGCTCCATTGGATAAAGTGTATTTCTATTCAACTATGCTTGGTTCGATTGTGTTCGTAATCACAGAAGAAGTTTAAACCAACCATATAATATCGTAGAAGTGAAAGTGAACAAAATATGTGTTAAATTTGATCATTTCATTCTAGCTTAACAGGCGAGTCAGATTTATTATCTTTGATATCCTCATAGATCAAAAGATAATGTTGACTGAGTTATTATCATATCGAGTAAATTTAGAGCCACCATTGATATTCAAAATAATATTGAACCCGCTCATCAATAAACTAAAATGTCGGATTTATATTTTCTACTTGATCCTATCCATGAAAAGCTCAATCTATAGGATGTTAGTGGCGAACACAAACAAACAACTCTTGGTGATGAGCACAACATTATTTGTCAAAGAAGAACATTATGAGAGGACGCTCACTTTCTTCCCCCACGACCACCCCCACCCCCAACTCGATCCCGATCTTGACCCCCAACACCACCCCCATTACCCCGACCCCCACCCCATTCCCCACTCCCCATCACCCTGATCCCTTTCCCCACTCTTACCTCCACTGCAACTGCAGCGAGGATGAGTTTAGTAGAGGCCCATGCTACATCTACCGAGCATGAGTCGACAAACAACAACAACGTATTGAGTCTGTCGGGAACATGTTACTTTTTTTAAGATATTGATAGTAATCCTTTTATTATTATACTTGAATGCAAAACTAACCATTTATTGTTTTCAGGTTTTACCCCTCAACATAGTTTATTCAAGCCATTAGGGATACATCCGGAGCAAGCACAACTCAACGTACTTGTCATGGAAGGAGAACCCCATGACAATTTGGGATCTTTGGTTCCAAGAGTTTGTGGTTGATATCTATCACAAAAATCTAAAGATGTGTTTATATATTTTTCAATCTAATATAATTCATGTAATTATGCAGAATAAGTTCTCCAAGGTCTTTGAGCGCAAAGGCAATGACTACCTAAGGGACATGTTCGGCGATATTCAGAAATTGTGGCAGCATCTTTTATAGCTCGGAGAGGATGTTTTTGCCTTGCTGTTCAGAGCTTGGGATTCTCCAGAGTACCAAAAGAAGAGGAAGCAGGTGAAGCAGAACTGACGCTCAAGCTGCAAAGGTATGGGAGCCTCCAAGCACACTTGTGGGGCGCTTCTACACACAGAATGCTAGAGGAGGCTAGTAAGGCTTTATTTCTGCTTAAAATTTTACTATAAATCATATATATATTCTAAATATTTCATTATATTAACAAACTGTGAAGAAGAGACTAGAGCCTTCTGCTGCTTATGTGCACTAGCGCACCCATGAGAGGCAGTCAGTCCAGTCGTGGATCGACGACAGATCTCGTGCTACCCAGGTAATTCACGAGCTAAACTAATTTGATGTTTATCCACACTAGTTTTAGTTGTACGTAACTACTTTTTTTGCAGAATATATTCTAGCAGCTAAAGGAGAGCCAATCCCAGACATCGAGCGATATTACGATCCGAGATCGTGATCCATCTGAGTTATATTTGTGGATGGAGGCTGCCTGAGGGAAGAAGAAAGGTCGAGTCTGCTGGCTCGAGTCTCGCGCATTCGCCTACAACGCTCAACCCTCGACCAATGCATATGCAGTTCTACTTTCACAACATTGGAAAAGGAGGTCTCCAGGCGTGTTGTCGCATTTGCTACTGAGATAGACGCACACTTAGATCAAATTTGGTTCGAGTTGGAGGCCAATTTGGAGGCCAAGTTGAAGGCTAAGTTAGAAGCATTCCGGCAGCGGGCGAAGCAGCAGAGGAAGCCACCATTAGAGAAGGAGGAGGAGGATGTTGATGAAAAGACAAAGGAGGATTGGCGGAGATTTTTTTTAATTTATTTTATACGATGAACATTTGAACAAAATACTTTCTTATTGAACAGTGATGTAGATATGCTAAATTAAGTGCAGTTAGTTTATTTAAATGTCCAATTAGATTATTTATTATTCGAATGCAATTCTAGTCTATAAAATGGTTGGATTGGTTTTGTGTTGTGATTGCAGATGTGAAGATCTTAAATACCAAAGAGAGAAATTTTTTTTTCGATGTTACAGGTTTTTATCTGTTTATCATTGATTTTGTGACGATTACTCCATTAATCGTCCCTATAACCGACGGCATAAACTGTTGATTATATTAGCATCATATTACCGACATGCATTCGACGGATATTACTTTGATAACAACCAACGACTAACTGATGGCCCCCTCGTCGGTTAAAATACGATGCACCCTCTGACATATACCCGAAGGATCACTTTTGTCATAAAAACGGCGGCTCCGACACTTGTCCAATGGTTAATTGGTCGCTAATTTCCGATGATTAGTTTGTCAGTTATCAAAAACTAACAACAACTGAGTGTTCTTCCGTGCTTTTTGAGTTATTCAAAAGCAACGATCAACGTGTGCCGGAAAAATGCCGATTAAATAATGCAGCAAGAAGTTGATAACTCATCGGAAATCTAATAGAGTTGATAACTCATCAGAAATCTAATAAGCGGAAGTCAATTCGTTTATAACCGACGGACTAGGACAGTCAGAAATGGACAACATTTCTATAGTATTTATTTAAAATTTTCAGAAAACGAAAAAAAAGACAGAAAACATAAATCACAAATAAAATTTTGAGAGCAATATTTTGCGCCTTGCTTTTCTCATTTTCTTAAACTTTAATTAACTTCTTAGGTTATTATAATTACAATTTTCTTCTGCTCTGGGTATAATATGGTAGTTAATTTTATAAAATCAATAAACAAATACTTTAGTATTACAAGCTAGAATTAATTTGTTTGACCTGTAACTTGTAAGCTAGAAATATAATTTCTTTGTAAACCATTTCTAAACCACTGCACCGAAGCCTTTGGTATTCTTGTAAGATTATTGTTGTAGTCTACATAATACAGTCCAAATCTAACAGTGTAGCCTGAGTTCCACTCCCAGTTATCCAGTAATGACCAGACGAAGTAACCTCGTACATCACAGCCATCATCCCTGCATGTTATATTCTTTTTTTTTAAATGAAATGATTTATCTAAAATATTTTCTTAGCTACAATATAAATAATCAACAGTACTAATTTATATGTGAAAAATGTTTATATATAACATATTATAATATGGTAGATATATATGTAACATATTATAATATGCTAGATATATATATATTTATAAATATGGAGTCTTATAAACTTTCAGAGCTAACCTTATTGCAGCACTTAGATTTGAAAGATATTGCTCATGGTAACTTATTCTTCTATCATCCTTCAACGCCTTTTCTAAGCTCATAAATGGACTGTTTATTTCGTCCACCCCTGCACCAATAAATATTTTCCATAAATTTTGTGTCTAATATATCATCCCAAAAATGTAAATTTTTAACTTTCTACCATTTTCTGTAATGAAAATTGTTGTATTCTTGTAATTTTCCTTGATATAATTCATCAACTTGCGGATACCCCAAGGGACTATATACAACCAACTTGATGCAGCCTGATATAATACACAGAAAAAATCTAATTAATGTTAATTAAGTTAGCGAAAACTTAATCTAGCTTTCGAGGCAAGGTACTTACTCTTTCACCTATGGCCTCTCCATGCCTGGATGCTGTTGAGAAGATAATACTTAGCAAGAAATTAAAAAAACAGAAAAAAATAAATAAAATAAAACTATTTTTTTTATTATAATCTTACATGTTTTTATCACACCAGCATCAGCAGTAGCATCTTTCAGTAAAAATTTTCTTATTCTACTACGATCATTGTGAACATACGAAGATGTATAATGATTTATGCCTATAAAATCTAAGCTACCAGTTAGTAAAGTGGACATTTCGGCTGTAAATTTAGGTAATCTGTTGCCAACAAGTTTCTGCATTGAGTAAGGATAGCGCCCATATATTAAGGGATCTAAGAACCTGCAACAATTATTGTAATTATTTTTCTCAGCAGATAAAGGTATTATCTTAAGTAGTTTCTTTCATATTAAAATGCAGAATTTACCATCCTAATTCAAAGTCCATTGCCCTGCGAGCAGCTTCAATGTCTTCATCAGCCTCAGATATTGGCTCATACCATCTCGAATCAAGAGCAATTCCCACAACTCCACCCTGCTTCTCCTGCAAAATTTTGCAAATAATTCCATCGTTCTCTGTTTGATTAACAGTTAAAGATTTTCTATTTTGCATTAATAATAATATTTTTCGTTCAACACAATCTTAGTCAAAAAAGGAAAAAAGCTCAAATTTTAATCAAATAAACAAGGAAAGAAAGGGGAATATTTCCTTTCCTTTTTCAGTTGAAAAAGATCCTTCATCTCTGGTTAAAGGAATCTTGGAGCGAATATATACCTTAAAATGAAGCTTGTAAGCATGATAAGCAGCGGCATGAGATAAAAGGATATTGTGAGCAACAACATAAGGTTCAGTTAATGAATCTCCCTTTCTGCACATAAAGTGGTGTAACAGAGAACATCTCCCTGGAGCTTGTATGCCCAGGTCATAACCTTGAATTGAGAATCCATGAGGTTCATTAAAGGTGATCCAGTGCTTTACTCTATCACCAAAAGCTTTGAAGCAGGTGTATGCATAATTCTCATAGTCTTCTCTGCATCATAATTGCATCGTCGTGATGCTTTTCATGAGCTTTAATTGTTTATACTTTGTTAATGTGCCAAATTTGTAACTTTTGTTTGTTTATTATACATTATCTGAGCGTTTAACCAGCCGTGATATTTGTTTTCCAGAGCTTGTGGAAGATCCCAATGATAGAGAGTTGCAAATGGTAGTATTCCTGTAGAAAGGAGAGATTTTTCTTGTGATCTTACAGGTTGCAAGAACTGCAGAGATATTAAAAGGAAAAAAGTGTATCATCGTTTCCTTATATTTTTAATGGAGAGACAGAGATGACCAATATTAATTAGAAGAAAAGTGTTAAATAATATGGTTGATCACTTTTTCAACTAATGTGTCATGTATATATATATATATATATATTATCTTCTAATTTCCATTATCTCTGTCTTTTAATAATGACAAAAGAAATATATTAGGATATGATTTGCTATGAGACCTTTTTCAAGTAAAGCATCTATTAGGCTGTTGTAATATGCCACTCCTTCTGGATTGATATCTCCGGTTCCATCTGTCATGGTGAACATATCAGGTCCACACACACAGATATATATATATATTTATACATGTGCGCATGCACACGCGCGCGCACACACACACATACATACATATATATACACACACATACATACGTACGTACGTACATACATACATAAAATATAAAAAATAATTAAAAATATAACTGGGTTAACTCCGATGACATAGTAAATATAAAATATAAAAAATAATTAAAAAAATTATTTAAATATTATAATAATAGTATAAAAATAAAAATATAAAATAAATAGATAAATAAAATGTTTTTCGACGCCCCTATACAAAGGCCATCAAACTCTCTTTCATACAGCGGCTAGCCCTCTTGGAATTTACTTCTTTTTTTATTTCATAAAAAAATGGCCATACCTCTATAAATCTTCCTATAAGCTTACATGATGTCAGTGTTTACTCTCTCTCTCTCTCTCTCTCTCTCTCTCTCTCTCTCTCTCTCCCTCTCTCCACTAGCCCGTCCCAATCTCTCTCTCTCTCTCTCTCTCTATATATATATATATAAAGAGGCTAGATAGTTAATATAATAAAATAATGGGATTTGGGAGAACTAATTTTAGAATGATACGAAGACCAAAATATAAAATAATATTCACAGTTTTCAAATGAGCCGGTTCTCCAATAATCGATTCAGTTGACTGTTTGACCAGTTCCCGACCAACCACATGTTCAAGAACCACTGAAACCGGCTAATCCAATTCGATTTTTTAAACCTCGTGTGATATATATGTGTATGTATATATATGGTATAATATAAATACATTATTACTTGGGAAAATCCGTGACCAAGAGATGGAGAATCTGTATGCATCCATTCCCATATTCTTCATCAAGTCCACATCAGTCTGCAAGTTTATGCTGTTAGAGCCTTCAATTAATTGTGATTAGGATTCACGGGATAAAAACTTCATGCAGCAAATATCAAATATATCATACCTTTGATGAGAAATGAACGAAAGCTATAGTTAAACTGTTAAAGAAACAAATATTGCCTTACTTGCCTTAAATCTGTGGTACTGATCAACTGCAGTTTTTGCGTTGCTGAAGTCTAAAATCCTTCCTGTTTTTACACAAATGTTCGTTTCTACTTTAATTCTGCTAACCAATTTCTCTTCAAATTTAAAGGTGAATTTCTTACCTGGTCTTCTGGTAAGGGTATCCCAGATGCTGTCTCCCTTGTTCCCCTCATTCACAGCTCCTTCAAACTAAAACCAGAAGCAGAGCTTCTTCTAAGAAAGATCAAATGAAAAATAAAAAAGAAAAAAACAGACGAATATATGTATATAGCAGCATTCCTACCTGAAATGCTGATGAAGCCGTCCCAAAGGTAAAACCATCAGGAAAATCAGCCCTTGAGAGAGCAGCAGCGCTGTCTAAGAGGCCAATAAGAAGGCAGAGCACCCAAGTTAGGTTCATGGCTGCCTCCTTTCAACTCTTTTGAATCTACCATTTGCTTATATAAAGGTGTCATTGTTTCGCTTCTGTTTTAAGTTTGTATATAATCCAGATTGAAAGGGAGTTGTGATCGAGCAGTTTAAGTATCTTTAATGAAAGCACCTCTGTAAATATTCTACAAAATTTATCTGCTAATTGCATCGCTTAATTTCAGTATGCATCCAAATTCTGACTCTGATTGATGCTGATGTGCGCTGCTGAATAATGATAAATGACGCTGTTTGCAACAGATGGATATATAGTATACTTTTTCAATTGGCTGACTTTCCGGCATGAAACTCTCTTTTTTTCTGATTTTCTTATTTGAATAGATTCCTATGAAGGATTTCTAGCATTCTTATGCGTATGAAAGACAATAAAGCGTTGAGTGTGGGAGACTGCTGTGGCCGCATGCTAGTTTGGTTCTTTCACGCCAAGTTATGTTTTGTTGAACTAACTGAGGTTTAGAAAATTGGATCGGACCGGCTGGTTCACGGCTGAAGCAGTGGCTGGTCTGATCCTAAACACATAATTGATCTTTTCCATCGTTGAGATATCATTCTAAAATTAGTTACAACTCATGGCCAACAGTCACATTTCCTATTCAAAAGATAACTTGATCAGTTACAACTCATGTCCACTAGTCCTTTTACCTATTTTAAAAAAAAAGCTTATCCTGATCCAAATCCCATTAATTTATTAAATATCTGGCCGTTTTCATATAAATATATATATATATATATATATATATATATATATATATAAATATATATAGCTTTTTGGGGAAGTCGTAGGTAATTTTATTTTATTGATTCAAAACGAATTGGATACAACTTAATGTGGGTGACAACCTGTTAAAGAAAACAAAAATACACATCCCCAAGATTTACTTAAAGTACAAGTTTACCCAAAAATAACTCCAAAATATAAGTATACTCAAAAAGTGTCTGCAAACAAGACAAAAGAGCCAATCCTAATAGTAGAAGAGGAAAGAAAACCCACCAGCCTGGATTGAAGCAGCCACCTCCACTGACAAACACCTAGTTCTCGAGTCACCCTTCAACAAGAGCTCCAAAAATACACACCCAAAATGCACTGCAAACAAAAATCCCAAAGTAGCCGCATACACAAAAAGTAGGATTATCTATATACTTCAGCACGGTAATTCATATTAACAGCCACCCAACTATAATAGTAGTATAAGTAATATTAGCTCAAACCAGAAACCTTTAAAGCCCCCATTATGCCCACATATTCTGTTTTAGCATTTTTTAATGTATTTGTATCTGTGTGCATAGAAAACCATATCAAGTATACCCAAAGAAAAAAAATAACCAAAAGCCCCTATATAATAACCTTTCTATATCTCAAGTATGGCAAGTTGAGTTTATCCCTCTTGTATTAAACATTTTAAATGGGGAGGAGGAACCACATCAATCTCATAATTAACAAGGGAGGCACCTATTTTTGCAAGCCAATAAGCAGGGCTACTACCAAATAACTTCCAGTTTGACAACACATGGAAAGACATGTTTAAAACATAAAATTAAATACCAAGGGGCCTTTCCTTCCTTTCAACATTTCTATCAACTCCAAAGTGTCAATTTCCACATGTAGCACATTCTAATTGAAAATCACCACCAATGCACAGCCATCCATACAGTCAAAGCCTCGGCTTCCAAAGCATTGACATTCCAATTGAAAATTAGCACCAATTTTGTAGCCATCCATACAACCAAAACCTCAGCTTCCAAAGCATTGTTAGCATAGCAAGGAGACATAAAATAACACACACAATTACATGTATGATCCATAAAGACCCAACCAGCCCCAGCACGAGCATGTGTCCAGTTACTATCAGAATTTAACTTACTCCATGGTGAGCATAACCTTTTCCAAAAGACCTACTAGATTCCACCAGCAGCCTCTCTGTGAGAGGTCTCACCAACAGCCGTGTAGAAATTATCCATCCCTTCAAAAAGTTGGTATTAAAATTACAAAAAACATTCAATTTTATGTATATAAGATATAATATTTTCCACCACTTTGTCATCTTTCACAACCAGGTTTTCAGGTTTAAAATAGTTGCGAACCAACCATAAGTACAACATGAAAATATAGGGAAGTAATTTGGTAATATGATAAGTGTGACTAGAGATATGCCAAGTATCAAAACACTGATCAAGGCAATTCCAACCCTAATCTGGGATAGAAATACCATAAAGTGAACCAACAGTGTTCCAAATTTTTAAAGTATAGCTGCATTGAAACAATAGATGGTGAACATTTTCCTCCTCCCTCTTAAAACATACATAATGAGAAGGAAGATGTAGACCTTTCAATTTCAAAATATCATGAGTAGGCATTAGTTTGTGATAACTTCTCCATAAAAAAGGACAGGGATGGTGTGAACCATTTATTGCATATGGGGTTTACCTCATTCCACAGTCTCTCAATTATGTTATCTTGTGTAGATTGCTTTGATGATAGAGAAAGAGGTGGGTAATTTAGGGACTAAGACATCATATTTATCTTTATCAATTAGAATCTTGGAGATCTCACAATCCAACTCATGCCCCACAAGCTCAATGAGTCTCTCCCCATTCCAGTTATCCCCACTCCATTAATCAGTCGCCCTCACATCCCTACTTCCCGCATTGAACCAGCCTAAGAGATCCTTCATGAACATCATTAATAAATTCATCCCAACGTATTTGATCGCTAGGTCAGCCATAAATAATCCCATATAATTATATATCCACCTTTTAATAGAAAGGCACATCTATTTTCCAAAGTAAAGCAAGCATTTATCTACATTGAACATCATTATAGAAACCTCTTGAAAATTCAAGAGAGTTGTATAGACTCTCTTAATAGAGTTTTGCCAGCATTTTTAAAGACGATCACATAATCAGCATATTCTAGATGACTGATAATCAATTTAGCCTTGTGATAGTATTAAGTAGTTGGATATTATTCATTTAAGTTAACCAATCTCAAAAAATAATCAAAGGAAAGAATAAAAATAGTGGGCGAAAAGAGGTTATCCCTCTTTTATACCTCTACTAGAGGGAAGAAACCATGTATTTTACAGTTAAGAAGCACACTATAATGATTGCAACTTATCCACCTTCTAATGAGAATACAAAATCAGTATTGAAGACTCTGCCCTGAAGCATATCCATGATGAAATCCCAACTGATGGAGTCAAAAGCCTTCTTTAAGTCCAACTTGATAATAAGATTACCCCCCCCACTCTACATTATTGATCTATCTCATTAATCATTTTCTGTGCAAGTAAAATGTTATCATTGATGCCCCTCCCTTTTATGAAAGCAGATTGATTCAAGCTGACTAGAGCAGATAGATGAGGTTGCAACCTAGCTAGCAGAATTTTACTAATCAGTTTAGATATGACTGTAGTTAAACAAATAGACATGTAATGATCCCAACAAGCTTTTCCCTTGTTTTATAACACAAGAAAGATAGTGGAAGTAGAGAAATAGTTGCACATGTATTCCCCACCAAATAAAAATCCTTTGGATAGCATTAATTACCTCACATTTGATAATCCCCCATCAAGATTTATAGAAATCTGCAATAAAGCTATTAGGCCCTGCAACCTTGTTTATGTCAATATCACATAAGGCTTCTCAAATTTCAAATTCATTGGGCACATTAGCGAGTTGCAAATTATGAGTGTATTCCTTATGATCTTGCACCAAACTCAAATTTATTGCTCTATTATTTCAAGTCTTACTCAATAATTTCTCGAAGTACTTGACCCCACTATTATATATGTCATTTTGATCTGTCAGCCAGCAACCTTCCTCATTTTTTATTCTCAGAATTGTGTTCAGTCTCCTCTTATTTTTGACACAAGCATGGAAATATTTTGTTTTTTTATCTCCCTCTAGAAATTTCATTTCCCTTGCCTTTTGTTCTAAAAAGTCGTGCTAACACTTTACAGTCTTTAGAAGTTCCTTATGTGTCACCATCAATTCCTCATTTATCTTCTCATTACATACATCCACCTCCTCTAGTCTCTTAACATCATCCTCGGCTTTACTAACTCTCTTGTTTAAGTCCCCAAATACCTCGCAATTCCATTTTCTTAGGGCTTTAGTAACATTTTTATGTAGCTTCCACAAAAATGAACCAAGCATTACCACCATTTTTATAGACCCAGTTTCTCTTGACACATTCTACAAAATACTCATGATTTGTCCATGTATTTAAAATCTAAAAGGAGAGATAACAGGTTTATCAATTAAGGAAATACTGGTCAAGAGTGGTCTATGATCAGAGCTTGAGCTAGCCAAATGATAATCATTAGTGAGATGATAGCTATTCAGTCACTGTTGATTAGTCAGATTTGATCCAATCTTTCAAATTCTCTACGTCTCTTCCATGTAAAAATAGGCCTCACAATCCCCAACTCAAACAACTGTGCCTCCATAATGGAATCAGAAAACTCAGAGATCATATATGGATCAACCAGCCTCTCTTCTTGTTTCTTAGAGTTACAGGTTATCATATTGAAATCTCCACCTACAATTCTATTGTCCTCCATAGAGGAACCAATTATTAACCTCATTTTTGTTGAGGTCCAGTTTCTCTTCCTTAGAAGCCTAGGATATAGTCATAGGACTTTCTTGTTGACTATCCTAGAAGACTAGTGATGAAACCCTACCCCATTAGAAATTCTAAACACCTCTTTGCTTTCTTGGAGTTCCACATGGTTGGATCTAACTGCTAGCTCTTAGTAAAAAAGAGCCAAGCATTGGGGAACTCAAGAAGATTCCTCATAGGACTGACAAGCCATAGGGTTAGCCCTGCGTAGTGTGGCCTTAGTCATTCTTGCACACCCACACTTGAACTCTCACTGTCACTCACACACCTCACCATGATTGGATTCACAACCTAAAACCCTATGACCATTCATTCTTAACCCATTCTTCCCACTTTTTGGGAACTCACGTGGGTGGTCCCCCAAACTCTTAGCCTTTGGCTAGGGTGGCTAAGACCAACAAATAGAGGACCCATGGGATTCCCCTTGGTCTTGTGGCACCCAAAAGGCTAGAATTGTGGTTGGCATCTTCAGTAAATCCCAATTGCACCAAAAACCTCCAATTTGACTTTTTACACCCAAACTTTCCCAAATGTTCCAAAATACCTCTAGGTTTTCCAAAAGTTACCAAAATGCCCCTGATAGCCTAAAAATCCCCAAAATCTTCAAAATCACTCCAAATATTCCCAAGATAAATTTGAATTACACAATGTCTTCAATTATGCCCATATCCATCAAACCTACCCAAATTGCTCAAATTGCCCTAAAGGCCCAAAATCCTCAAATCACTCCCAATTTCCACCAAATTTTTATCAAACTCCCCCAAGTTCAAACCTACATCAAAATTAAGCATGTCCAAATCCAATTGAAAATAAATCCAAGTCCAATTAAACCCAGTTCCAAACCTTAATTTCAAGACCAAACCCATTCGCACCAAATTGATCCAAAATCCAAAATTCCCCAAATTGAGCTCCATGAACAATTCAATTTACCAAATTTCAATTCCACATTAAACTTCATTATATTTAAAATCAATTAAATCCAATACAAATCCAATTTAATTAGCCATGATCAATTTCAAAAATTGAAACCATCTCATGCATTTTAAAAGCCCACATCCATATGCATACTTAAAAGCACATTTCATAAAATTGAAAAACCCAATTTGAGCCCACATGACATAAATCCCTTCTTCATCGTCTCATTTTAATGTAATCATCCCATCATGGACATCATGAGAAGCATACCATGAATCTACATGAACTTTTATCCAAATTAGGTATATTGACTTTTTTTTCATTTAAAAATCATAAAAGCCAAAATTCCATTTTCATGAAGGTTTCCCATGGCATCATACATGGCATGACATATTAAATTCAAATTTGCCAAAAATGGCAAGTGGAGGTGACTCTTCCCTCTTCCTCTGTCACTTAGGTTTACTTCTTTCGTGCAACATCTTAGCCTTAGTTTCATGCCCAAACCAACATTTACACTCACCTAAACCTGTCTTGGGATCATGGGGCTCACCCTAACCACATTAGGACCAAGCCTAGCCACTTGACAAAGGGGTTAAAACCAAGCTTAGCCAACTTACCCAAACCTCAATTTCCACTTTGGATTTCCACCTTGGAGCCACCATTGAGCCAAATTGACTTGACCTCACAGCCTCCCCGGATCACCTGAACTTGGAGGTGACTTGACCTAGCCGAATAACTACCCTAGCCGCCGAAAAACACTATACCCGAGAAGATCCAAATGGCCAAAACCCAAAATTCAACTTCCTTGATGTGTCTTGCTGCCATTGGCCACTGGATCTCTTCTTTCCTCCACCTAACTGGCCTCTCTGCCACCGTGGCTTGCCCTATTGGCAGCCAGGGCCTCCTCTATAAATTAAGCACCCCCACGGACAAAAAGTAGGAAGAGTGTTCAAACCTTAATAAAACTCTACCAAAATTCTCCCAGACTTTTCCACATCCCAGAGAAGCTCATCCCCACATTTACCAGCCCTCATTCCCCCTTCTTAAGCTCAAATTCAAAGCTAAAAAATAGGACATTTTCACTTCCAACCCATAAAACTCCACCAATTCTTAAATTGAAGTGCTCTTAAGCTTCACAAGAGCAAGAGAGGAAGCTTCTCACTAAAATCCCCATCAATTGAAGCCTCTGCACTAGACTTCCACCAAGGTCGCACCACCATTTGGACAAACTCATACTCAGACCCTTCCCAGAGGAAATTAGCAATTCAGACACTTCGTTTGACTCCACTGAAGCTTCTACAAGCATCTGAATGAGGACTTACCTCTCAGACTAAGGTATGGATTAAAACACCCAAATCCAAGCTCAGTTTGGGCATTTGTGAAGTTAACTTGTAATTCATACTTGATCAACCATATAGATAGGTTTGTCTTAAGTAGTTGATTGTGTAGGAATAAACCCCATGTTATTTGGTTGAGAATCGAGCAAGAAATTAGGGTTAGAAAATCGAGTGAAGGCCAGGAGCTGTTCGATCGTACATGTATTGGATGGATGATCCAGATTGCGCCAGACGGATGGATGGAGTGTAACCGTGGAACCGCGTGACAGCTGATGCGGGTGGTTGCACCGAATCAGAACGCGTCGCCTAGAAAGCTCAGAGCGTACGAGGATGCGTGTCGTCTGCATTATTCGATCTCAATTTAATTTATGTATATATAATTTTAAATAATTTGGAAAGTAGTGTTTGATTTTTTTGAAAATATGAGACCAAACTGATCCTATTCAATTAAAATTTTAAATAAGCGAGTAAATCACTACAACCTATGCACCTATCCCGATGAATAGACATGTTACATGATAGTGAAGCTCGATTATATAAACTAATAGATTTATTACATCCGTTTGGTATGCGGACCATTTTTATGTTGACCAACAAATTACTCTACCTAATATAAGAAAATTAGGCAGGGTTTATAATACTTAGGTTCTCAAGTTCTCTATCGGAGCAAGTCTCTATAGTTAATTACATCCTAAATGACTGAAGTCATTCAAGAAAATTATCGATAAAGATCAGTGATTTTGCTCTCAGAAATTTCAAAGTTTAAAGTTTTCACGATTGGACATTGAAAATTCAAAGGGATTGGATCGAACGGGAACAATTATTTTTAAGAACCCAAAGGTATGAGAGGTAGGAGACATCACGAATCCGGAGGAGAACTCTGATGACTTCCCAAACTATCCTACTGTGTGGCTTTAATTTTGGAAGTGATATTAGATATTTCATCTTGCCAATTTTATTATTTAGGGCTTATATCTGCATAATACCGATTATGCAAATAGCCTGGATGATAAGATGATTTATGTCGTACCAAATGACAACTTCAGAATCCTAAGTCGAGCTAAAGCTTATTTGCACGAGGTGTAAAGGCTTAAAGAGAAAAAGTGAGGGTTTATATTGCACTAAGAAGACTACCTCGAAGTCCTATGGCTTGTTGTTTATTTCTAGGAAAGAAGATTGTTGTTGTGGATCTGCTTTGTTGTTAAAGACGGTCATGCTGCCCACTGTATATGCTCCAAGCTCCACGTTGCAATAGATTCGATTTTAGAAGTGTCAAATCAAAAGGATGAGAAAAGTGTCATGATTTAGAGATCAAGTTTTCTAATGTGTCAAATTTAATGTCAAATGTCATATTAGGGGGAATTTAAGTTGATTATAGCGACACCGGTTAGGATCCCACGGTTCCCTCGTTCCAGCACCACTATTTTCTTCCGATTCACTTAGTCTAGATGAATTTAATAAACTCAAATGAATGAGTTCCATAATTTCATCTGGACCGTGGGAAATCTCATTAGCAACCGTAGGTTACCTCCTCCGAGAAGTTTCTGATAATTCGATAGAGATATTTTTATTTAATTGCAATTGTTGTTTTGTTGTTTTCTTTGTGATTAAATTTTGAGTTGTCTTATATTTTGATTATTGTGAATTGATTTTTGGTTTTATTTTTGTTTTGGTAGTGATCATAAGTATGACATACAGAAAGAAGTAGAGCATTTAATAAATAAAGTAGTATAAATTACAAAAAATAAACATAAATGAATATCTAACAGTCTTCGAGCACATTAGCTGAAATGTTTAGCATTTTAAAGCAGGCATAAAAGTGATAATTAAATTTCAGAGGTTAACAGGGGATCCTATCTCATAACTTGATGGGTCTATAAAGTATATTAAGAATGATTTTATTGATCAAATAAAAAAGAAATCTATTTTTTCTTCTAAAATAACCCATTATATTGAGGAAGTGCTCGAGGCATAATCCTGAACATCTTTCTCGAAGCTTTAGGTCCACTTAGATCTCAATTGGTTTCATCATGTTGTCCAATCAATCACCCATGTTCAATTAGAGCTTGTTATTGATGATTTAATTCTTGCTTAATGAACTTAGATGTTTTTATTATCCCTTAAGTGGAGTAGCATTCATTTGATGTTTCATTTATGAAGTATGTGAGTCAAAGCCTTTAGCGACAAATTAGATTATTAGGGAACTAAGCCAATTTGATTGAGGTCGGGCTAGTAGTGTTTTAAAATGTTTATAAATGATTGTGTTCTTTTTTTAAACCTCATTAATTGAAGTTTGAATCGAACCTAGTTCGCTATCTAGCCGTTAAACTCCTATGGGTAGATTTGTAATTTAAAGTGATATTAAGCTGAGTGGTATTTGATTTTTTTATCAAAGATTGTATTGTCATTAAACCCTTGATTATCGGTTTTAAATTAATGAGTTATAATATTTATAGATCAAACTCCCTTACTTTAGGATCATCAAATTTGATTAACTTCCAAATTTCAATAATTTAAGAAATTACAACTTTACCCTTAATATGGAAAAGAGGTAAATTAGTTCTACCTCTTAATCCCTTGTCTTTCAATCATCTAAGAAGGTCAATTAAGATTATTCATTGCCCATTTCCCCTTTGGTTAGGCCTAATTATTAAATAAAGCTTAAGTTCCATAATTATCAGTTTGCCCTTTTAGGCTTATCACTTCATAACTTTTTTAATTTGACTCAAATGACTTTGAAATTTTTATGTTACCCCACTCATGAATGAATTAAAATATTAGAGGAGAAAATGTAATTTTCTGATTTTTTATGTATTTTTTATAATTATTTTAATTCAAAATTAGGTATTTTCCATGGTAATTCATTTAATCATCCAAGACTAATCATATGTCCTTAAGAAAATTATTGGAAGTTCACCTAGGTTAGATGACAATTTAGACCAAATTTCATGATTTTTTTAGTTTTATTTTAATTATTATAATTATTTGTTGATTTTAAGTATTAATTCAATATAAAATATTATTTAAGTTGAAAATTAAGTTTTAAATTTTTCTTAAATCTCTCTGAGTTAAAAGAACCTAGAGAAATAAATTTCATATTTTTTATTTAAACTTTATTTATTGGAATTATTTTAATGCAAATTTAAGGAAAATTCATTTTTAAATTTTTTAAAATCTATAAATTTATTTATAAAATTAGGAAAAAAATATTCTAATTGTCCCCAAGTGATCAAAAGACAATTTGGAACATTTTAGTCTATTTTAATATTTTTGTGATTTTTGTGATTTTTTAATTATTTTAATTATTTAACTATTCAAAATAGGCTTAAAAGTGAAATATTTATTTCAATTTTAATTTTATTTTTCTTAAGTTCCTCTATTCACAAGAAACTCCAAATACAATTTTTGTGATTTTTTGGCTTTTATTTTAATTATTATAATTATTTTAATGTCAAAAATGACATTTTACTTGAAAAATCAAGTTTGGTGATCAAATCAATTCATATTGAGCTCAAATTTTTATGGGGAGTTCCCTTGACCTTTTACTTTAGTGTGGGTTTAGTTTTGTGATTTTTATGATTATATTTTAATTATTTGATTTTTCTTTCATTTTAATAAATTAATTACATAAAGTAATATTTTAAATTAATAAAATTCATTTTATATTTTTCTTATGATCTTCTGACCTTAGTGAACCTACTAAAGCAAAATTTGTATTTTTCTTATTTATATTTTAATTATTAGAATTTTTACACCAAAATAGAGGAGACTAGCTTGAAAACTAGGGAACTCTAGCTAGAGATCCCCCCTGACCTTGGAAAAATCAAGAAAGATCCCTAACCACAGAGCCTTTAAGCCCTCCAAACCTCATGCCATGGTGATTAGTATTTAATAAGTTACAATTTAATCAAATTTCTGATCATTTAATTAATTTAAAAACAGATACAGGTCAAAAGATTTTAATTTTTATTCCACATTGTTCTCCTCTGTTTACTGAGCAAGAGCATGTTTTAAATTTATTTTTATGAATCTTCTACACTAAGTTATGAATTTTAAAGATTTCTGAATTAAATAAATCCAATAAATAACCTAATTTCTCACTTAGCCACGTCGGCGCTGACTGAATCCTCGTACTGGTTGAAAGAACACGTGGCGGGTTTTGATTCAGTGTCGCTATCCTTTTCAGCGCTGACTGGGCTCTGTGTTATTTCCCCATCCTTCTGTCTGGTGCGATCTGGACTCTTTGTTCGATACACTCGCGATTAGAAGGCTATTGGTCTTCATCCCCAACTAGTTGATCCCGTGACCGTCCACCTTCTAATCCAAATTTCTCTTTCGAAACTCAACCAAATCACTTCAGATTTGTTTCTATAGATGGATCTAGCCTAGTCGAACACATCTATATGGTTAATCAAGTCTTAAATCAAGCCTACATGCATGGAGAATCAAATTAAGCTTGGATTGGAGGGAGAGTTCAATGCATTTGTCTAAGAGGTGAGGCCTCAATCAGATGCTTTCATAAGCTTCAGAAGACTCCGATAAACCTCCAGGAAGTGTTGTTGGGCGTTGGTGAACTGTCCAAGTAGGAGTTCGATCAGATTGATATGGAGGCTCTCATGGAATTTTAAGCTAGAGATGCTCTGTGATGGGGCTTTGGTTGAGAATCAACTTCTTTTGATCTTGTGATAGTGTGAATGAAGTTAATTTAGATTTGGTGCAGTGTGGAGCTGTGGTGGAGTTTATCCTGGTTTCAATTGAAAATTCAATGGAGAAATTAGCCTTGGATAGTGGGAGTTAGGGCTGGAGGATGGTGGGGATAACTTCTTTGGCTTGTGGGAATAGTTTGGGATAATTTTGACAGATTTTGGTTAAGGTTTGATGCATCATTCACTTTGTCCATGGAGGGTGGTTTTTCTTATAGCCATGGTCATGGCTATCCTCTAGGCAAGCTGTAGTTACAGATAGGCCGCTTAGGTGAAGGGAAGGAGAGTTCTAGTGGCCAATCAGGTTGAGCCAACTCAGGGGGTTTCAATTTTTGGTTTTTGGCTATTTGGGTCCTTTCAGGCTGGTTGTTTTATGGCAGTTGGGTGGTTGGCCGGCCAGAGTTAGGTCACCTCTGTGTTCAGGTGAGCCAGGGAGGTTGAGTGGTGGAGTCAATTTGGGTTAATGGTGGCTCCAAGGTGAAGATTCAATGGGAATTTGAAGTTTGGATAATATGGCTAGTTTGGGTTTAACCCCTTGGTTACTTGGCTAAATCAGGAACCAAAGTGGTTAAGGCAGCTCTTAAGATCCTTAAGTAGGTTTAGGTGAGGTCAAATGACAGGTTTGGGGGTTTGGACAAGAGTTTAAATGTTTTATGAAGGGTAAGTTCTAGTGGAGAGGGGAAGAGAGAGTGGTCCCCTCCACTTACCAAATTTGGAGAATTGACTTTAGGATGGCCATGGAAGGCTCCATGAGTCATGGTTATGAAGCATGATGTCATGGGAAAGTTTCAAGCAAAATGAATTTCTTATTTTATGAATTTTCAAAGGAAAATGCCAACATGTCCAATTTGGGTAAGGTTTCATGTACATGCATGGTATGCTTGGTATGTTGCCATGATTGAATGTTTTAAATGTTATGGGATGATGAAGAAAGGATTAATTTTCATGTGGGCTCAAATTGAGTCTTTAAAATTAATGACATGGGCTTTTGAAAATGCATAAGGGTATATGCCTTTTAGTATGCATGAGATGATTTTGATTTTTTGAAATTGATTATGGGTTGATCAAATTGAATTAGTATTGATTGAAATTGGATTTAGGCATGTTTAAATTGGGGTATTTGGTTTAGGGTATTTTGATTGATCATGAAGTACAATTTGAGAAATTTGGGATTTTATGTCAAAATTGGGGTATTTGGTTTTGGGTTGGATTTGGGCTTGCAAATGGCTTCAATTGGGTTTGATTTTGTTTCAATTAGTTGTGGGTATATTGGATTTTGATTGGGGTATGAAATTGAGGGATATTGGATTGATTATGAAGTCATATTTGGTGGATTTTGAATTTTGGGGCAAAATTGAGGATTTTAGTTTAAAAGTAAAATTAGGGTTTGGGTTCGTTCAATTGGGCTTCAAATTGGTTTCATTGAGATTAGGTATGTTGAATTATGGTTTAGAATTTAAATTGGGGAAATTTAGGATCAATTTGGTGAAAATTGGAGTTGATTTGGGGATTTGGCAATTTGGGGGTAAAATTAGGATTTTGGTCAAAATTGGTCAATTTGGTCAAATTTGGCAAATTTAGGACAATTAGGTGATGTGAGGAAGTTTCAAATGATTTTTAGGATTGAATTGGGTGAAACTTGAATTTTTGCAATTTTGGGGGTATTTTGGCAATTTGGTTAATTTTGGAAGGTTTTGGTGATTTTGGGCCAATAGTTAGTTTAAAATGATTTTGGTAAGGTTTTGGTAAATTTTTGAGAATTTTGGTTTGAAAATTAGGATTTATAATGGAATTAGGGTTTAGGGGTATTTGACCGTGGGCTTAGCTATGTCTAACCACTTTGGGGCCAAGCTTAGCCAAATGTTAAGCTATTTATGAACCTTCACATATTGATCCTACTCATCTAAACCAAAGACCAGAGGCTTGGGACCATCCATGTGAGTTTCCTAAAGGGGTAGAGAGAAATTAGTTTAGGGTTTTAGAATAAGTGGAGAATTCAAAGGATTAGGGGTATGTGTTCAAGACCAAGCCCTAGTCATCCAGAGTTGCCCTAAGTTCAATCATTCCTATGGGAACTCATCTTTGGATCTCCACATGTTGGTTTTTAACCTTCCAAGTGGTTTGGAGGTTTGTAACCATCTATGTAGGGTTTCAAGAAGAGTTAGAAAGTGGTTTAAATTTCTAGGTGGTGGGCTTCATCTCTAGTCCTTTAAGATAATCAAGGGAAAACTATATGGCTAGATCCGAACTACTAAGAGGAAGTTTAGATCTCACAAAAAATGAGGTCAACAATGCATTGGCGCCTACGTTAATAAGTAGAAAAATATGGTATTTCTGATTTATTTAATTTCAGAAACTTTAGAAAATCATAACTTGATGTAGAAAAGTGATAAAAATAAAATAAAAAACCCTTAATGCTTAGTAAACAGAGGAGAATATTATGAACTAAAAATAAAAAATATTTGTCATGTAATTTATTTTAAATAAATTAAATACTCCAGAAGGTAATTAAATAATTACTAAGTAAATACATTGCCAAAATTAATTAGAATTTAGGGATCCATTTTTAATGAGAATGGGGAGCTTCCCTGATTTTCCATGGTCAAAAGATATGTCTATGATCAAAAGCCCTAATTTTTAAATTATTAAGCATTATTTTGCTTTAAAAAATTATAAAAATTAAAATATTTGTCAGAAATTATAAAAATGAGATTAGTAGGTTCACTGTGGTCAGAGGAACTTAGAAAAAATAAAAATGAAATTTTAAAGATTCAAAACATACTTTTCTATTTTAAAATTAAGAAAAATATCAAAATTTTGAAAAATACAAAATAATTCAAATGGTCACCAAATTGAGCCAAATTGAAGCTCACAGCTTCATGTGGCTCCTGTAAAATCTTAAGGTCATTAAAATTGTTTTTGATATATAAATCAATTTTATAAGTAAATATGAATTTGTGCTTAAAATAATTATACAAATTAAAATAAGAATCAGAAAAAAAACAAAAATTGGTTTGGAGTGTTCCTTAAGACCACATGAACCTAAGAAAAATAAATTTGAGATTAAAATAAATAGTTCATTTTTAGGCTATTTTCTAATTTTTTTAAATAATTAAAATGATGAAAAATCATAAAAAAATTAAAATACACCAAAAATGTCAAAAATGACTCGTTGCTCATTTTGAGACCATTAAAAATATTTTTCCTAATCTTCTAAATATAGTTATGTATTTTAAAGGCTAAAAATGTATTTTCCATAATTTTTGCTTAAAATAATTACAATAAATACAAAAAAATCACAAAACATCACAAAATTTGTTTCTTTGAGTTCTCTGGACTCAGAAGGATTAAAAAATAAAAAATAAAAAATAATTTTTAGAATAAAAAATATAATTTTCATTTAATTAATCCCTAAAATCAACCAATAATTATAAAAATAAAAATATAATGCGAAAATTCACAAAAAATATTCTTAAAGGTCCTCTGACCTAGATGAATCTTCAATAATTTTCTTAAGAACAGAAACTTTACTTTGATTGATTAAATGAATTAACATTGAAAATTCTTATTTTTGGATTAAAATAATTATATAAATTAAAATAAAGATAGTGAAATCATAATTCTTTCTCTGGTATTTCAATTAACCCATGAGAGATACGTCGACAAAATTTTCAACTTTAGAAATTAATTTAAAAGATTTATGAAGATAGGAGGCCTACGGACAAAATTGTAATTTCCACCCTCTCACCACTAATTAAAATTTATGATGGGTTAAAAAGCTCAAGGGATAATATTTTGATCATAAACAATATTCTAGGGTGATTGAAACATGAGGGTAATAGGTAGAAACCAATTAACTTCCACTTTTAGAAAAGAATGGTAGAATTAAAATTATCCAATTATTAAGTCTTGGAAGAATAAATCAATTTGAATGATCTAGATGTTTGGGGTATGAGTTAGGAAGTTAAAATTCACCAACCTGGAACCCTATACCAATGGTTGAGTTATAGGGTGATCTCACAATATGAATCAAACATTCTTAATATAACTTTTCCTAAATTGCATATTTACCCCCAATGTCTTTTAAGTTGTTTAGTGAGCTAAGTTTAATCTAAATTACTTGAGGGTTAGTTGGATGATAATCCATAATTAATCTCCCTCAAACACTATAGGCTCAAGCTTACTTGTCCACTCTCTCATGGGTTAATTGAGATATAACATTGAGCATAACCTAAACATTAAACCCAGATAAATGATTTAGCAACATAATAAGTTCAAATGAACTAGAAATGATTCAAAAGATGTTAAAAGTTGTTTGGGGTCGCATCTCGAATACTTTTATACTCTTTTGAACATTTTGAAGGACAATTGGACCTATTAAGTCTCTGCTCAAGAAAATCATCCTTAAATAAGGTCCCATAAAGTTATGTCGTGGGACCCGTTAATTCACCTAAATAAATAGAAATAGTCTAAACAAATTATCCCACATTATAACCCAATGCTCAAGGAATGGGGTCTTCTCTAAGGTATTCAAGTTTTTGTGAGCAATTGGGGATATTTATTTTTTCTACATATGGATAATCATACTTGTATAAGTCCGAGGGTTAGGTGACTAGAGTGATGACTGCTTATGTATGCTAAACGAGGGATACGAGGGATAATTAAGATAGTATCTCCTACCTTAAGGACCATCGATAAGGGGAGAGGACAAAGACCGATGATACTATTCGCCAGCACTTGGTGAGATTATTGCCCCCGACATAATCTTAGTCTGATTATGGTAGTTAACCTGTGGACTGCACTACTTTGCAAAAATGTTTTAAGCAAAAGTTCTCTTTGCAACAAAAAAAACATATGTATACCTTTTGCTTGTTAAAGAAAACTATGAATGCATTGAAATCTAATTGAAACAAATGATACAGATTTGTAAAGGTTCATGTTTAATTACTTGGATCGAGGTTATGACTGCCCTTCATAGATTGATGAGTTGGTAGCTCTCATCCAACGTTGGGATGCACACATTCTAGCTCTGAGGCCCCACCTTTACCGATGTCTTATGCTTAGTCTTGATTTTCCATATGAGACCATAAGATTTCTTTTACCTACTTTTGTTTTATCACATTTTGTTTTTTGACTTCTTCATACTGGATTTTTTTGCTTACCTTTTCCTACAATTTATTTAATTTCCCTATAAATTTTACCATGTTTTATGGACTAATCATGCAACGGTAGTAGAAGCTCGGATACACATTTATTTTATGTATCACAGTTTTCTTTTATTCACTTTACTACATTTTACTTTTCAACACCTTTTATTTACTTGCAATTTACTTACTCTGCATGCAAAACTGAAAATCAAAACCAAAACAAAAACCAAAACCAAGAACAAAATCAAAACTAAAACAAAATTGAGACACAAAACCAAAACAACAACTACAACAACAAAACTTGGCATACACACTGCAAAGCTATAAACCCTAAACTTTTAAACTAAGGAACTACTACAACTACAACAAGGAGTTGGAGCAAACATTGTGAGTAGCATGACGAAGGCATGCAGAAGAACATCTCCGAGAGAGCAAACATGTCTACAACGTCAAACATTTTTTTAGAATTAAATAGCAAACCATAGGACTTCAAAGTTATTTACCCAATGTAACATAAATTCTCACCTTATCTTTTAGGCCTTTGCATAACCATGTTATGCAACATAAGCCCAAACTTGTCTTAGGATTCTGAGGTTGTCGTTTGGTATGAGGTAAACCCTCCTATCTTCTAGGCTATTTGTATGATTGGTATCATGCAAATGTAAGTCCTATATAATAAAATTGAAAGGATGAAACATTAATAATAATCTCTTTCCAAAATTGAAGCCAAACCATAAGATAATTTGGGAAGTCACCGAGGTTCTCCTCATGATCCGTAACATTCTCTACTTTTTCTTCAATTGGATTCTATAAAAAATGTTCCCATTTTATACTTTCCCATTTGAATTTCCTATGTCCGACATTGAAATCCCTAAACTTTGAAATTCATGAAGATAGTACTTCTGATCTAAATTGATAATTTTCTTAAGTGACTTTGGTTGTCTAAGATGTAATTAACTATAAGGGTTTGCTCTTATAATAAACTTTAAGAACCCAACTTAATATAAACCCTGCTTAATTTTTAATATTAAGTTGGGAAACCTGTCGGTCAACATAAAGGTTTCACAGACTAAAACATGTGTCATAATTTTTTTAGTTTATTTAAGCAATCCTCACTAGCAAGCAATGTGTCTGTTCTTCGGGATAGATGCAATACTTACGGTGTAGTGCTCGTTTATTTAAACTATTAAATATATGAGATCGGTTCGGTCTTCTATTTTTAAATTAAAATATTACTTTTCAAAATTATATATATATCTATTAAATTAAATATTTCAAGGTGAGCGGTGGGATTCCCATTCCGGCAACCGACACCTTCCAGTTTGGTGACCGACACCAATATCCACCAATTTATGCCACAGATCCATTTTTAAAGCATGATTACAGCTTACATACGCAATGGTAACCCAACCACTTAACATCTCTATCTCAAATTGCACATGTAAGAATTGAGGGTCATCCCTCATCACCTTCATTTAGATTTCTTTCCTCCAGAAAAGCCAAAATTTATTATTAATATTGAATACAAAGTTGACGTTTATCAATTTCTTGACAGTTTAATTTCTATTAGAAAGAGCCAAAGGTTCCAAGATAGTAAATACCAATAATTTATGGATCCTAATAAGTTGTTTCAACCTATCAAAGGAACTAGGATCTACAACTCCCATAGTGTTCTAGTTCATCATACTAATTATGATGTGCGTTCATACTCCTAGTAGTTCTAGGAGGGGTGTTGGCACGTTCCCCATTTGAATAGGAGTAGTGATCACTATGTAAAATGTTGCTAATCTCGAGGTTACTCATTTCCTATTTTTCCCTTCTTTTCCTCCTAGCTTTATGGATAGTCCATTCCTCCTCCAATTCAGCCCTTGCATTCGTCAAACCCTCATCCTAGGATTGGGTTCAGTTCTACTATCTCTTCTATCTGGATAAAGCATGGCCTCAGGAACATAGTTCCCTGGGGCTCTAAGAGCATCATCATTCTCCTGCAATTCCGCCTCCAAGCTATTTATATTTATGTTGCTACCAATTTCTAGCAAAGTACCAGCCTCTGCCTCAGTTGCCCCTTCCACCCTCTCCTCAATGTTATATCGATTATCATCAAAGTATCCATTTCCCCCAACCCAACTGCCTTGAATCCCTCTATGAACTCGCTAACAATTTTCTATAAATTATCATTCTCCATCCTATTGTGGATGTGAGTTAATTTTCTTTTAAATTCTGGATGTAATATGTAACAATTCTCTACAAGATGGTCGAACATCCTACAGTTTCCACAGTAGTGAGGATTCTGGTCTACTATAACCCTCCGCCAGTACCCATTATGTGCCGACCATATCCAAATTTCATTAGCAACGTATATTTTCATGCCAAGCGTTAGTGTATATATTCATGCCAAGTATTCATGCTTAAGGTTTTATGTATTCAATGCTAAATTTCCACATGTTAGTGTATGTTTCCATGCCAAATATCCATATTTGTGGCTTTATGCTTTCCATGTTAAATTTGCAAGTGCTATTGTATGTTTCCATGCCAAATATACACACTCGTGGCATTATGTTATCCATGCTAATTATTTTTCAAATTTTCATATAGGCCACCAGAAACTTGCTATCTACAAATCAACTACCCTCTTTCATCCATTTTTCAAATTTTCACTTAAATATCAAAATTCACGGTAAAACCCAACCCATTATTTTCTTTTTTAAGAAATTTTCTTTATCATCATTAGTTTGAGCGAATAAAGCCTCTACTAACTCCTCCAATATCATGGTACATAAAACTAAAAGTTTCCTTAACTTATGTTACTAATACCAACGCACTCAGTAAATAATATATAACATTATCAAACACATCTTAACTTGCCATACCTTAGAGGAAACAAAAGTCCTTCTTGGCCAAGGCGGTGAAAGGTTGAAAACGACCATCTATGTTAGAAATGAATATCATAAGGAGCACGAGCTTTTCCTTAAAATAATGCATTTCCATAAGACTTTTTGGAAATTCCATATCCATAATGGTTTAAACTTATTTTAGTTTATTTCTACACCCCTAAGATTGATAATAAAGCGTAAAAGATTTAAGAAGATATACCAAATGTGCATCAATATTAAGTTTAAAAAAATATACTCACATTCAAATTTTTTAGCATAAAATGTATCATTGATGATAAAAGGTCACCATTAAAAAAATATAAAACATAATAATTTATTTATGACTTTATTAAGGTATAATATCATAAAGATAGTTCTCCAAAAAATAATCTCTAGCAAAGCTAATGTAAATAATAATTTAAAAGAATTTAACATTAAAAAAATTAGATATAATTACATATATACCAATCAATATTTATGTATTTCAATTTTTACAAAAAAAGTTATTTTATTTTTAATTTAGAAATGTGTATTTTCTTTCTTAAAAGTTTAAATGATGATATATTTGCTTTTCTATAATTGATTTGGGTGGTGAAGTAAATATATAAGAATTCGGGGGTATGTATGTAAGTATATCCTGAATCGTCTTAGAACCTTCAAGAAAGGCCTGCCTGGACGGCTCAACGCCGTCGAGGTACAGAGCGAAGTTGGCTAGGCGAGAGAGAGAGAGAGCTATGGCGAAAGCGTTGGCTGTGGCGAGGGTAGGATTCCGGCGGTTGTTATCCATCTCCGCCTTCACTCCTCCTCCTCCCACAACCGTCCCGCCGCCGGCAGAGCCCTCACCAAACCTTTTCGTGTCGGGCAAGTGCAAATCTCTGTACTCTTCCTTTCTATTTTGAATTATTGCTTACCTCTTTTTTTGTTAAAAATGCATTCTTCATACGTCTTTAGATGCCCAAATAAAACTTCCCTGAAAAATTCTTAGTTATTTGTAAGCGATTTTTTATGATGACATTCGAAATAAGAAGAAACAATCAGTACATTGCATGCGATAACTCACATATCTGGTGTCGGCCTGGAAAAAAACTAAGCGATTTTTCTATTGTTTGGCCGGATAATGAGAGTTCATTCCACCTTTTTGAGGTATGTTCGGTTGAAGATCGCCTGGAGCCTCTGATTGAAGAGCCACAACCAGTTCCTGATTTTACATGAAAATGGAAATACAGATAATTTAAAAGAGTTTCATAAGTAATCTCAGTAGTAAACCCAAATTGTGGAAATTTACTTGGCACGCTAGCTGATAAGTCTGCAGCTGCTACATTGTATTCTCCTCCGCTTTAGAAGAAATAGAGTCGAGTTCTTGCACAGTTTAAGTATATGGTTGATGTTATTCGTAGATATTAACAATGTTGAATGGTGGAAAAATGTTCAAATTTTGCGATAAAGCAACAACATAGGCATTTTCATTGATCTCTTGTGTAATAGGGAAGGGACCGAGTTTTAGCTTCTTGTATCGGGGATGTGAAATCAGTAGCTAAATTATCAACAACTTTGCTTTGAGGTTTAGGAAGAATGATGATGTCCCGAGTAAGCAATGTGGATAGATGTATCATGAAACTATAAGCAAATTCGGCTTCACTTAATACTTCATTCTATTTTTTAGGTTGTTCACTTGCTCAACACTGCACCATATTATTTAGAGTCTATTAAAACATTTGTTTGCCCGTCTGTGGAGTTGCTAAAGTGAGCTCATTCCGGGGTTTCTATGTGCTCATTTTCATAACTCTTGCCAAAAGAAACTCATGAACTTGAATTTTTTTATCCGAATTTAAACTCTTTGGTAATCCATAGAGAAAGATGATGCTCCTAAAGAATATTCAAGCAATGTTAAGAGCATCAAATGCTTTTTTGTATGTGATTTTTTTAGAATTGATCCATTACAATCATGGTAGAGTGAACTCCTTTTTTAGTCTTTGGTAAGCCGAGATTGAATTCTGTACTTCAACTTTCATAAATTGTTTCTGGAATAGTAGAGGTAGATACAAATAGGTGTTTTGTGAAGTTCCTTTATAAGTTTGACATGTAGCTTAATGTTTAATAGATCAAAACAAATCTATGTGGAGCTTTGGCAAGAAGAAATGTGTATGCAATTTAGATTGCATCAACAAGGAATTGAGATTGCATCAACTTGACATAAAATAATGCTTTCCTGAATGGGGATCTGGAAGAGGAAGTCATGAAGATACCATCAGGACTTGAAAATGATTACAACAAACACCTTGTATGCAATTAAGAAAGTTTCGCTATGGGCTTAAACAATCACCAAAGGCGCGGTTTGAAAGTTTTGCTAAAATTATGAAATCCAATAGATATTTTCAAAGTCAAGTTGATCAATGATATTTGCTTAAATTCTTAAAATCAGAGATGTCTAGTCGCTGAGTTTGAAATTAAGTACTTGTGAAACGTGACATATTTTCTAGGTATTAAGATAGCAAGGTCCAAGAAAAAGATTATTGTATCACTGAGGAAATACATCTTAGATTTGTCAAGGAAAATGGATGATTGGATGCAAACCCACTGATATTCCAATGGAACTTAACATGAAGCGTAACAGAGAGAAAAAATATATTTGTGACTAAGGAAAGATACAAATAATTGGTAAGAAAACTCATTTATTTGTCATATATTAGACCAGATATTGCATACTTTATCAATATTGTGAGCCGAAACATGAATTATGCAAATGAAGAGCATTTGGAGATGGTTTACATGATTCTAAGGTTTCTCAAGAAAACTCCTAGTTATAGATTAATTTTTTAGAAAACCTATAACGGAGAAGTGGAAGTCTATAATGATGCTAGTTGGCGAGAGAAGTCACCAACAGAAGATCCACCACATGTTATTGCTTATATGTATGGGAAAGTCTGGTTATATGGAGAAGTAAGAAGCAATCTATTGTTTCGGGAAGCTGTGCGGAATTGGTGTATAGGATACTTGCTTTAGGGATCTATGAATGGATCTGGATTCAGCAACTGTTAAGGGGAATGGGTTGTTCTTCCAATAGACCTCAATAGATGTTTTGTGACAGTCAAACAGTTATTAGTATTGCCGAGAATCTTGTGCATCATGACAGGATCATCCATATTGAAATTGATAGACACTTCATCTCTGAAAAGTTCATTGGTGGAGTTATACAACTAAGCTACATCCCGATGCACCAAAAAATTGTTGATGTCTATCAAAGCTCTTCCTTTCGGCACCTCAAAATTCAATACCAAGCTCGGTCTCTACAACATCTAAGACCCTGCTTAGAGAGGTGGTATGGAAATCTAAGATGTCTTTTTCCATATTTACCTCTCATATGGGTCGACCACTACCTCCAAATCTTGGAGAATTTGATTAGGATTATCTTAGGAAATCTTTGAGTGGTTTATTTCCTTCCTATTTAATGTTTTTCTTTTTTTTTTTAAGAATTATTTCCTTCCCTAATTTAGGTGAGATATGTTTGGTGAGTTTCTAAGATTATATTGAATTCATTTATAACTTATCCTGAATTGAGCCTTCTATGCTTTCAATATATCTAGCTACGAACTGCTGATAAATCACATTGAGATTTCTTTTAGCACTCAATTGATAAAATTCTTCTATTTAAGCACTTACAGTTCTATATTTCTGCATATGTTATTGGTATTGTAGATAGTGCATATGTTTGTAATCAGTGGGAAGTGGCTTTGCATCAAATGTTTCATCCTTGCTCAGCTCTTTACCCTTCGGCTGCCTTCATGCTAGCAGTCGTTAACCAGTTGCAACCACCACATTCCAGTCTCAACCTTTGGTCTGTCGACTGCATGCTTCACTTATTTTATCGGTGAGATCTACATATACTCAAAGAGGGCATCAACAAATTGTTGCAAGTCCAACTAGTCCTCTATATGTAAATAGGCGTCAAAGTAAGGGATATCTAGCTTAACCTTGTAGTCTGCTCCACACATTTGATGAGGTGGGGGCTGTGGCCAGCAATATTTATCATTTTCAGATTTAAAATCTATAACATCAGGTCACAATGAGGCAATAGCTGATAATCCTCAAGTTCAGTAGTGCGGTATGGTTTATTTGCTCAGTTCGTATGGGTCTTCTTGGTTCTCGACTGGGCAGAATCGGATTCCCCTTTGTTGATGTCATTGTTAGTATGATTTCCGTTTGGGGATTGTCATTACTTATGGAGGATCTAAATTCTCACCCTACCTCCACAACAAACTATTGGAAGACTGCGTCCGGCAATTTAACTTGTAGGTGAGAGTGAAAAATGCCTCATGCACCATTTCCCAATCACGATCATAGTCATTGATGTCTTGTTTGCTGGAGTCTGCAATGACTCTGATACCAAGCTGATGTATCCCAAGTCAAACCAAAGAGGAAATTTAAGGAAGGGAAGAAGAGGATAACATGGAATAATTTATGTAGAGATTTGGTGTTATATCAAAATTATTAATGGCCCCTTATCTTTCCACTGCTATATGTATATCTAAACCTAAGAAGTACAACTTAAAAGTTTAATAACTAACCTCAGTAATAAGCCCAAATATTAGAAATAGACTTGGGGGGCTAGCTGATAAGTCTGCAGGTTCTACACCATATTATTAGAAACCTTAAAATTGTAGAACATATTGACTTGAATAAATATCTCAAATCATTCTTTTAAAAAGATTTCTTTTTAGTGCCATTCTTGGCGCTTAATTTGGCATTCATACTGCGGTCGGATCCTTCTTCATGTTAAATGGTGCCATTATTTTTGGTTTGTATTTATTCTTACCATCCGAAAAAGAATTTTGCAAAATAGTTTTGACTTTCTTAGTTGCATGGTTTTGATTATTGGTGATCTTTAACTTAAACGTCTGCTCTTTGAGCAAAGGATGTTATTTGCTGTTTGGTGTACTTATGATTTATGGAATGAGGTGGTATGGCTGTAGCTTATTCCGTCCATTAAAAAGCAAGTTGGTGATATATAGCCCCAACTTAAATTAATATCCTCTTTCATTCCAGTAAAAAGGTGGCAGTGTTATTAAGGTCTTCGTCTCTTTTTCTATCAATTGAGAGGTGTGTGTGTGCACGCATCAATTTTATGTTCTAGTTTGAACAGCCGGGCAGATATGATTTGGAATTTAGTAATAGTGAAAGTTAATTGTTTTATGAGAGTGGGAATTTGGTTATGGTATTTTCATCAGCTATAGTTTTCCTAAAGGTTGATATTTCAAGGTCATTGGATTTATTCTCTCTTTCAATTAAGAGATAGTTCAATAAGTGATATATTGATTCTAAGTCACCTTTATTAGTTTGTCATTTTCTAGTCATCATATGAAGATGTGACTCAAGATTATGATGAAGTTATTGTGTGGATCAAGTGACAAAATAGATGGCTCCCATGCCCTTACATCCTAGAATACATGCTATTGAAATATTATTTCAAATATTTTTTGAGTGGTTGGAGAAGTGGAATTCTTTTATTGTATATATGCAAAAATTGGAAAGTTTGGTTTAAGAAATTTTTATATTACTCAGAACTGAAATTTTGGTTTATCAGTGCCACCTGGAATGAAATCACTCAGAACTGAAATTCAATTTTGGAGGATTAGGAGAATGATTTCTCTAAATTGAGGATATGAATTTTGGTTAGACATCATATTAACAGTTTATCGTTTGGGCTTTAACTGTGTCATCATTTACATAATTTATTTCTTGGATCAAAGGATTCAAAGGGGTTGAGATCCTAGGAAGTTTTATTTCTCTTTGAGTATTAAATCTTATTTCTACATCCTCTTTGGAAGTTTGAACTATTTGATTGGCTTCTTAGGCTTCGTTTGGGGCCGCTTTTTTCACGAGGCGCGGCACCAAGCTGCAAAAAATTTTTGTTTGGCTACCTGCTTCACGGCCGTTCGGCGTTGAAGCGGGCGAAAAGCCGGCCGCGGAATCGACCCCGCGGCCCCAGCTTTCACCTCGCTAAAATTCAAAATTTCCCTCGTTCGCGAGGAGTTCAGTCCCGAGCCTCATCATCCAGGAATCGAAGCGTCTTACCGCTCCTTCTTCGAAATCGTGCAGTCTCGCCATCTCTACAGGAAGCACGCGCCTTCTGCTTCGTCGCCATCGCACCTTCTGCTTCGTCACCATCGCACCTTCTGCTTGGAAATCTGGTAAACATAACATATTTTTTCCTCTTACCAGAGTCTTCTACTTATATTTGATTGCATCCTCTCCACTTTAGATTTCTCCATTGCAAATAAATCTTAATCTACCAATTTTTTTTTACGCTATCCAACTGCTTAAGCGAATTTGGTATCCTAGAAGTGCTTGCCTATGTATAAAATAAAGTTAGAGGTTGATATTTGAGTAAAGTTGAACCAGTGGAGAACTCCATTAAACTCCATTTGGTATATCAACCGTGAAAGGGAGAACTCCAATAGTTCGAATTTTCTGAAGGCTTCCTTCAAATTCAACTTCTCCTAATGAAATATGCAAAAAAATCCAATGAGAACATAGGTTTTTGCTATAGTCCTTGAAATGTAGTGGAGCTCATATTAATTGAACTTGAAGGCCGGCTGAATGCTTGGTTTTAGTAAGATGGTTCACAAAGCTTAAAAATTAACCACAAATATATGTTAACTTTGGAAACAAGGTCAAAGTCTTCTTGTCGTATATTAAATTTATGCCTATCACAATTCTGTTAAGCACAACATTACAAAATATGGGCAAAATGGTCATTTTTCCATTAACAGCCGTCTCACATCTGTTTTCACACAATGCCCAAACAACAAGCCTAACTTCCCCACGATAGATTTTACTGAGAGTAAGCACATTCATACTGAGAAGTTAAAAGTTCACAGCCTTCGCCAAACAGAGCCTTAATTGACTGTTAGTCTTGGTGGGACAACATTATAAATAGTTCAATAATAAGAAAATGTTATTTCATTCTACTTAAAGACTATGTTGGCTGTTATGTGTGAAGCTAAAAGATTGGCTTAAACTAAATTAGTGGGATTCAATCATGATTTCAAAAGGCAATCAAGGTGCATCTCAATTTGATTCGCTCACAAAACACATGGAGGCCTATGCCTCAATATTGTCGGTTAGATTTGCGCCTTTTTTAAAAATGGCATATTTCTCGAGACGCTTGAAGTGCGTGTCTCATTGAGTGAATGTAATAATAGTTATTTTAATATGATATGTTTAATATAATATATTTTATTTATATATATATATATATATATATATATATATATATATATATACATATGTATATATACATATATACATATGTATACATATATATATATACATATATATGAGTTGCGTCACTCGAACTGTTGGTAGAACGATCTCGCTCATCGGTTGCAGTCCCCTCGAGTTCGGGAGTTCGAATCTCCTCCTGCGCGAGTTGTCCGCTATATGGAGGTGGTACTCGAATTGGTTGGCTCACGGTTTTCAATCCTGGACTAGCGGGGTTGCAAGCCCAAGGGTTTGGTTGGCGGTTCCGCATATATATATATGTATATATATATATATATATATATATATAATCGGATCAGCCATTCCTATGTGACTCTAGATTTTGGTCGAGCGTCTCGTTTGTGCATGGTTATGCAAGGTTAGTTGAGAGTTGTAGCTGAGCATGTTATTGTTGAGCGAGAACTTACAAGCTTATCTTCAAGAACTTATGAGTGAGAGAGCTTTCAGGAGTGGCCATCTATGTGTTGATCGGAAGTTTGATTGTGTAGATAATTTTTTCTTATATAAAAATATAAAAAGTAAAAATAAAATATAATGATTGAAGAAAAGTTTGAAGATACTGCTGTGAGTAAAGTTGAGGATGATAATTTTTTTTTATATGATGACTCTTCTAGAGATGCTGAAAGTGAGAATGAGATCATTATAGATCTTGATCATAACAACTTGTTTAAATTTTGAGTGAGTACTTATTTTGAATCACATTTCAATTTTTTCATTTTACATTAGCAATTAAGATTGATATTTGTTTTGTTTTTTTATTATATCATTTTTTTGATTCATTTGATTATGATTATAAACTAAATAAATAAGTCGATGCTTTATGACATATTAATAATCCTTAATTTATGAGCTTTTTATTTTTCTGGTTCGAGATTTACAATTTGATTCGCTCCAAGGCTTATATCTCGGCTCACTTATGCCTTGCCTCGTCAATAAACCCAATATAGTTCTCGATTTCATTTTCTTAAACCTTGGATTTAATGGTTTCATTATTTTTAATAAATTGGGATATAAGCTATTCATAACATGGAAGTGAATACAGAATAATAGGGTTATGATTGTTGATCCGAATTAAAAATTATGACCATTTAAATTAAGTTAAAATTTAGTAACTTAAAATAGTATAACAACTGAAAACGATTACGTAAGACTTAAGAATTTATTAAAATATATTGATTTGTAGTATATGCTGTTTTTCGTAACTCTAATAAGTGATTGTGCCCAGTTTAATGGTCGGCTCCTAATTTAAAGGCTAAGTGAACTAATATTATTTGGATGTATTTATAATTTCGTATAAAGGTTCAGGGGTGGATCCTGCCTCTTTTTTGATGGGGGCATACTTATTATATTAAACAAATCCAAAAAAATAAAATGAATAAAATAATTCAAAATAAAGTTTTGTATTCCATTATCAATGATAAAATGAAATATATTACAAACTTTTTAGTCTTTTTTACATATTTTAATAAGATTGTATAACCACTTCATTTAGAATCAAATAAAAGATTTCTTTTTCAGTATATGGAACGAGACAGTCACTAAGCAAATCATCACCCATTCAAATACATAATCAAGTTTTGACAATTTTCATTGCAGAGAATGCTCTTTCAACTGTAGCAGTAACAAATTGTAAAGTTAATGCCAGGATAACAATTCTATAAACTAGAGGGTACACAAAATCATTATTTTTGTGAATCAATTGTTTTGCAAGTTTAGCAATACCATTAAAAGATGAAAAATCAATACTACTACGCATATTAATAATATAAGTTGGATAATTAATGCTCAAACAGCATAAACTCAACAATAGATAAATCATATGGATATAATTCTACAAGGCGGATCAATTTTCTCTTATAAAAAATAGAGAATAAATCACTTGGGATTAAACATGTCACACAAAGAAGTAGCTCAATATTTGTTTTAGATAAATGATTGTTCAACTCTTGAATTTTCATATCGATTACAGTATAAAACAACTCAATACGATAATAATGTAAATTTGTCATTTTTTCACCTCTACTTGTTGATCGATGATTAGCCTTGAAAATATAGTTTATCTCTGAAATATCAATTTCAACAATATTATAAAAACGAGACACTAATCCAATAAAGAATTTCATACATTCTCTCTCATCATCTGTAATCATTGTTTGAATATTTGCTCTAATTTCATTGCATTCTCATTATCTTGATCTTTTCTTTGTAAGGATTGTGATAATTCATTTGTAATACCTATAATATCAATCATTAAATGCATTGTAAAGATAAAGCATTGTAAATATAAAGTCAAAAAATTTCATTGCACTAAGTAAAACATGTATCTCATCATCATTTACAATCTCAAGTACTTCAATTACACATGCATATATTTTTGTGAGACTATTAACGTATGAAAATGTGACTTCTAACGGTTTTCACCAGCTCGTTGCAAAGTAGTTTCTTGAATTAAATCACGACCACTAGGTAAACCTCCAGTTTTATGATATAAAAGAATCTTATTATGTTCAATAGTTTTGAGAGCATCACTTCTCTTACAAGAAGCTTTTATTGTATTCAAAATTCTTGAAGTAAACTCACAAAGATGTTTAACTTGCTAATGATTTTTTGCTATTGCTACTAAACATAATTAAAATTGATGGGTAAAACAATGAATATAATATGCATGAGAATTATCTTGAAGAATAAATATTTCTGAGCCATTAAATTTGTCTCGCATATTAGATGCACCATCATAGCCTTAGCCACGTATTCTATGCAAGCATAATGAATGTTTTGTTGATATAGATTCAAGGGTTATCTTAAGAGTAACTAAATTTATTGAGGAAATATGTTTGATACCAATAAATCATTCAATAACATATTCTTTTTTTTTACATATCTCACTGCAACAGCTAGTTGTTCCTTTCTTGATACATTACGTGAGTTATCCACTATAATAGAAAAGTATGAATCACCTATATCTTTCATGATAAGAACGAGAGTCTTACATGTTGCTGCTTAACGAAGTTGTTTTTGAATATTTGGTGAAGCCAACTTTAACTTTTTGCTAACATTATCAAATGTAATTTTTTTTTCTTTACTTAATTATGATTCACAAGGAAATGAAGCAATTTCAAATAATTTTCTTGAGTAATTGAATCAAATGATTCTTCATGGTCACGAAATAATATTCTTTATCGTTAAAGAAATTGAATACAATATAGTAAACATAATTATCGGCCGCTGAATGTGATGGGTCTTTGAGATTTAAATTTAATATATAAGTATATTGATTTTTGAAAATAAAACTTTAAATTTTAAAATATGAGAATGGACGGATCTCATTCGTTTAGCAGTTTGAATGAACGAGCATCATATCACGAGTAACGTATCTATCCCGGCAATCGTACACCCTACTTAACGATATCGCTCGATCGGATAAACTACGTAATTCATACATCCGTTCCGTTCTACGAACCCTATGTGACCGACAAATTCTCCTATTTAATACGAAAAGAATTAAATAGGGTTTATATTACCTGTGTTCATAAAGCTCCCTATAGAGGCAAACCCCTATAATCAATTACCCCTCAAATGACCGAAGTCACCTGAGAGAACTCTCGATTTAGATCATGGGTTTCCATCTTCATGCATTCAAAAGATAAGGGTTTTCAACGAGGCGTGGTAATAGGAAATCCAATAGGTGAAAGATACAAGACTGGAACATTTATTTCCAAAGTAAAAAAAAAGAGAGGTAGAGTCGTCACAGATCTCGAGGAGAACCTTGATGACTTCCCAGACTATCTTAATGTTGGGCTTTAAATTTTGGAAATGCATTTATTTAAGTTTCAATCCTGCCAATTAATTATAGAAATTACATTTACATAATCACCCGATTACGCAAATAACCCTGAAGATAGAGGATTTACGTCGTATCGGACGACGACCTCGGAATCCTAAGCGAATTAGAGGCTTATATCGCACAACAAGTGCATGTAAAGCGCTTAAAAGAACAGTGAGGATTTATGTCGCACTGTAGGCGACTACTTGAATCCCATGACTGTTATTTAGCATCAAAGAATGGTTTTCATTGACGTAGACACGAAGTTCACTGTCGAAGATGGCCGTCGTTGCCTCGAAGCCGTGCTCCGTGCTCCACGTCAGTAGCAGGTTACAGCTTTAGATTTAAAGTTTAAGTTTAAAGTGAATATGAAAATCGTTTCATCTCATTTTTATTATTATCGTTATCATTTTTATCGCAGCGCGAGTGTGTCTTGCGATGTGATACGAGACAGTAATAAAAACGATAAAAACGAGTAAACGAGAATATACTATAGTAAATAACAGGAGGCAAGCATCACAGGCAGATTATGCTAAACAAGATATCATAAAGAAACATGTTACACTAAGCTATGAAAGTACATGCCTACGTAAATAAAACATATTATTGTTGACCTCACTTTTGTCGAGGTTTAGTTTTCCTCCTAGGATTTAGGGTTTTAGCTTTAGGAGCTTTGCCGACGATCTTAGATTCTACAGACTGGACCCACCTCGTCTTGAACGCTCGAAACCACTTCGACACTCTTTCGGAGTCCCGGACGGAGTTCCCGACCTCCAGCTCACAGAGCAGTAGGCTGGAATTAGCGTTAGGACTCAAATCGAGTTCCTATAGGACCACCGGACCTTAGTGATAGCCTCGTGCACATTTTCTGCGCCACCGAGCACAGATCCTCGAACCCGGCCTCGACGTCTTCAAATTCTCCGCGACGGATCAAGATCGTGCGTCGGAACGCCGGAACGAGCGCCATCGACGTCGACTTCGACGAAATCGAATTCGACGCACTTTCGACTCGACCGGTGACGAGTTCTCCGAACGACCTCGGATCGCGAAACGGATCGCGCCATTGCGTCCGGACGTCGAATCCTGTAGAAAAGACTTATAACTCGTCGTGTTCGGAGCGGCGGACTCGCGACGTCAAGATTTGCCGTCCTTTTTTTTATTATTAAATAAAATCTAATTTTCTATTTAAATCCCATTTTTAAACCCTAACCCCACTCTCTCATCCGGTTCGCCTTCTTTTCTCTCGACCCCGAGCCCCTCCTCCTCTCGGTTCCTCGCGCAAAGCTTCGGCCATGGTCCCGATATTCGCCACTTCCCCGGGCTCCGTCCATGACAGGCGCTTTCGGCCTTCCTCGCCTCTACTGGCCGCCTCTTTTCGGCGGCTTTGTCGCCACTCTCTCCCTCTCCCCTTTCTCTTGTCGAGCCTCCCGTAAGTGGTTCGGTTCTCTTCGGCTATTTTCCTCGAGGCCGGCTATAAAAGCCTCTCTCGGGTTAGGGTTTAGGGTTAGCTCTTGTTTTGGCTAGCTGGTATCGTGTGCCGCCATCGCCTCGCTTCTCCCCCTCCCTCTTCTTTTTCTCTCGCTACTTGCGGTTCTCCCCGAGTTGGTCGCTCGGCTTCGAGCTCGGGGCCGTGCCGTTGGGTTCTCGTTGTTGAGTCAGAGGGGCTTGCTAATTTCTCACCGAGGCATGGGCTCCTTTGATTTTAGCTTTTATATTCGAGATTACCTATGTGTCGCTCTCCTTAGGGTGGACATGGTTTTCGTGGTAAAAATGACATACTCTTGCTCTTTTCTCTTCTTTATTCATGCGGCTTCGATGTGAAAATATGAATGGTTTATTTAAATTTATATGCATGTGGAGCTTGTCTTTTGCTCCTTTTAATCCTTCTTTATCAAAAGCATGTTGGGGGGAAAACTTGTGCCGATTCAAGCAAGTTTTATATTTATTTTCATCCGAAATATGCTCGAAGTTCTACATTGGGATATGTCGGAGATATAAAAACGCTTTTGTAGTGCTTCATGTTCATCTACGTTCTAAGTCTCATTTTCGTTCATCGGAAGCTTCGGTTGAAAGCGAGTGCTTTATTTTCATTTTGGGAGAAGCTTCGAAATGTTTTGCCTGGTTTTGTTTTCTCGCTTTTAACCTTTCCCCCACTACTGTCTCTCGATTTTGCCCCTGTGGCTGGACTGTTTTCCCTGTTTGCGATTTTCCTCGATTTTGAATGATGTGAGCCATAGTTTGGCTCATGGTGAGCTTGGTTAAGAGCATTTTTTTTATTTCATGCTAAAGGGAGCTTTGAGGGGTCTGTTGGGGGATTTTTGTTTCTCGCCTTTGGCTCGTACCAATTTTCGATCTTACCCCCCCATATGGAAGGGGTCGATTTGCTTTATCTTGCGATTTTCTCGGATCTTAATTTGCTTTGAGCCTACTTTGGCTCGGTTATGGTCAAACCTCGTTATAATCTCGATTTTAAACTTGGTTTAAGATTTGGTTTCGGCCTTATACGGCCGAAGCTTTCTCTGTTAGCCCCGCGGTTTTCTCGATTTTGGGTTGTTTGGCTTCGCTTGTCCTCGGTCTTTGGGCCGGCTTGCGGCTTGTCGTAGCTCGGATTCGAGGCTCGCTGGACCGTAGGTTCGAGTTGGATTGTGGGGTTTCTGGCGAGTGCTGAAAGGGGCTTCAGTAGCGGCTCTGCCGCACCTGCGTTCGGAGCTCCTCGAGGCCCTCGGGCTCGGCTTCGATGTCGAGCTCGGGTTATGTGAGTAGTTCGTTTGAGGAAGCTTGGCCGCGAGCCTCATTTATTTTTTTTTTACTATCGAAGCTTCGCCGCGAGCCTCTTTATGCGAAGTTCGGAGTAGTGCGAGGACTTCATCTCTTGTTGCTCCTTTGTTGTGATTGTGGTCGTGGGCCTCTCTTTGTTTTGTCTCGCCGAGAGCCTTAATGGGTGCGAGATTGCCCTCCATTTGCTTCGATTAAGATTTTTGAAGGTCGATATCAAAGTTCGATGTATGAGCACGGGTTATGGCAACTACGTGATAAATCGATGTCGAATCGATGGCCTCTGTTTCACGATTGTTCGTGCCCGAAATTTGTAATATGAAATGAAAATCGGAAAGAAAAAAAAAAAGGGAAAAGAAAGAAAAGTGAAAGGGTTAAGTTTTGGAGATTTGTGATAGCACTCCTAGTTTAGTAGTCCGGGTCTAGGACCCGAGCAGTGACTTTCTCTGTCTATCTTTATTTATGATTTTTCCGCTATTTGGGAAAACAGGGAGTGTGTTCTTAGGGGTCTAGTCCTTACCTTCTCCGAGAGTGTTGAGGTGCGCTTTAGTCTTTTTTTTTTATATAGGACATGTAAGGCCGGTTCGGAGTCCGGGTGATTTACTTGTCTTTTCTCTCCTTTTCCTCGACCCTCGTCCCTAGTTCACTCGCTTGTTTGCTTAACCCACACACATACAGGGGACACGTAGGTGTGCATATATAACCTTCTTGGGTTATATATGGGCCATGCAAGCAGCTCTGTAAGTGCGATGGGGACAAGTGATGCGTTGCAAAACGAGAAAAATTACGATTGCTATGTAATCGTGCCGCCTGCTTCGCACTCGCAGAGAAGAGAGCAGAGTCACGGAACTATCTCGACGGTCTCGGGTTTCTACTCAGACGATCTAAAGTTCAGTAGTCTCAATCCTATTAGGTAATTAACTCATGGATCGAAATACTTTAAAACAAAAATACATATGTTTGAAAAATACAAAATTACTTCCACCGCTACACTACTTACCTACTACAAATTGCATTGCATGTAAAACAAAAAAAAATGAAATGTGTGAAAACTTATAAAAGTCCACTATTGGCCATTCGAGTCGGATTAGATCGCTTCACAGAAAGTTGGGATAAGATCAAGACTCAAGTCCGGATATTAAGACAGTCTCGAGTCCGAAACACCACCGTGCTTACTGGACACTTCAGTAGCTTTACTTGTAGGTTTCTTTCGGCATTTTCTCGTAGCTTCCTACTGGTTTTACTTCTGTTTCCTTTTTCTTCGCGATTTTTCCTCGCTTTCTGGCGTTTTCCTTCGTTTTTATCGTTGAGTTTCGTGACTTTACTTTCTGTACTCACCATAAGACTCCTGCTTAGTTAGGTTGTTTTCACTTACTACTTCTACTCCCGCTCTTTAAGATCTGATAAGTCCGTCGCAGGAATAAAAAAAACGATAATAAACAAGAATAAGTACAATGATGATAAAGAAAGCATACTGAGACTCCTAGACGATGACTTTTACTTTCCTTATCGTTATACTGCTTCGCATGTTTTACTTTTCGACGATATACTCCCGTAGCTGTACGCTTACTTTCGATACATATACTCGCTTAAAGCATGTTTCGACAACTTCCGTACTTTCTCCCCGCTCAAGCATGTCTCACCTGTTATAAGACGTTACTTCCCGTATACATTAAGATATCACTCGTTATAAGACGCTACTTCCCGTATACGCAAGACGCTCCTCGTTTATCGCTTTCTTTTCGCCACTTATGTCACTCTCAGCACACACTCACTCGTTACAATAAAAATAAATAAACGACTCGCATGTTCACTCGAACTTAAATCCTAAACTTAAATCGCGATTCCTGCTACTAACGTGAGCTCGGAGCACTGATGGCAAGACGGCCATCTTCTTCAAAGAAACCTCGCGTCGACATCAAGAAAACCCATTCCTTAGCTTTAAACAACAGCTCTTAGTGCTTCGAGGTAGTCCGCCTCGTGCGACATGAACCTCACCTTCTCTTTTAGCCTCAGACACCCCTTCCGTGCAATATAAGCCCTAATCGCTTAGGTTCCGAGGCGTTGTCGCCTTATACGACGTAAACCCTCCCTGTCTTTCGAGTAGTTTAGTATACCAAAGCATTACGCAAACGTAATCCCTATAATTAATTCTACGGGATCGAAATCAAAATAAAATCTCTTTCCAAAATTTAAAACCCAACCTTAGATAGTCTCGGACGTCCTCGAGCGTCCTCCTCGAGATCCGCGACATCCCCTACCCTTCTTCTTCGACTCCGTAAATAATCGTTCCTCCTCGCGCCCTTCACCTATCGGATTTCCTACCTCAAATTTCGTCGAAAACCCTACCTTTCGACTTCGAAGATGAAACTCCGAGATCTAAATCGAGAGCTTCTCGGGTGATTTCGGTCATCCGAGTGTAATTAACTATAGTGACTGCATTTATAGTGAGTTTTAAAGCACTTCGTATAATATAAACCTTATTTAATCTTTTCGTATTAAATAGTGAATTATTTGGTCCACATAAAGGTTCGTGGATCGTAATCTGGATGTCATGAATTTTGTGGTTTATTTGATCGAGACGATATTGTCGAGTAGGGTGTCTATTCTTCGGAATAGATGCGTTACTCGCGATATTACGCTCGTTCATTCAACTGCCAAACGAATGGCATTCGTCCTTTCTCATTCTCATATTTTAAAACTTAAAATGTTATTTTCAAAAATCAATACATATATATAAATTAAATTAAATCCTCAAGCCCAAAGCCCCCTAAAGCGGCCGACAATTATACTAACAGAAGCAGACACTAAGGAAAGTAAAACATACTACGCTAACAGGTATATATGTTGAAAAAGTAAAGCATGTAACGTAGTAGAATGTTAAGAAGTAGCGTATGTTGCAGTCAGTACGCGTAGTTGATCATCTGCAATGAGATTGTTACATGTTTATTATTTTCATTTTATTGTTTCCTGCAGAAAAGACGTCAGCATCAAAATAAAGCAAGAGTGAACGTAGTAAGGAAAAACTGAGTAAGTGCGCTACCGTACGTGCAGGAAAAGCGAAGTGCAAAATCCGGTAATAAATCCAAAAGAAAGGCTAGAGAACGAAAAGAAAACCTAAAAGAAAGACGAAAGAAAGATAAAGAAAATCGAGAAAGAAAAGCAAAGAACTCCCGTGGAAAACCTCGAAGAAAATCACGAACAAGCGCGCAAAAGTCATAGTGAAAACCACAAAAATATTAAAAGAAGAAACTCACAGATGTCCCGCTAAACTCACTTGAACTATAAGAAAAGCCATGAGGCATCCGAAAATGACCAGTAAGATGATGACGGGCGGTTGACCTTTACTAATTTTCATTCATTTTAGTTTGCGTACATATAAATTTATAGGTGAAAAGTAATTTTGTTGTAGATGGAAATTTTGTTTCAAAATATTTTTTTTAGTAAAGAAGATACAATCCATAGTGCTAACCACTCTAATCGAACTGTGACTACTAACAACTTAAGCGAGATGTGCAAGTACAGCCTCACCAAGACCTAGCGAATGATATCATCTGGACCCAAGCCTCGACTCCAATGGAGGTTTTACGCACTGGCAAGGGGATACTATTCTAAACCCTCTTTTTTAAGCACTTCTAAGCAATATCATCGCTGTCCTAACCCTAACCACCCTACTTACAACCTTGCTTAATGGCCTCACATATAGCCTAAAGGGGCTATATGTGCACACCTACACGTCCTCTGTAGGTGCGGACATTGAACCAAGAAGCAAGGAGAAAACCAAGGGACGGGGGAACAAGGCAAGGAAATAGGAGAAAACAGTCCACCTAATGCAATTCTTGTAAAAGAGGTAAACTGATTTCCAACACCAGTCAAAACAAGTCAATTACCCCGGACTCCCGACCGTCCTTGCACGACCTACAAAGACCTAAAGAAACGTCGACACTCTCGGAGAGGATGAGGACTAGACTCCTAGGGAAAACACCCATTTTCCCAAGTAACGGCAGTAAAGAATGAAAAGGAACGTAAAGTCATCAACAAAGCCCCTAGACTCTAGACCACTGCTCGGGACTCCCCGGACTCTAAACATGTGCCAGAGAAAGCTGGACTCAACCAGAGAAAACAACTCTGTAAAGCTAACACAAGACTTTGACGCAAATGCCAAAAATGTAGTCACAAATGCCGCAGATACAAACCCAACAAATATTGTAATTTAAGCCCCTCAAATATTATAATACAAGTCCGGCAAAAATTAAAGCGCAGACCCAACATAAAGGGAACCCGAGCCCACCAAAAGGGCCAAACCGAGAGCACCAAGGGGCAGAAAAGTGGCCCAGCCAGAGGGCAAAACCGAGAGCACCAAGGGCAGAAACAGGGCCCAGCTAGAGGGCAAAACCGAGCAGCTCAAAGGAGCAGGAAAAGGGCCCAGCTAGGGGCAAAACCGAGCCATGAACACATTCTTTAAAGCATTTGAATGGAGACAAGTAAAATATATCAAAGTAGGCTCACGGGTAGGAGCTAAAATAAGCAAGCAGAGCTCCCTAATGAAGGTCAAGATAAATCTTTTAAAACTTGTTATAAGTTTCAATAAATAAAGCTTAGCCTCAATATAAAACCAAAGCCCAAGCTTCCATAAAAACCAACACCCAAACTCCCTTAAAATGAAAACCGAGCCTTTCAAAGGCTAAAACCAAATCAAGCATGAAACTAAAATAAATACTTCCATGTTGCATATCAAAATACAAAACCACCATGCATCTTAAACATAGAAAAGAACATTTTTAAGCCTCCCTCCAATGAGGATCTCTACAACATGCATCTTATCAAGGCAAGGCTACAAGGAGCAAGAAATGAGCCCCACATGCATGTCAAAAAGCTAAATAAATCCTTCTATAACTCATGCCAAGCCAAAGTAGGCAAGGAACCTCATAATACTTGCAAGAGGAGTCGACTTTTGTCTCAAAATCATGCTTTCAATATATCAAAAGTAAAAGACTAATGCGTGCATATATTTCTCACTTCTAACATGTATATTTTTTTTTTTTGAAACAAATAGAACTTAAAGCATTGAAACCAAACCCTTCATATGCTTGCAAGAGCCAAATGAGCCTTCCAATATCTCATATTAGATAAGAATAAATGTAAAAACATGTGACACATATCCCAACATGCTTATAAAGAGGAACTAGCATGAACTTAAAGCCATATTTCTAACATTTTTGCATTTTCTTTGAACATAAAGAAAAGAGGAGAGTAATACCATGCCACTCCTACACCATCTCAAGCAAGTAAACAAAGTCTAAATTCTAGAACATGCTCATGCTTTCATTTTACATATGCTTCAAGTAATAAAAATTACCTCAAATCTTTGTATAAGAACCTACTAGCATGCCACTAGAGAAGGAGAGCAAGAAACTATCATTTGTGCCACCAAATAAACCATTCCATAGCATGTAAACATCCAACCGAAACAGTAAACAGGAAGGACAGAACCAACAACAAGATTACGGGCTCTCTGGGCCAAACCGAAAAGAAGAGAGGGGATGAGGAAGGTTACCAGTTAGGTTGAACAGCACAAGGAGAAAGAGATCACGTAAGCCAACAAGCAAGCCGAACCCACTGCTGAGCAGCTCAGGGCTCGAGCAAAATCAACAGAGCAAAATGTGCAGCACCCCTTTCTCCTTCTTGGCTAGGGCCAAGCTTTCCTCAAGCCCAGAGCACACACACTCACACAAGAAGAGAAAGGCAAGAAGAGAGAAAAGGCAAGAAGAGAGAAATGGCAGCACCCCTTCAAGGAGAAAATCGGCTAACCCTAGGCCACCTCCCAAATGGGGTTTTTATAAACCAAGAGGAGAAGAAAACTCCTCATACTTACCTGGGGAGGTGGGCTGAAATGGAAGGAGGAGGGAGAAGTGGCGACAAATGCCGCAGAAAAGAGTGGCGACAAATGCCGCAGAAAAGAGTGGCGACAGGAAGTGGGAGTGGCGGCAGGGAATGCCGAAAGGACCTGTTGCGAGCAGAGACAGGGGAAGTGGCGAGGCACAGTGGGGACCTGGATCGAAGTCGCGCAAGGAGCCGCGGGGGCTAGAGCAAACAGGTGTTTGATTGGCTGGGAGTGCGACCGAGAGGGAGGAGTGAAATTGGAGGCTCGGGCGTGTGCGCGAGTTAGGGAATTAGGTTTTAAGTATTTAAAATAAAAGAAAATTTATTTTATTGATTTATTTTATTAAATCGCGTCGGATCTCGTGTCATTTACTCGCGCTCGGAAACGTAGCAAATTATACGTCCTTCCCTAGCAAATTCGACATTTCGGACGCATCGGCGCAATCCGTTTCGCGATTCGAGGTCGTTCGGACAACTTCTTCGTCGGTCGGGTCGAAAGTACGTCAAATTTGATCCCGTTTAAACTTCGAGCTTGTTGTTGATCGTCTCGACATTCTGACTTTTGATTCTGGTCCGTCACAGAGAACTTGAAGAAGTCGAGGCCGCAAAACGAAGCATGTGTGCGCAGTGGTGCAAGAAACGTGCACAAGGCTGTCCTAAAGTTCGGTGGTCCTATGGGAACTCAATTTGGACTCCTAACGTCAATTCCAACCTGCTATGAGCTAGAAGTACGAAATTTCATCCGGGACTCCAAAATTGTAAAGAAGTGGCTCCGAACGTTCTAAAACGAGATGGGTCCCACTGCTAGGGGTCTAAGATCGTCGGGGAAGCTCCTAAAGCTAGAACCTAAATCCTAGAAAAACTAAACCTTGACAAAAGTGAGGTCAACAATAATTCAATATTTTTTTCTCAATCTTTCTCAGTCACATATCAGGAATACTCTGTGTTTGCAACTTCATTAAATCCTTACATTTTCGTCTTACTTTATTGTGAGCAGTATTATGTTCACCAACATGAGCTAAAGGTTTTTTCTTTTTCTTTAAAATTTTAAATCCTTCACCGATAAATGAATTCATTCTGGACTTGTAGCAACTTTAATTTAAGGCCTAAATAGATAATAATAAAAACAATATGATGCATCTTTCTGCATACTATACTCTAATCAAGTTAGTATTCTTCAAACAATTTTAAACTAAATCTTTGTTCAACGTTACCCATCAATATTTGAGGAAAATTATGACTTTTTGGCTGATATGGTCCCTTCAATAAATATACTCGTCGTGTTGTATCACTATCATTAACATCATAACTCCAAATCAAAGAACAAAGCCCAGGATCAGCTGGAAGATTATCAATATCAATTTATATTCATTTATTTCTCTTTAAATAATGATCTATTTATTAAAGCTTAACAGAAAAAATTATAATACCAATATAAATCATTTAAAATCATTTATCAAGTAATCGTTCATCAAGTAACAACACTATCATTGACGGTTTTAAGCCCGAATGTGAAAAGTGGAGGGCTATGTTAGGTAGTCAACTCCCAGCGTAAGCTTGTCAAAAAATCATAACGTGAATCATTTTGATCAGTGTAAGTGCTAGGGAGTCCCCTGAAAGCGTTGCACTGTATAGCCTGCATACAGTGAAAAGTGTACAAGGGCCGCTACACTGGCGCCCGGGTATAGTGTCAAATAAGCAAGGGTTCCCAAATTACGGGCGGATGCGTGTAAAAAAGTTAGTCCATGAAACTAATATTATGATAGAATCTTGAAATATAGGTACTCAATGGTAAATTAATGGAATCGGTTGATATTATAATTCATAGAAAGATATATATCTTATGTATTCAAAAAACTAAATGGGTTGGAGAAAAGTCTAAGTAGACTGATAACTTGGGTTTTAAACTTTGGTATTCTTGTAAGTGTCGCACTAGAAATGGTGTAGGTGTAATTATAGATAAGAGTTTGAAAGATAATGTTGTAAATATTAATAGAGTTGGAGATAGAATTATAACCCTTAAGATTATTATTGATACTAAAATTTTTAATATTATAAGTGTTATTCTTCTCAAGTAGGTCTAGATATAAGTTCTAATGATTTAGAAGACTTAATACAAATGATACCTCTTAAAGAAATAATATTTATTGGAAGAGATTTAAATTGACATGTCGGTAGAATGGTAGAAGATTTCAGAAATATTCATTGTGGCTACGGTATTGAAGTTATTAATGAAGATAGAGTCATATTAGATTTTGTTTTAGTGTATGATATTGTTAGTACTAATACTTTATTCAAGAAAAGAGATGAGCATCTTATTACTTGTAAAAATGAATCTAATAAAATACAAATTGTTTATTTTTTTATGAGAAGAAGAGATCGTCAAAGATTGTAAAGATTGTAAGATCATTCCAATTGAAGATATTGATTATTAGTTCTAAATTTTAAGATGAAGTGTTGCAAAATAAAGAATACTATGATTCATCATTGTATAATTAGATGAGGTAACTTTATGAGTAAAATTCAATATTTAAAAATTTGGGATGTTCATGAAGAAACAAATGCTATACAAGATAAAATAACAAACACTATTAAATAAGTGACAAAAGATGTACTTAGAGAATCACAAGAAAAAGTTTTTATAAATAAAAATAATTAGTGATGAAATAATAATGTGCAAGAAAAGATAAGAAGTTATGTTATAAAAATTGGTTTAATTGAAAAAACTGTAGAACTGAGAAAAATATCTAACGGCCTGCAAACAGTCTAAAAACAATCTGTGACTCTAAAAATTTTGCTTTCAGTGATCTTTATAATAGAATAGATACTAATCAATGTGAAAAATATATGTATAAGCTAGTCAAACAATGAGAAGAAAATTAAAGAATTAACTAAAGCGTATTAAATATGAAAATAAAAATTGTTTTTCTTATAAATAGATATTCAACATAGGTGGGTGAGTTATATTGATAAACTTTTTAATGAAGTTTTTAAAAATATGATCGACCTTAGTGATTTTAATATCGTTAATAATAATAAAACATTTTATTTTTATCATCCATTAGTAAAAAAAGAAGTTAAAGAAGCTTTAAAGAAAATCAATGGTGGAAAGTCTGTAGGACTTGATGATATCCCAATTGAAGTGTGGAAATATTTAGGAGATTTGGGAGTTTCTTGGTTTAATAAGCTCTTTAATATTATTTTAAAAACTAAAAAGATGTTTGAGGAGTGGAAGAAAAGTATTTTGGTCCCCATTTTTTAGAATAAAGGGGGTGCACAAGGGTGTGCAAATTATAGAGGAATTAACTTGATGTGTCATACTTTAAAATTATGGGAGAGGGTAATTAAACATAGGTTAAGACGCATTACAAAGATTTCTCATACTCAATTTGAATTTATGTCGGGTAGGAGCTATGCAAGTTATACATTTACTAAGAGGTTTGATGGAGAAGTTCAGAGATAATAAGGAGGATCTGCATTTGATGTTTATTGATCTAGAAAAAGCATACGACAAGGTTCCAAGAGATATCCTTTGGAGAGTTCGTGAGAAGAAAGGTGTTGATATGACATATATTCAATTCATTAAAGATATGTATACTTGAACTGTTACTTGTGTTCGAACTGAAGGAGGATTGACCAAATATTTTGCTATTTCTGTTGGATTACATTAAGGATCGACTTTAAACCCATATCTTTTTGCTTTAGATATGGATGGTCTTACTGGACATCTACAAGAGGATGTACCTTAGTGTATGCTTTTTGCTGATGATATCCTTCTCGTGGATAAGACTAGAGAAAAAGTCCAGGAAAAACTTAAATTATGGAGATCTACATTGGAGTCTAAAGGTCTTTGTTTGAGTAGAACTAAAACTGAATAACATGGAATGTAATTTTAGTAGTAGCTTTAGTGACAGAAGTGTAACTTTGGGTGATCAAATTATTAAAAGATGGGAACGATTTAGATATCTCAGGTCTATTGTTCAAAGCGATGGTGATATAGATGGGGATGTTAATAGTAGAATTCATATTGGTTGTTTGAAGTGGAGGAATGCTTTGGGCCTTTTGTGTGATACAAAAGTATCGTTTAGACTGAAAGGAAAATTTTATAAAATGGTGGTGAGATCTGCAATGCTCTATGACGTTGAATGTTGGCCTTTAAAAGAGATGCATAATACGAAATTAAGTGTTGTCGAGATGAGAATGATTAGGTGGATGAGTGACTTTGCACTTAGAGACAAAATGTGAAATGAATATATTTGTGATAGGGTTGGTGTAGCTCCAGTGACGAACAAAATTAGAGAGTAGTCTTAGATGGTTTAGTCATGTTAAATGTCGATCATCGGATGACCCGATTAGGAGACTAGATGTTTTAGATTCGACTTATGTTAAGAAAGTCAGATGTAGACCTAGGAAGACTTGTTCTTATTGTAAATGATCTTAATTTATTAAAGTTAAATGAAAATATGACACTAAACAGGACGCAATGGAGAAAAATAATTCAAACCTTTGGCTTAGTGGGATTAAGGCTTTGTTGTTGTTGTTATAATTGTAATATGAAATATATACTAAACAAATAAATTATTCAAACCTAAATGTTCAACATGAAGTAACAAGTAAATATAAATGGAGGCAATAAAAGAGAATAGGGAAATGTGTATCTTTATATGACTACAGAAATAGAGCACCGAGCAGAGAACTAATAATGATGACCACAAAATGTTGAATTAGCTACTGAAAAAAATAACGATGAATAGAAATAAATTATCTATTTGATACTCCAAATTATGATCTTAACTTATTAGAATTAAACGAAAATTTGACACTAAATAGGATGCAATGGAGAAAAAGGATTCATGTAGCCGACCCCACTTAGTGGGATTAAGGCTTTGTTGTTGTTGTTGTTGTATACTCCAAATTAAGATGAATCAAAATGAGTATATATCAATTATTATCATCATACCTTAGTTGACATTTCAACAAAATTGGGTGGTATGCATGTAAATGCCCTCTTAAACATCACTTTGTTAATGTTGTTTTTTATATTACAAGAGAGAGTTGTTCATACAATATTTGGTGCAAAGTTTTTTTCTAAACTGACAAATAGTTGATTATACTAATTAAGAAACAGTCATTCAAAAAATATTGATGAGTCGCAATAGATCATATAATAACCAAATAATTTCAAAACTTATCCCATAAATGAGAAGAACCGAGCATACACATCTTCATATATCATTTTCACGAAACTTATCCCATAATGTCTCTCTTATGGAGTATGAAATAACCAAATCTTTATGGTTGTAGTTATCCAAATCTCAAGATGGAGGTACTAATATGTGAAAAACATACTGAAAGAACAATAAAACTAAAACACATGAAATTGAGTGGTATGTATGTAAAATCCCCTAAAGATATAAGCAATTTTTAGATTTAAGATATGTAAATACATAGGAATTGAGTGATATATATTTGGTTCAGATCGAAATTCATAATTGGGAAAAAAAACTTATATGGACCAAAAAATGACATGTCTGATGATATTTAGAAGAGATAAAGAGGAGAGCACGAGAGATGAGATGATCGATGAATTGGGGCGTGGTTTAGGAAAATCATTTTTGAGTATTTAATATTTAATTAAAATTAAAATTATATAATTATTGAAAATTTTATAAATTTTTTGGGGCGGTGTTTTGACCCAATTACTCTATTAGCATATATGAATCTACACACTCCTCACTAACATGCAAATTGCTTTTAAGCAAAAAATCATTTTGAATCGTCTAAAAAAAAAGAGGGTCATTTACATGCATACCGCCAAATTTATATGTACTTAGATTTTCTAACAGTTAAACTTTGCTTTTTACAGTTATATAACTAAAATTTTTCATATAATTGTATAAAAAATGTACATATAAATGGTATAATCTATAGATGACTTCCAAGTAAACTTTATGTACATAACCAACTATTAAGCTCAACAAGTTATCAAGTTAAAAATAATTCTAACTCATTTGCTCATCTCTATAATGTTTTGGATTTATCAATTTTTAAGTAAGCTTCAGGTTGAATTGAGATAGTTGCGCTGCAGGATCAGAACACTAAAGCGGGTTCATTTCATATTACATGTTTATGAAATATAAATATTCATTTGTTGTATTAAAAGTCTTTAGTTTTTGCACAACACCATTAAATATAGAATACTTATTTGCTATGTTAAAATGTCCTCTTTAAAGAAAAGGAGAATGAGAAAAAAAAATTTATGGGAGTTACTGTTCATTTGAGTTATAGTAATATATTAGAGTTAATTTCATGTAAAGCTATGTATTGTTTCATTTCATTCATGAGATTGCTCTATCTGACTTGAGTTTTAGTTAATTTTATCTAAAACTACATAATAATTCATGTAATTCATATCTTTGTAGTTTAACCGTCATTTTTTTAAGCTATAATTTTTTCCTTGTAGTCTCCTGATTCAAAGAGAGAGTTGGGTGAGACTGTCACAGTTCTTGACATATTGTTGGAGCCATACTTTTCTCAAGGTAAAATTCCTGTGCAAAGTAAAATTGGGAGTGAAAATAAGCTCTTTTATTACTTGGAAAACTTTGAATTTTCATAATTTTGATTGTGAGGAAGTTACAGGCAAGTGAAGGTTGGGCACTTTTTTTTCGAAGGTTTACATACATTCCATGTAATTCATATTTATTTACATATCTAACACCTAAACTTCAATTTTGACAAATACACATCCAAGAACACATTAGAAAATGGATTCAAAATATTTAAACCTGATGAGGAGAGCTATTCAAATGATTAACATTATTATTTTTTTACATTAGAAATAAATGAAATATCACTTATCCAATCAAAAATTCTTTATTTCTCGACATCATTATTGTTTTGGTCTTGGTAAAAGGGCAAGCACAGGGAAGGCATTGGGCAAGAATTTAACATGATTTAACATATATTTGTCGAACAACAAAATGACAACTTTAAATCTATAAATGAGATTGTGAGAAGCTAAGCACGTGACATGAAGTGAAGTTGTGAAGGTAGAAAGCATGTGGGACTTGGGATGAAGCAGAAAAAACAAACAAAGATGGTTGTTAGTGACTTAGTGGGTTACCTTATCATCAATGCTTTCGAGTAGGAGAGCAACGGAACCTTGGATGAGAAAAATGGAGATTTCTGACTTTGATGGTTGTCGATCCCGTCATTCTTTCTTAGTTAGCTTGCAGTTCTATCGTCGACGTTCCATCATTGCTGAGAGTCGAGAGAAGGCTGAGCATAGTAATGACGGACCCACCTATTACCTAGCAGGGCATATGCCCCCCCACCCATCAAAGTTTCATGAATTCTGTATTTGGAAGGGGCATTTCGGTCATTCAATCTTGTCCTAGATGAGAAATATAGGGATTTCCGACTGAGGGTTGTCGATCCCATCTTTCTTTCCCTGCTAGCTTGTGGTTATGTCTCCGTCGTTTTGTTGTTGCTGAGAGTCGAGAGAGGGTTGAGCAGGGCAATGACGGATCGACTAATTACCAAGCTTGGTCATATGCCCCACCTTTTCCCTCGTAACCCCCCAACACACACCTAGCCTTGCTTCGCTCTAGGGCACGAGTCGTAGTCGCGGCGTCCCCTACTCAGCCCTCTCTCGACTCCTGGCAACGACGACACATCGATAACAGGACCGCAAGCTAGCTGGGAAGGAACAACGGGATTGGATATCCAAAAGCCGAAAATCGCCAAATTTCTCATCTAGGTTTTCGTTGTTCTCCTACTCGAAATCATTTATGATAAGGTAACCCATTAAACCACTAACCATCATCTTTGTCGATCTGTCCTGCTTCTTCCCCTGCTTTCTACCTTCACAGCTTCAATTCATGTCACATGCTTAGCTTCTTGCATTCTCATTTATGGATTTAAAGTTGTCATTTTGTTGTTTGCTAAAATATAGGTTAAATTATGCTTAAATCTTGCCCAATACTCAAATCTATGCCACCTTCCTTGAGCTTGCCCTTTTACCACAATCGAAACAACAACAATATTGAGAAATATGATTTTTTGATTGGGTAAGTGTTATTTCATTTATTTCTAACAATCATAACAGCTCTCCTCATCAGGTTTAAATCATTTGAATCCATTTTCTATGTGTTCTTGGATGTATATTTGTTAAAATTGAAGTTTAGGTGTTAGATATGTAAATACATATGAATTAAGTGGAATGTATGTAAACCTTCCAAAAAAAAAGTAGTGCCCAACCTTCACTTGCCTGTAAATTTCTGGCAAACCAAATTATGAAAAATCAATTTTTTCCAATCAATAGAAGAGATTATTTTCACACTCAGTTTTAATTAAAACTTGCATAGGAATTTTACCTTGAGAAGAGCATGGCTCCAACAATCTGTCAGGAACTGTGGCAGTCTCACCCAACTCTCTTTTTGAATCTGGAGACTTCAAGGGAAAAAAATTACAACTTAAAAAAATTATGGTTAAACTATAAAGATATGAATTACATGAACTATATTATGTAGTATTAGATAAAAATCAACTAAAACTCAAGTCAGAGAGAGCAATCTCATGAATGAAATGAATCAACTGATAGCTTTACATGAAATTAACTCTAATATATTACTATAACTCAACAAATCGCAACTCTCATAATTTTTTTTGTTTTTTTTTTGTTTTTATTCATTTTCTTTAAAAAGAACATTTCAACATAGCAAATAAGTATCTTACATTTAATGTTGTTGTGTAAAAGCTCAAGACTCTTACTATAACAAATGAACATTTTTGTTTCATAAACATATAATATGAAATGGTTACACTTTTGTGCTCTAAACCTACAATGCAACTATTCTAATTCAACTTGAAGCCTAATTAAAAGTTACTAAATCCAAAATATCAGAATTTTTTTTTTAACTTGATAATTTGTTGAGTTTAATATGAGTTGGTTATGTACATAAAGTTTAGTTGGAAGTCATCTATAGGTTATACCATTTATATGTACATATTTTTATTCAATTATATGAAAGATTTTGGTGGTATAATCGTAAGAAGCAAAGTTTAAATGTTAGGTAATGTAAGTACGCAGAAATTTTGATGTAAATATATAAATGACCATTTTTCCTTTTTAGATGATTCAATATGATTTGTTGCTAAAAAATTTTTTGCGTGTTATTTAGTAGTGCTTGTAGATTCTTGTATGCTAGTGGAATAATTGGGTCAAAAGTGAACCCCAAAAAATTATAAAATTCTCAATAATTATATAATTTTGATTTAAATTTAAATATTAAATACTCAGAAATGATTTTTCTAAGTCATGTCCCAATTCATTGATCATCTCATCTCTATTGCTCTCTGTTTTATCTCTTCTAAATACCATTGGGCATGTCTGTTTTTTTCTCTACATAAGATTTTTTCTTCCAATTATGGATTCTGATCATAAACAAGTCTTTATCATTTGGAGTGTCTACATACGTATCACTAAATTCTTATGTATTTACATATCTAACACCTAATAGCTTTTCTTATATTTTTAGAGTTTACATACATACCACTCAATGCACATGTGTTTTAGTTTTATTATTCTTTCAGTATCTTTTTTACATATTACTCCCTTTACATACATACCACTCAATGCACATGTGTTTTAGTTTTATTATTCTTTCAGTATCTTTTTTACATATTACTACCTCTATCCTGAAATTTTAGACCCCGACAACTATAAGGATTTGATTGTTTCATATTCCATGAGAAAGACATTGTGGAATCAGTTGTGGAAATGTTATATGCAAATGCCCATGCTCAGTTCACATTTATGGGATATGTTTTGAACTCATTATGATCTCTTGTGACTCACTAATATTTTTTGAATGACTATTTCTTAATTAGTATAAATCATTACAGCTGCAATTATTTGTCGATTAGAAAATAAGTTTGCACCAAGCATTATATGAACAACTCTTTCTTATTAATATAAAAAACAACATTAATAAATGAATGTTTAAGGGGGCATTTACATACATACCACCTAATTTGTTGAAATATCAATAAGGTATGATGATAATGATTGATATGTACTATTTTTGATTTATCTTAATTTGGAATATCAAATAGATAATTTTTTTGGTTCAACGTTATTTTTGTCAGTAATTTTTTTCTATATTTTGTGTCATTATTGGTTCTCTGCTCAAAGCCTCTTTTTCTCTGGTCACATAAAGATGCACAGTTTCTTATTCTCTTTTATTACCTCCATTTATGTTTAGTTGTTACTTGATGTTGAACTCTTAGGTTTGAATAATTTATTTGTTTAATATATATTTCATATTATGAATACTTGATTAGCAATTTTAAATTATTTATATTGATATTATAATTTTTTCTATTAAGTTTTAATAAATGGATTGTTATTTAAAGAGAAAAGAACGAATATAAATTGATATTAACAATTTACCGGTTGATCTTAGGCTTCTTCCTTTGATTTAGAGTTATGATATTAATGATAATGATACAGTACAATGAGCGTATTTGTTGAAGGGACCTCATCAACAAAAAATATTGCAATTTTCTTCAAGCGTTGATGGGTAACGTTGCACGGAGATTTACTTCAAAATGGTTTGAAGAATATCCAACTTGATTAGAATATAGCGTGCAGAAAAATGCAACATATTTTCTTTATTGTTATCTATTTAGGCCTCAAGAACAAGTTATTACAAGTCAAGGAGATGAAGATTCATTTGTTGGTGAAAGATTTAAAAAGTGGAAGGAACAGAAAAAAATTTTACCTCACGTTGTCATAGAATTAGATAGGCACACCTAAAAGAAAAATAAAATTATTTTTATAAGTTTTATTATTTTTATAAGTAAACTTCAAGATTTCAAGATTTGAGATGCTCATGAAGAAACAAATTTAGTGGATATTCACAGGAGGTTGTACCCATATCTTGTTGCTTTAGTTATGGATGCTCTTACTGCACATTTATAGGAGGTTGTATCTTGGTGTATTATGCTTTCACTGATGATATCCTTCTTGTGGATAAGATTAGAGAAGTAGTTCAGAAAAAACTTGAATTATGAAGATTTACATTGGAGTTTAAAGGCCTTCGTTTTAGTATAACTAAAATTGAATACATAGAATGTAATTTTTGTAGTAGTAGCTCTAGTAGCATAGTTGCAACTATGGGTGTTCAAATCATTAAAATGTTGAATGTTCTAGGTATCTTTGGTCTATTGTTCTGAGTGATGATGGGGATGTTATTTGTAGAATTCGAGTTGGTTGGTTGAAGTGGAGGAATGCTTCCGGCCTATTGTGCGATAGAAAATACTTCTTAAATTGGAAGATAGTGGTGAGACCTGCAATGCTCTATGATGCAAAATGTGGGCCTTTAAAAGATGAGCATAAAACAAATTTAAGTTTTGCTGAGATGAGAATGCTTGGGTGGATGAGTGGCTCAACACTTAGAGACAAAATGTGAAATGAATATATCTGTGATAGGGTTGGTGCAGCTTCGGTTGCGGACAAGATTAGAGAGGGTCGCTTTAGATGGTTTGGTCACATTAAATATCGACCATCTGATGATCCAGTTAGGAGAGTAGATGTATTAAATTCGACTGATGTTAAGACAGATGTAGAGCTAAAAAGTCTTGGGCTAGTATGAAAAATGATCTTAATTTATTAGACTTAAATGAAAATATAACACTCAATAGGACGCAATGGAGAAGAAGGATTCATGTAGCCGACCTCACTTAGTGGGTTAAAGGCTTGTTGTTAATAAGTTTGCCCCTCTCAAAAAAGATGTTTGTTTTCCCCTGGAGAAGGGAATGTCGTCGTTGCCGAGAGAGGGCTGAGGAAGGGACGTCGCGACTTGCGACCGCAAATCGTGTCCTAGAATGGTGGAAGGGGAGGGTCAGACGTTGGGGGGAAGGGGGTGTTACAAGACCGAAATACCCCTACCAGATGCCGAATTCATGAAATTCAAGGGTAATAAGTGGGTCCGCTATTATATAGGTTTGCATGTCTTTTTTTGTTAAGTGTGGAATTAATTTCTCGGTACTATCCATGATAATAAATTGATCGACCATTTTAATATAATGGGTGGATTAATGCTTAAGTTGAAAGTTATATGTTATCGTATAAAAGGGTTTGAAGAAATGGTTCACAGCCCAACAAATACAGGCATTATTCTCCCTTGCAGACCTTACTATTAATTGCGATGAAGTGAAAATTAGATCATATCTTTGTATACATAATACATAACTTGTCAAAGTTTTAATTTATAAGATATATTAAACAATTAAGAATTTATAAAGCTTGTATGTCTTAAACCAACTTTATTATTTTATGCTTATAGTAAAAGTCATTAATCTATTATTAGTAGAATTATTTATTTATAGAGTTTCTAAAGTTAGTTTAGCTGTGCATAATTTTATTAATTTAACGAGAAGAACTTATATGATGGCATTTACAAGATTTTTGGACAAGCACACATTCTAGGCATGCTCACACTTAGTCAAGCATAGTTATCATTGAGACAAAGGACATAACTATTTATATGAGACTCAACATTCAACTAGGCATAGACTTAAACTTAGTTTACATGGACTCAACATTCAACTAGGAGAGATGCAATGTCTCTTTGAATAGAGAAAAGAGAAAGAAAAAAGAGTTAAAGCATTTGTTTTTCTAGAATAGGAAGACTTCTCCTTTAAAAATGTCTTCTTATCCAAGAAAAAATTATTGGTCCTTACTCGGTTATTATTGATGTTGCTATTATAACTTTTGTCACTTAATGTCTTTCGATTATTATTTTCATGGTTTTTTCCGGTCCAAAATTTTTTCAATATCTGCCCATCATTTTGCTATGGCTTCATCTTCAATAGTGTTTATGTCATTGTCTTAATATTTTTTTCATCTTTGTCAAGATTTGTTGTGGGATTGCAAAGAGTTTTGCAAACTGTTGTTAATATTTACACGACATTCTTTTTTTTAAATCAAACTGGCAATTCATGTGGATATTTCTTCTTTAAATTGTCATGGATATTTTTTCGAGTAAATTGGAGTATTGTCCTATGGTTTTCTAGTGATTTGCTCTTTATTAAAGCTAATAAAATTTTCAATATATTTTATTTTTTTATTCACATTTATTTGCATCCATTACTTGAGTAAAAATCTCCTTTGAATACACAATTGATTAAGTTAATTCTGACCCATAGAAATGTTCCATGACCAAATTTGAGGATTTTGACGCTTTGTGAAGAATAAACTGGACTTTGACATTGAATTAATTATTCTATAGTAATTACTTGTATCACTAAGATGATTCCACCCACATTCTATAATTTTCTTAAAAATAAGTAGAGCGACAGCAACAACAACAATACTGGAGTCGGCTAGATGAATTCTTTTTCTCCATTGTGTCATATTAAGTGTCATATTTTTATTTAATTCTAATAAATTAAGATCATTTTTTATATAACATGCCCAAGGCACTTTACGTCTACCTCTATCTTTTTAAATATAAGTCAAATCTAAAACATCTACTCTTCTAACTGGGTCATCAAACGGTTGACGTTTAATGTGACCAAACCATCTAAGGCGACTATCTCTAATCTTGTTCGCCACTGGAGTTACACCAACCCCTTCACGGATATATGCATTTCACATTTTGTCTCTAAGTGTAAAGCAACTTATTTATTTGGGCATCCTCATCTTAGCAACACGTTACTTAATCTTATATTTCTCTTTTACAGGCCAACATTTTGCGCTATAAAGCATTACAAATCTCACTATCATCTTATAAAATTTACCTTTAAGTCTAAGCGGTATTTTTCAATCACGCAATAGGTCCGATGCATTCCTCCACTTCAACCGTCCAATATGAATTCTACTATTAACATCCCCATCTACAACACCCTCACTTTGAAAATAGATCTGAGATATCTTGAATGTTCACTTCTTGTAGTGATCTAATCAACCATTGTTACTACCCCTCCACTAGATCTATTACTATTAAAATTACATTCCATGTATCTGGTTTTAGTTCTACTCAAATGAAATCCTTTAGAATATAAAATTGACCTCCATAATTCAAGTTTATCCTAAACTTTCTCTCTAGGCTTATCCATAAGAAGGATATCATCAGCGTAAAGCATAAAACAAGGTACATCCTCCTATAAATGTCCAGTAAGAACATCCATAACTACAACAAAAGAATATGGGTTTAAAGCCGTAAACTAACTGAGATAGGAAAATATTTGGTCAGTCCTTGTGTTCGAACACAATTAATAGCTCAAGTATAAATATCTTCAATGACTTGACTATAAGGAATATCAATATCTTTCTTTTCTAGAACTTTTCAAAGTACTTCTCTAGGAAACTTATCATATGATTTTTCTAAATTAACAAGAATCATATGTAAATCATCCTTACTCTCTTTATACTTTTCCATCAAACCTCTCAATAAATGTATAGCTTCCATAGTAGACTCGCCTGGCTAGAATCCAAACTAATTTTGATAAATTTTTGTATCACGCTATAACCTATGTTCAATTACTCTCTTCCATAACTTTATTGTATGACATTAACTTAGTTCTTCTATAATTTGTACACACTTATGCATCCCATTTATTCTTAAAAATAGGAATCAATAGACTTTTTTTTCATTCACCATGTATCTTTTTAGTTTTTAAAATAATATAAAAAATTTTATCAAGCCAAGAAATTCTCAAATCATTTAAGCATTTTCAAACTTATATTGAAATGCATTTTTTTTATGGTGAAGTAGAAATGAATTCTAATTATCCTTAAAATCTATCCATCATCTATTTATTTATTTTTTATTTTCCCATCATCTACCAGTGACTGACAAAATTAGAGAGAGTCGTCTTAGATGGTTTGGTCACATTAAACGTCGACCACCTGATGATCCGATTAGGAAAGGAGATGTTTTAGATTCTACTTATGTTAAGAAAGGCAAAGGTAACCTAGGAAGGCTTGGGCTTATTGCATAAAAAATGATCTTAATTTATTAGAACCAAATGAAAATTTGACACTAAATAGGACGCAAGGGAGAAAAAGGATTCATGTAGCCAACCCCACTTGTGGGATTAAGGCTTTCTTATTGTTGTTGTTGTTGTTGTTGTTGTTGTTGTATTATACCATAAAATGCTTTCACCACTTTCTTGGACACAGGTCAATAAGTACTAAAATTACTCCTAAGAATGAGCAATTGTGACCCCTCTTAAAAGGGGTTTTGAACCAAATATTTGTGATGTTGAATCCTATTGATGATGCATTTGCTATAGGGAATTGCTTTGTTTTGTTTCGATTTGTATAGAATCTTTACACATTTTAATTACAAGGCAATTTTCTCACAATTGTTTTTCTTGCGGATAGACAATAGTTTCCCAAGCAAATCCTGACAAGCATCCATGGTCACTAGATATTGCAATCCTCTGGATTATATTTTGTAATATATTTGAGTGTTGGCTTTACATGAAGAATTAGTTTAGCTTCCACGATTTATTTTGAATAGGATAATTTCTCATATTTTTCAGGCAATCCTTATAAATATTCGTTAAGGTCTAGTTTGCTTCTTCTTTGAATGTTTGTGGTTAATACCTTGGACCTTGGAAGGAACATCCTCCTCGGTTCAATATATATATCCATTTTGCCGCGCTGCAAAAGTTTCTTGACTTTAATATAAAAATAATAAATTGACAATTGTGCTTTGCACCTTACAAAATTTTTTTTTGGAGACTAGACGCATAGCATCTATCTATACAATTGATTTAACTGCACTAAAATTACTTAATAATAATTTTTTAAAATTTAGTACTCCCTCTTAAAATTTTTACATACATTTAACAAATAAAACTGTTTTCTTTTTTAATTATGGAATTCCATATTTGCATACTCCACCTGTTAGAACTGTAACGAACTAATTCTTCATTAAAAGAGTGGCGTTTTATTTGCTTTAAAATCCCTCCAAAGTTAGTATTAAAGTATCAATTTCAACCATCTTAAAACAATCTTGGCCAGTGAGATATACATAAGATGTCTTTTTTTGCTCGGTTTAATTTTTTCTATAGCTAAAATGTGTGTTGAAGTTCATGATTTTGGGCTTTTTTTTAAAAGCAATCATTTGATAGTAACATCAATTGTTAATTCTTTTTAGAAGCTTGCTATATAATTAAGTATATAGTTAGGTAATATCAAGGGTTTTATTCGTAAGAGGCAAATTTAATACTTTTATTTAAGCAATTCAAAATACTCTTTGCAACCCTAGTACCTCGTCTCAAAGAAGATGATAAGTTTTAGGGCTATCATGAAGACTAACGGAGATGAGCCACAACAATGTGAGTGGACTATATTTAGAAATTATTGGATTAAGGAAAATCAAGAAGAAACTGGTAAAGTACATTTGGTCACAAAAGTTATATTTCAAAATAATAATAATAATAATAATGGCCGGGTGGAACCCATGCATTTCTCTTCTGGTAAGCAGGTTTTTTTTTCAAAGAATATATCATTTCTTTTTCTTTTTTTTTTTCTCAGTGATGGATGGCCTGATCATTGTTACAATTTATTTTGTACGACTCATTTTGTTCATATCTATTACAATTTAATATTTGGACTTAACATCATTCTAAGATGCAATTGAATATATTTGACTTTAATTGGATTGTTTCTCTATGTATCTTAGTGTTGGAGCACATGAAAAGTATCGTATGATGTTAAAAGGGAATATGCAGCATAATTGAAAATTCATTTCACCTCAAAATATGTAGCTAAAAAACATGGATGAAATGATTAGAAGTATTTCTTATTTGATTCTCAACAAGAAATTTTGGTTTTGATGTTGGTAGTGGAAGTATTTAATCTTTCTTTTGATAGAACTCAGAGATCGATGGATAGATTTGATACAGTTGGATGAAGATGAGAACAAAAAACTCTCACACAATGCCCTTATTTATATGTTTTACATTCAAGGCTTTCGTCTTAATCCACGTAAAGATTTATGTCTCTCCTTGACAATACAAAACGTCTTAATTCACGATTTTTGTTCTTTTAAATTTGAATCTTATAACGTGCTTTTATTTATTTCAGTATTTGCATCATCAAAATTTATTGCATATGAGGATTGCGCGCGCGTGTGTCTATATATATATATATAGATATATATGTTTGAAGTCTCTAATATTTCGGTGAGGGAGAGGTGCAGGTTTTTAAGTCTCGAGTTTATCGATCTTCTTTTTAATTTTTATTGTAGTTCTACTCTAACCTTTAGAAGTGTTTTTGAGACCTTAAGAAAAGTTTAGTTATGAGTAAATAATTTATTCTGTTGCTGTATGCATCTTTTATAGGGTAAAGCTCCGTGATGATGCTGTCACTCAAGTTCTGCAACTTCAAATTTTTTATATGCATTCAAACACATTATCCAACAGCTCCAAATTTACTGAATTATAGTGATTAAATTGATTAAATTTTTATCTCCTCTCCTCAACATTTTACTCCTAAGTTCTATGCAGGACTGAGCAAGCGGACCACTTCAGAGGGTCTAAGGGAAGCCTTCATGAAGTTCGGGAATGTCATCCAAGGTATTTTTACTCTCAAAAACTTACAGAAAAAGAACACTTAACATATCCTAATTTCTGTTTTCCCCTTAAATATTAATCAGCCAGAGTAGTAACCGATCGGGTCTCGGGCTACTCGAAAGGTTTCGGTTTTGTGAGATATGCTACGGTCGAAGAAGCAGCTGAAGGCATAAAGGGCATGGATGGCAAGGTTGTGGCTTAGTGTTTGAAATTTTAATTTAGAAGTTGAAATCCTCACACCTTAGTACTTCTGTTTCTGTTGCCAATTTTTTTTTTTTCATGTGTTGCAGTTTTTGGATGGTTGGGTTATATTCGCAGAGTATGCAAAACCAAGGCCACCGTCGCCTTCTCAAGCTCAGTCATCAGAGTCGCCACCGGCACCACCATCGAACTACATGTCCCAAACTTCGCAGTCTTGGACTAGTTTCCAGTCATCACAGACATTGCAGACTCGTCCAATCAACAAATCAGTGCCACCATCAAACTATTCGTCTCCACCGGACTATTCACAAGCATTGGAATCTCGACCGGACTATGCATCCGGGCCGCCAATAGGGTATACTCCACAGGCATCTCAGCCTCCAAACTATCCACCAACTACATCAGTAAATACAGAAAATCCATCAATTCAACCATCAGGGAATCAAACATCAGACACCCAACCCTCCATCTGACCTGAATCTGGGCAGACTTGTAAGATAAAACTTTTGCTCTTCTTTTAGCAGAAAGTTATTTTTTTTGGATGTGTAGCATTTCTTCATTAGAGAAGCAATTAGTATTGTCATATTTATTCAGACAAAATGAACGTAATGGAATGCTTAAAGAAGACTGGTAAATTTAAGATATTATTAAAAATAATATTTAGTGTTTTCAGTATTTGTTACAATTTAATATATTTCAGTTTCATTATATTCATGAAATTCATTATAAATTAGTTAAGGTATATTTGTTTAAATTGCTAAATGTTCATATCCATTTATACTGATTTGTTAATATTAATTGAACAAATTAAAATTTTGAATTAGTACAAAAATTTTTTATATAAATTTAGCAAATCAGCTAAAAATTTAAATGAATATTTGAATTTTTATATGAAGTTATTAAAATTAATTGACAATTACATAAAGACCACCCGAAACATATCATTTACAAATCAACCACTCACTTTCATTCATTTTTCAAATTCTCAATCAAATATCAAAGTTCAGGGTAAAACCTTCACCCATAATTTTCATTTTTGATATATGGGTGGTTAATTTATAAATATCAATATTTTGGATGATCTCTAAGTAATTTATCCCAAATAAATAAGTAATTAAATCAAAGTTAAATTAAAATCCAACTAGTTTGTACTAAATAAATAAAAAAGTATATAATTTATAAGTAAGCTTTCTGATATCAAATAGCATAAATAAGTATTAACAAATTAGTTCATTGAGATTAAAAAAAAAAAAAAGATTATATGCATATTAATATCAAATTACAAGAATAATTACATACATAGCACTTGAAATATTGCTATTAACAAAACTAGCACCAAGGTGATTTTTTGAAATGTCGAACCGGTGCATTTACACATGTCGTGAATAGACTAATTTATAATTTGATTAAAATGAAAAATATTAATAAGATTTTTATCATGAATTTTAATATTTGAGTGAGAAATTGAAGAATGAATGAAAGAGGGTGCTAGTTTTGTAAATAGAAATGTTTCAAGTGTTAGGTATATAATTTCTCCTAAATTATAATATGTTAATATTAAATACATTGTTAAATAAGATTTAGTTGATTAAATTCTATTTAAATAATATATCATATAATTGAATAGTATTTAACAAGTTACTTATTGAAAAATAATTAACAAATGAGTTTTTAAAAAGGTTCTCAAATTTATTTATTTATTAATTTGAACAAATATAATCAAGTATTAATGAAACTAAATTACAGTTATTTATTAAGTGTAATGGTTCATTTACAATCCTAGAAAGGATAATGAGAACATCCAAACTTTAATAGCTTCTAGCATTATAATTTTCAAACAGTATGACCTACATGATCAAATACGTCCTACATGGTTCATAGTTCGTGCAGCTACCGACTTCGGCCCCCACATTCAATGGACGTCATCAAATTTTATCACTAGATTTTACGTGGCCAATTACAGTCTACGTGATTCACAACTCACGCAGCTCCTGACTCTGGCTCTCGCAGCTTATGAACATCATCAGAGCTCATGTTTTTGGCCCATGTGACCAACAACGAAATACGTAGTCCACATCTCGTGCAGGTCCCAACTCCGACCCCCATGACCTATGAATATCATCACAGCTCATCATTACGACAAATGAAACTAACTACAACCTACGTGACTCATTGCTTCTACAAATTTCTACTACATCTTCTACAACCAACCAACTCTACTGAGACAACCATGTGTGGCCTACGCAACCAACTACTACGATTGCTTTCAATTAAGGCTTATATGATAAGATGGCCCGACAGTCTCAGTCCACAACCTTCACGACGGATTATTGTCTATATAGCAATCGACTGTGACCTTTGTAGCCTGCTGGAGAACTAAATTCATTACTATCAGAGTATGTCTACTATAGATGAACTACGATTGTACATTTACAATGATCAACTTTGTAAATTCATTTTTTCTAATTCAAGAGAAGTGTTGATTTGTGTAGTCACAATTCTTTGTGGATTATTTCAACTAGGCTGGTTCTTGTGATTTTTTTCTTTTTTTTCTACATAAAAATCAAAGTGTATCCTTTTGCTTACTTCTGCTTAATTACAAGCATGTGTTTAGGCTTTCATTTAATCACTCTATTGTTATGGATCTTCCGACATACATGAACTATCACCCTAAACCTGACGTGTGGTCGGTAACATGAATGTTACCAAGCCACTGAACACACTACGTTGTGCGATCCACGCCATTATTTGCGCATCCAGACGGCATGCAATTCCTTGGTGTTAACCTTATAGAAGTCCTCAAGTGACAATTATTAATGAAAAAAATAAATAATTTTAGTATAAAATTAAAAAGAAATTGGTGCGAATGTCCCCATTGGTTTGAAATAAGAAAATCCAAAAAAGTTGAGTCAAACGTCGCCTTGATCAAGAAAATTTAATAAACATCTCATTTATTTAAAGTAACTCAACCAGCATGTGAATCGGCAATCACAATTCATGCGCTTTTTCAATCCTCTAAAAAATTACTAATATTGCGAATTTTAGGAGTTTGTTAGGGATTTTATTTTATTTTTTAAAATATATTTCTTTGTTGTATTTTCAAATGTGCTACTTTTTAAAAATATTGAGAACAGCATTGACATTATTATTATTTATCATATTTTAATTTTAAATCAAAATATAGATAAAATAAAATAAATAGCAAAAAAAATATATATATACCTGAATCGTTCGAAAAATTATTACATGCAGAAAAATAATGGATGGGGAAGCCACATCACCACAAATTCACATGTTTGTCGAGTTCCAATGCCTTGAAAGTTTGAATGGGAAATGTATGTGAATTTTAAGAGTTCCAATGCATCCAAAAAAAAATTTATTCGCCTAAGTACACTCTTTCATGCGAAAAAAACCTGCATACGGAGTTGCGTATGATATCCGATCATGGCCCATAATCCACACTCACACAAGCGAACATGTATGGGAGTGGGTCCCATTTTTAATTTTTTTTTTTTTTAAAAAAAATTTTGAACTGTGAGCTGTGATTGGAGAGCGTACGCAACTCTGCGTACGTATGCAAGTTTTTCTCCTTTCATGCATCAACATTTTGAAAGTGTGGGTGCGAAAATGGGGTTGTTTCCTTATTTGATTGAGAAATGGAAGACAACTATAAGAATTGATTTATTAAATTTATCAAAGAGCAATAGCATTTACTCATAAATTAAGTTTTTGAGAGAATAATTGTTTTGTCTAATATTGAGTTAATTAAAGCACAATTTGACCTCCGCAATAGTTCACTCTCCCAACATAACAAGCCAGCAAATTAAACATAATCAATCTGCCCTTTCTTAGGATAGACAAAATATTAAATAATTATATGATTGAAAATACACAAAATTAATAAAATATTTAAAGAAAAAAACGAACTATTAATAACATGTTGTCACAAACTGATAAGGAGAATAATATGTGCAAAAGTCTTGGCTCATTGGTAGCGATTTTTAGTGTAAGTCCCTCAGGTCAGGGGTTCGAATCTCACTCATGACGGGAGGATTTGAATAGCACACCGGACTGGAATGAGAGTCTGCTCCTCAGTCAGTTTAACTTATATAGGTTGATCGGCGGTCTCCAAATATCGATAAATCTTAAAAAAAAAAAAGGAGAATAATATAAATTGATAAGAATGTTAATGTCATAACTTTTCATTAAGACCTTCTTATGAGAGCCAGTCAATTTTTACCCGTAGCATTTATTTTTTATATAATTAAGTTTTCTTATTGAGGCAATGCTCTCTATCAATTTATAATTTTTTTTTACATAAATCTAGATATCCTTTGGTAAGTGTTTAGAATTTGTCTATTATTATTCTTTCATTAGGGGAATCCAAAGCCTCTGTGAATTGTCTTAATCATGTATGTGTCAATTTGGCCCAATATTTAATAACTTTGCTAAAAATATAGAATGTTTAAATTGTGTAACATGAAAATGAAAGTAATTATTTTGGTTTTTTTTTTTTTCAACTAAAGGAGCAAATATTACATATATTACATATGGTGATTGTATGATCGCCCAAAAGAACCATCCTAGGATATAGGACGAATGCGGTCTAAGGCCCCGTTTGGGACCGTGGTTTACGCGCGGTGCGGCGTAAGGCCGCAAAGTTTCAATGTTTGTGAGGGCGGGCGGAGCACATCAGCATAAGGCAATTTTTATCGAACAAGATGATGAACGACCCATTAAGCAGCTTGCATTTGTTGTGCTAATATTACTTCCAATGATTATGAAATTGTTGTTTTAATTTAGCAAGATACTTGCAAAAGGATAAACTTTGGTAAAGTTTTTCTGTCGCTTTGCCTTTCAAAAATCTGACATAAAAATTTTGATTCATCACAAATCACTGTTATGGCGGTGATTTGTTTGCATGCATCTTGCTTTGACGGTAAAATCTGATATTTTTTATGCGCATGTAGATTTGAATATTTTTGTGTTAGATATGTAAACACGTAAGAGTTGTGTCGTAAGCTGCTGAGGTAACAAGTATGTGGTTGTTACAGTTCTATTTTAAATAACTTTACTAAATTGAGGTAAAATAATCATCTTTTTTAAAAACAGTTGTTCCACAACTGTTTTCACATAGCTGTAATAAACAGGAAGTCAACTTCTCCACAATAATTTACTGCAGTAGCTTTTTGAGACAGCACAGCTAAAAATTTGAGAAGCTCCTGCTACCCAAACACACCCTAAATGAATTGTCATGTGAACCATACTACCAACATTTACAGACGTGAAAACTTGAGATCAGAACCATTGTAATCCACATCATACTGCAGCCACCTTTCCCTTTTCTCCCCACTCTAGCCCAGCCATAGTCTCGTACAACGGCCGCTCTCTCGTCTCCGGCAACCTCAATCCCAACCCTCCCGCCACCACCGCACACGCTCCAAACACTCCAAACCCCCATCTCCCCCCGGCCGCCACCACCAACGGGGCCGCCACAGCCCCCATCTGCCCCGCAAACGACACGCAACCCAACGCTGCGTTCCTCACCTCCGTCGGAAATAGCTCCGCCATGCACACATACATCAGATTATATGTTGCCGCAACAGCAAAGATCCCCACCGCCGCACAACCAATTCTCGCCGCCTTTATAAAAGCTTCCGCGGCGAAGCAGAAAAATCCACAGAGCCACATGGATGTCACAGCCAGCGGCCGCCTTCCATGCCATCTCAGAGCCACAGCCGTCAGCGCGTAGGCCGGCATTTCCGCCACCGCGTTGAGTATGGCGCTGAGGTGGATTTCGGGCCCCAAGTTCGCGACATTGAGAGTGAGGCCGTAGTAGGAGACGGATATCAGGAAGTTTATGAGAAGGCCGAGAATGAGGCGCGGGCGTGTCACCTTGGAGCGCATGACGTCGATGATGGAAGCGGACCGGTCTGTTCGGGTCGGGTCGGCGTTTTGTGAGAGTGAAGTCCGGTCGGGAATGAAGTAGCCGTTGGTTTTAGCGATGGCGCGCATGATTTGCATGGCGGCGGGAAGGTTCCGGCGGACGAGATGCCAGCGAGGGGATTCGGAGATGAAAGGGAGGGCGAGAAGGAGGAAGAGGATGGAGGGCAGGGAGGTGGAGATATAGAGGAGGCGCCATGAGGGGAGGAGGAGGGAGGTGAAGGAGAGAGAGATGGAGCCGATGGAGAAGAAGTGGAAAGTGGACATGGCAGCGGCGGCGCGGAAGGAGGGGCCGACGGGCTCGGTGGACAGGACGAAGGCGGAGAGTCCGACGCCGCCTGTTGTGAGACCGGAGAGAAAGCGGAAGAAGGCGTAGGTTGAGAAGGAAGGGGAGAAGGCGGTGAGGAGGCTGAAGACTGCCATGAGGAAGCAGTTGAGAGTGAGGACTCTTTTGCGGCCGAGGGAGGAGTCGGAGACGTGGCCGAAGAACGCCGCACCTGTGAGCAGCAGGATCGAACCAAATTTCATCAATAATAATGTAAATAAATATTGAATTATATAAATTATTTAAATAATTTAATATTTCTAAGGGGACATTTACATGCAAATCACCCAATTCTTATTATTTACACATCTAACACTTAAAACTTTGATTTTTACATTTATAACACCAAAAATGTTAATAACACAACAAAAATACATCCAATCTAAGTTTTAAAAAGTGAAATATACCTTATAATGCTTATATAAGGTAGTGTTTGTAAATATTAAACTTTAGGTGTTAGATATGTAAACATATCAGAATTTAATGATGTTTGTAGATGTTCCTAATGATGAATACAATATTCAAATAATTATAAAAAAATATTATATTTAAAATAAAATCTATCATTTGGCATGAATCTCGAGGTGATTAGAAGAAATCTCTGAGTAACTTTTGAACAAAAATATTAAGACTAACTAAAAAATCATCCAAGATTTCGCCTTCAGCGAAATTATAGTTTGATTTGATCGACGGAACTAACCCAATGACACTGGAATTGATCCAGTCTGAGACAAATTGAACCTGAATCAGGCCATTAATTTAGAAGCTTTCGGTATTTAATTAGAACGTTAAGAAGATTACAAATCTGACATGTTTATATTCAAATCGAGTGTCTCAACAAGATTGAGCCTAAGATCATTCAAATAATACAAATATCTTTTTTTTTTTTCTTTTTTGGGGCAAAGGACACTCAAACTCCAATTAAAAATCATCAAAAACTCAAATTTTAAAAAACTCATAGCTAAATTGATCAGCTCAACAAGACGGATACAATGCCATCCGAATCAATCCAATCTAAGCAAACCAAGCCCGCATCAGGATTTTATGCACCTTTTGGACAATGTAACGTGTCCACCTTATTTCTAATATTTAGAAGGTGTTGCTCGTGCAACACTGAGATGATTATTTATCATTCTACTGTCATAAATTCTCTAGTTAAATCACAATATTTTCATTATAACTTTAAGTCAAATGGATCCGGTCACTCCTAATGTTGAGTCGTGAATTGTGATTCGGTCATTACTATCTCTGGACATAATATTTTCTCTTCAATTTAAATTATTTTGAAATGCATGACTTGATGCAATAAAATCCGTCCTAAGTCGTAAAAAATAAAGCAGATTTCACCTCAGAATCCCCACCAATCTATATTTTACTTTTATTTTTGGGATTCAATCCATTTAGAATTATTGTAAGCTGGACTTGTTTTTATCAAGCGCACGTCAAGCTGAGCTGTCTTTCTTTAGGTTATGGCAACTTGAATCCACCGTCCATTTTATATCAATTTTATACTGAAACCTATAAAAATAAACAAATAAATCTCATCCGTCATAACTGTACTGACACAGAACCACCTGCACCAAACGTGTGACTAAAAGTCTATTTGGGGTAAATCATGAAGTTTCAAAGATGTTAGCCAGTATCCCGAAACGTAAGTTGACGGTCGACCGCTGATCTACGCTTAGTGTAAAAAACTCAAACACGACAGGCAACCAAACGGTTAAACATTGTTTTCAAAAAACGCCGCCGCACTTATAAGCTGTCCCAAACGGACCCTAAAGACGTAAGGGGCCCAAACCCGTCGGTGACATAGCTGAAACTCAATTACAAAAGTGGCTCATCAACTCAGTTTGATGAGCTAATAATGAATCAAACCCAATTACAAGTCGCGACTCATTTTAGCTATATGTCACCATCGCCATTGCTGGTCAGCTTCGCTGACAACTATCAAAGTAACCACTGTTGGTTGTCGACTTCTTATTGAATTTATTTCAATACAAATAAAATATTAAAAAAGTAAAATCTAGCCTTTTCCTATGCAGCCAAATAAATTTTCAATATTTTTTAATACTTAAATTTTAATTAAAATAAGAGTCCGTCTTAAATAGAAGCATTTACATATTTAACACCTAAACTCTCAAATTTACATACATAGCACTCAAATCTTAAACCACTTATAAATAATATCACTATCCCAAATCTTTTAGAAGTAAAATAATTTTATTTTATATATTATTGGATCGCAGGAACAGTGGGGAAATCATATCTTCGTTCAAAGCATCTATAAAAAGCTGATTGTACGGGATCTATTATTTTGTCCATTCTTGACATCATTTAAATTAATTTAACGTGACTTTGAAGCAATAAAAAAAATTAAAGAGTATCCTATTATTATCGTACGTTGGCATTAAAAAACTAAATCACGCTTGATTAGTATAGTTTCACTTAAATAAATAATAATGAAATTACTCATAATAGTTTTAATGATAAAATAAATTTGGAGATCGGACTTATATTATGAAACATAAAACTATGTTGATATGAAATGTTTCGATTAGTGATATAAATGAGTCGAGTTGAGTTTGCGTCGCTCTCAATTTGAATTTGAGCTTGATTAATTTTATTGTGTTCGAGCTCGAGTTCGAGTTTAAGTCTACAAGTTCGAGCCGGTTCACGAGCCGACTACTTTACTTTAAAATAGAGAAAATAATATTAATTTAGAGTAGTGTTATAATAAAATGACTAATAGAATGAGTAATTATGATATAAAAAATCACTAAATATTAAATAAAAGATATTATTTTCTAAATATTTTAATCACCTTAAGCATAAATTCTTCAAATTAGATATATTTTTGACTTCTTAATTCTCAAAATTAATGTTTAAATAAGTAATAAACTGTTTGATTTATATATAATCAAATTTCTGAAATTTTAAAAAAATTTCTTTTTTTTTCCTCTAATTTAATCCTAATTCTACCACGGATTCTGAGAGCCACTTCTTATTTATTAGTAATTTAATTTGCGTCACTATTCATCAAATGATCTCATGATTAAGCGTTGACTGCATAAAATAAATTTAACGCAGTTTTTTTAACTAAAAAAATTAAATAATTAGTCCTCAAAATACTTCTTTTAAATTATAAGCGATAAATTATCAATTTTGAGCGAGCATTTGAGAAATGGATGAAAGAAGGTGGTTGATTTGTAAATAGCAGGTTCCGGATAAATTGTTAAAAAAAAAAAAGCATTTTTGATGATTCACTGCGTACCTGCCATGGATCCGGCAAAGAAAGCCGACTGGGGGAACCCGACCTTGTATTTGTCTCCACAGTCCAGCCGCCACTCCTCCACAGTGGACCGAGCCCACCACCATTTCCGCCGCCCCAACTGACTCCCGACAGGACATGGGCCGGCCACAGCTGGCTCTTGGTCTGCAAAGACCACGGCCATGACCTGGAAAGCGCAGAGGATCCATGCAAGGCTAGTAAGTAGGAACTGCCGAAGCTGCCACGGCCCAAACTCGCCTGCAAATCTAGTAAGCATCTCGTCCACATTGATCGTCTCTTCGCCACCGATGAGGGAGGACACCGATTCGGTCTGAAGAAGGGCGGCCGTGGATTCGTCGGAGCTTTTCTTCGCCGGCGCCGGCATGATATAGTAATAATGTACTGTCGCGCGGTAGGGAACCAGGGTTTATTTTGAGGATGATATACAGCATTTTATAGGCTTTAAGCATTGGGAACCTTTAGTGGTCACGAGACGTTATTAATTATTATGGAAATGGGGCCATTCTGTAAATTAAAATTATGGACCAGCTTTGCGCTTCCAATCGTACAGTGAGCTGTGAAAACAAATATTGAAATAAAGGGGTCTTTACATACATGGAACATCAAGCCTTAAATAGTGTATATATAGAACAGAAAAAGGATTAAAAGCAACTCATCTTACCGAATTGGGATTCTGTTCAAAACTCCAACAGGCAAAGCATTGAGGAGCCCGGCCCCTTCATTCCTGAGCTCAGAAAGCCTTTCCCTCTCCTTCTGCGGCCAAAGCCCTGTCCACTTCCAGTGCTCCGGCGATGAAGAGAGCGGGTTACCTCAGTTTGATTGAGAATGGCATGAGGCTCAAAAGCTTACAGATATAATTCACCTGTTATAGCTATTAGATATCATTTAAAAAACATAATTTTGACGAAGAAGAGAGGGGGTTACCTCCTCAATGCTTTAAGGTAGGAGCGGAGGGGAAAGAAGGAGAAAGAAGGGAGTTTCGGAGGTCTGCCTTCCAAACGAGGAACCGGGCGGCGGAGGAGAAAGATGGGAGTTCCGGTGGAGTTTTGAACGGTGTTCCAATTCGGTAAAATGTTTTTTTTTTTTTTTTCCTTTTTTTCTAATATTAAAGTTTTTGGTTCTATATATGTAATTTTTAAGGATTGATGCTCCATATATATAAAAAACCCTTAATATAAAAACATTTCAGAAAAGTTATAATATATTTTTGAAGGCATACCACTTAAGTCTTATATATATAAATATCTAGTACCTAAGCTTTAAATATATATATATATATATATATATATATATATATATATATATATATATATATATATGTATGTACGCATGTATATAAATATAAGTATGCATGTATATGTATGTATGTAGAGAGAGACAGAGAGATAAATTTAATTATGCATGATAAATATATTTTTTTTAATATTTAAAATAATAGAATTTTTTATATGGCACGGGTGATATAAATGTAAAAAGTAAAGTTTAGCGGTTAGGTGTGTATAAAGTATGAACGAGCTGAACATGCAGCCTTAAGCTCAGCTCGTGATCGGTGAGCTCGTGATCGGCTCATTAAGAAATACCACTATTTATATTCGGCTTGTGTATAATTCGAGCATAAAAAAATTATTAATGTTCTGCTTGTTTGCTTAGAGAGTCGAACATGAGTTGTTTGTGAACAACCTCATCACATAGCCGTAGGATATTAAGGGTGGGATAGAGATTTAAATCTTTTTATTTATATTAAAATATCATTTAAATATAATTCAATATATTTTATTATATTTTTTAATTAATAACTTTAATTGATTATAAATCTTTATAGCTTGTAGATAATTAAATTATTTAAAATACTACTAATCAAATATATATATATATATATATATATATATATATATATATATATATATATATATATATTAAAAAAGAAATCAGTATTTGGCAGAGGCCCGAATACCGATTTCTTATGATGGAGGTTGACATCATGTGCCTATATATTCGAGAACCCAGCGCTACAGGGGATTGAGCCAGTGACCTGAGGGGACTTACAGAGAACCCCGTCAACCAACAGGCCACGATTTGTGGTATATATATATATATATACATACAAATTTGTTCGTGTTCGATTCGTTTATATATCGAGCGCAAAAAAATTATTCATGTTTGGCTTGTTTTCTTAACAAATGAATCGAACATGAGTTTCTTAATGAACCGAGCATAAACTATCATCAAATAATGAACCTTTTTGACAGCCCTAAGTGTCTACATCTACATACATAACAAGTGTTTGATATATCAATTAAAATGTCACGTATATTATTCATCAATTATATTCATGTCATTAATATATTATGTATCGTATTTTATGTAATTCAATCATTATATTAATAATTATATATACATACATAAATAATTATACAAATTTTGGAGAAATTTATACACATACCACATAATAATTCTTATCAATTTATATATCAAACACCCAACATTTAATATTAACTCGTAGAAGACTTTTGTGTCATAATCACATAAAAAATATGAATGAAAAAGATGCATTTCACTTAAGAAAATAATAGTAACATTATTTTTGATACAATGTTAAATATTTGAGTGTTATATATAAATGTTTGAAGTCAACTATTAAATTTTTATATGATGAAATAATATGAAGCATTTTAGGAAAATATCTATTTCACTATTACAAAGTGAGTAAAAATGTTATATATATTTTTTTAATGTTAAATATTTCAGTGCTATGCTAATAATATGAAAGTTCGGGTATTAGATGTATAAATACATTAGATTGGATTGTTTTCAAACTTGAGCTTGCTTATAAAATTTGAGCTCGAGATCAAACCAAGCTTTTGGGGTTCTGTTCAAATTTGAGCTCGAGGTTTGAGCTCTAAATGAGCTTTATATTTATGTTCAGGCTTAGTTTCTGTTTGAGTTTAGTTCATATTCGTTTCATATGTTGATAATTAAGTCACTATTGTGCAAATTAATGAGTAAATTGTCGAACTACTTAATTTCTATCAAAATAATCTTTATTGAGCAAATTGAAATTAGTGATATCATATTATTTATTTTCTAACTAAATAAGACATATCAAATAAAATTTGAGCTATTTACTTTCTAATTAAATGAGCTTTATTGAGCTTATAAATGAGCTACTTATTGAACCTACAAAATGAATGAGTTTTTAAATGAATGAGCTATTAAAGGAATAACTAAACAACTAAGGGTGTGTTTGGGGCAGCTTGTGCGTTTCAGGATAAACAGCTATCCTGAAATGCAGTCTGCGGTTGACCCGCAGCTTGTGTTTAGTGTAAAAGCCAAACTGCATGTTCAGATAAGCCGCCGAAACGTGCAATCCAAACAGTACGTCGACGTATTTAAAAATGCCCTCGTACTTATAAGCTGCCCCAAACGGACCCTAAGTCACTTATCTTGTTTTATATACTACAACTTATATTTTAATTTAATCTAATAAAAATAAATTTTAAATTAAGCTTTAATTGAGCTTATTTACATGCTTAAATTAAGCTTTAACTGATTTTATTCATAAGAGTTCAATCGATCTTATATATGAACTTTAACTGAAGCTGTCTATTAACCTTCTTAATGAGCTTGCTCGTATATTTTAAATGATATTGTTCGTGAGAGTGACGAATCAAATAAGGAGGTGTTCAAGCTTATTCATTTAACAATCGAACATTTATTAAAGTGTTCAAATTAACTCAATCAGTTAATCAAACGAACATTACTGAGCTCTTATCGAACCGTGTTACAAGTAACTTGTCAAATGATCGGTTCATATATAGCCCAATAAATATACATGAGTTGTGAGGTATGTATTCAAATGCACCAACTCTAAAACACAAATCAATCGACGTTATTTGTCTACAACTGAGATTTTTGTAAATCATGCAAATAAAAATTCAGTGAATCTTAAAAGTGTAAATTTCTTAAAATAATTTGCCATGAAAAAGGTTAAAATTGCCTAAACACTGACATTTTATTTTGCTATTATTTTTAGGATTTAAAATTTAAATAAACAGCTGATTAATGAATTATGCAATTCTTTTTTTTAGTTATTTGTTTTAGGCATCATTAGGACTAGGGCTGTCAGAAAAAGCTCGTTGTTCGCAGACAGCTCGTGTTCGGTTTGCCAAGAAGTTTGTGTTCGATTCGTTCAATAAGCAAATGATACGAACACAAGCAATTTTTTTTTTTTTTTTTCGTTTGGTTTGTTAAACGAACCAAACGCGAACAGTGATGTGTTTGAACATTTCAAACACGAACACTAGCGTCTGTTCGTTCGTGTTCGGTTCATTTACACCCCTAATTAGGACTGAAAATGTGTGAAGCAGATGAGTTCACAACGAGAGGTTTATTTAAATAAAAACCTCCCAGATATTGTAAAAATCTCAAATTTATGAAAAGCATGTAAGCAAACAAAAATTTAATTTGCAGAAAAATCTAAAATTACAGTTTTTATCGTTTGGCAATATTTAAATTAAATCAATCTACCAAACAGCTGCGTGTGGCTCGCATTCACATCTGCACATTATAAATTAGAGAAGATAATTAATATCTGGTTTGAAGTTGGTTCAAAATTTATGGAATTTGGGCTCCACAAGATGATAACAGGTTTATAATTTATAACATTTTATAAGCAGAAAGCTGCTTTTTATAAAAAAAATTGTTGTGGGATTCTTTTATAAATTTCTCTTTTTTCTTTATGAGCCTACAGCTATCCCAAATAGACCTATTACAATTTTTAAATTTTTTATCAATTAATGCGTTCGACCTGCTGGCAGAACAGCGATGCTCTGCGCTATTTCGATTTTAGAATCATAATCAAACATTCAGTTGGTGAACTGCATTTTCGACATATTTATTGAGCTTTGGATGCTTGGTGGCTTTGCTCCGGAGGGAATGGGGATCATCTAAAATTCCCTTTACCAAAGTTTTTTTTTTTTTTTTTTTTTTTTTGATAGTTTAGATGCACGCCACACAATTCTTATGTATATATATATCTAACAACCAAAATTTGATATTTGTATATTTAACTTCGTTATGGCATAAATCAATCCACTTTTAAGAAGATGTTGATGCAGATATTTTTGGCGTTGTGTTAAAAACTTGAGGAGTGTGCATGTAAATATTAATGTTTAGGTGGTTGATTTATAAATACATAAGAAGTGTGTGCCAGGGCATATTGGAGAAGTCATTCTTTTAATCCTTGAGCTAGGACGGCATGTGGTACCACAAGATCCAGATCCTACATTTCCAGAATCTCGTATTAGAATTGAGGAAGGTCGAACAGTAGCTCTGGCTCTACCCCTGTTTTATCTGTAGCAGAATATGTAAACTTTTTTCGGGTTTTTGGTCGCTCGTGAACTGTGACACAAATATCCTCTTGCAGTATGTGAAAGAGGTTATTACTCCTGCGGGCAATCCGTTGCTCAGCATGGCGAAAAACAGTCAGCACTTCGACACTTCTATGATCTTTGACAGGTAGATGGTCTACTCGAAGGATGCTATGCGGTTGACTGGATCAGTCCAACCATTGTATGATTCTAGAGCATGAAACTATGGGGGTTCAAAGGTCTGCCAAAAGAATATATTCTTTGGCGAGCAGGGTGCCTCAATTCGTCCAAATCATTCTCTGTCTATTGGAACTAACTCAGTATCATCGACGTACTAGAAATTTCCGATCATTTCTTCATGCAAAGGTACTCTTCGGTCATTGGGCACACTTCCTATCAAGGATTTTGCTCCCTTTCGTGAGTCGACACGTCCTCGAGGATGTTTATTATCTCATCATTCGACTTGTGCACAAACTTCCTATTGCACCCCATATCTACAACATCTCTATTGTGATTTTTTTCTCTCTGTGATCCCCCTATTTTTGTTGTTGTTGTTGCCGTGATCAACACTCACCATATCTTTTAGTATGTTCATTCTGAATTTATTTGTATCATACCTAAAAAAATATAATGTGAAAAGGGGGTGAGGAGAGAGGGAGGGGGTGGGGAGAGAGGGTGCAAAATAAATGAACAGTAATTTATAGCAGGTGTGCAATTCATTATTCATAAAATGATCCCTATTTATAGAAAAATAGTACAATATATGGAATTACATTTACGCTCCTAGTTTAGTGGGGACTCTACAGGGTATTATAGGTATTTTACACATACGGGCTCAAAGCCTGACTGCTATAAGGCTTTATTGGTTGTACTGGCGAGCCCTTCATAGGCATTGTCGATTAGCTAAGCATGGTAAATACTGGTAGTAGAATGGCGATTGAGATCCATCAATCTTCTAGCTCCGGTGGAGACTGTCAGTTGTTAGGCTTGATGTTGTCCGTTCTCTAATCCTTTAGGGGTAAAGGGTGAGCAAGAATGACTTGATTGCTATGTTGTGCCAACCAGTTGGTCAATTCTAGTTGCCAACCTTCGATTCCTCATAAGGAGTTATAGTGAGCAGAAAAAAGGTAGGATATCATACGGAGGGTAAATCACCATAATATCACAGATAATTGTTCTTAAATGAAGACATCCCAAGGGGTGGTTGAGGCTTATCTTATTCATGATGAGTTCAGCGAGATTGTTGGATGCCTCCGATTGAATTATCGAACCAGAGGAGGTTAGATTCTCCATTGGGTTTGTTTCATCTTAGGGAACGACTTGGATTTCGTATACTTTGCTTTCGGTCGAATCGTGCAGGTCCGGCCCATTCGATTGTCTTGCTTAGTCTTAGCGTTAATGCTTCCATTCAGACAATTGGACTTCCGAGTCTCTTATCGTTGAGCTCTCATTTTACCTACCTTATCCCGTCAGTGCCGTCAGATCTTTTTGAGATTCATGCTAACACTTTTTCAGCATTCATATTTCAATTAAAATAAAATAAAATGCACAGGATTTTCTTTTCGGCCACGACGAGTGCTCCTTGGGAACCTTCAATCCATTTAATATGTTATGTAACAAGAAGGGCACAAAGTTAAAACAAAAACAAGAACGTCGCAATTTTTGTTTTTTGTTTTTTTTTTTATTATTTTTATTATTTTTTTTATTTTTTGAGATTAAATGCCCATTTTTCAAAATAATTTCTTCTCTCTTCTCTCTTTTAAATATCCAAGTCCATATTGATTCTTATGCAATTTCATATAGCGATGATCAGGCGCCACGAAATTCACATAGCGTTTTTAGCTCCTGCAGGTGTGGAGCGATCTTTGTACGGCATTTTCGTTAATAAATTGAAAGCTTAAATTCTGATATGGGCCTTAAAATTTTTTATATTATTTTGTGAAAATATAATAATTTTATTTACTTGAGAAAATTCAAAAGTTTCTAAGTCAAGCTTAATCAAGTTTGAATATACTTTTATTTGATTTATATATATATATATATATATATATATATATATATATATATATATATATATATATAGTTGTTCGCTCTCTTTGAAGATTTTAATAATTGATAATTAAAAAATAATAATATATTATTATTTATTTTTATTTTTATGATTGTGCTCTTTGAGTTGTTTCCGATCAATGTCATCTTTGCATTAATTGTTATTTAGTATTATTAAATTTTGTTTGTTAGAGCAAGAAAAAAATTTCCTTGATTATATAGCTCATGTGATTCAATTTCACAAATGAATTTAATGAAAATTTTAAAAAATTATTTATAGAAAGCAAAAAAATTATTAGGATTCAAAAAGACATTATCCATTTTTATGTGTCAAATGCAAAAGATTGGGATAATTTTTCTTTGGCTAATAGCTAAGCTTGTAAATGAACCAATGCACTCCAGGAATAACACAAACTCGAATTAATTAAGACTCGATCATATAATGTGCATTTGGGGTAGATTGTGCTTATCCAGATAAGTCGTTTATTTGAAAACTCGGACCGTATGGTTCAACCCGTGTTCCGCTTTTAATATAAACAATAAATTGAATTTTCGGATGAGTTGCTCGAATGTTATCTCTAAACGGTGAGATTGCAGCGAATAAATTTTCCCAAACACATCCATAATGAGGAAATTTTCCAAAAAAATAAAATAAAAATAAAATAAATGAGAGAAATTAAACAAGAGACCAAGTCATCGTTCATGGAAAATTTTATTGAAACCAAACCCAAAGAATCGATCCAAATTCATAAACTCAAAAGATGAAGAATCTCTGAAACCTAGAAAATAAAACTCGCACCGAAACAGAGACAACGTACGCTATGAAAGAACCCGGCCATTGCCGGCGGCGAGCTCACTCCGTGTCGTCGTCCCTTCTTGGCACCCGAACTCCACATCCACGACGAAAGAACCGATCGTCTACACAACTACAACGCAGTGTCCCCAAAAAGCCTAGATAGTTCCGCGTCCTTACTGATGACGAGCATGATGTGGCGCGGCCCAATTCGTTTCTTACCGTTGTCAGTTGCTGCAATGCCGGCCAGTTCAAGAATCTGCAAGGAAAATAAAATAAAGACGATCGAGCCCATGTTACCGGAAAAAGCGGAATTCCGATGGAAAGTGGAGGGAAGAAAACCTCTGAGGTAAGGTATTCAAGAACGGCGGCGAGGTAGACGGGGGCAGCATAGCCGATGCGGTCGGCGTATTTTCCTTCCTTGAGTAATTTGGCGATCATATCGACGGAGAAGTTGAGGTGGGAATTGTCGTTCCCTCGGGAGCTAGACTCTTGGGCAGCCACTGCGTGCTTCCTTCTCGTCATTTCGCGTAATCTCGAGCTGAGAGGGAGAGAGCAATTGGGAGAAAGGAAGGGAATGGTAGCTACAGAGCGAAGGAGAAGCGATGTAGCAGTAAAGGAAGTTATGATAGCGGGTTTCTCTCGGAGTGAAGTGCGGATCAGATGGCGGTGGAAATTTTGAAACAAAATTTGGCTTTTTTTTCTTTTAAATAAATTGAGGGGTCATCCTATCAGGTCATCGAAGTTTAGTGACCACTGTTAGATATTATATTGTTTATATTTTAATTATTTTACCCGATTTAAGGGTAGTTTAGTCTTCTTATCTACTAAGGGTAGTTTAGTCTTCCTATGTATTGTATATATATTTATCTTTTACTCTTGTAATGGATGATTGATGTAATTGAAATCCTAGTCACTTTGTGTTTTCCCTTCTTCTTCTCCTCTCTTCTTCTCTTTCACTTCTTCTTCTTTTGTTTCTATTGCACTTCTTAACATATTATCAGAGCAAGTTTCGATTCATCCATAGCTTTTGCTCAACAGTTTTTTTCTCGTTATTTCGCAGTATCAGAGCAGTTAAAACTTGTTGGGAAACATATGTTCTAAAATGATTATGAGTTTCACAACAAAAGTGAAGGTCACATTCAACGTCCAATGAATGAGACGTAGTTCATAGTGATTGAGTGCAAATAAATAGTAGAATATACTTTGATGGGCATAGAATTGGAGATTTCGTAACGAAATACTGAAATCCTCAATTTGGTCCTAATGTTTAGAAACTGAAGCGAGAGTTGGCCTTCAGGTGAAGGGCTACATGATGAGTAGTCCTCACTGTAAATATGCAATACACTGATTGAGTAAGTTTTTTGAAGGGATAAGGTTTATTTGCCTCATGGCAAGTGTCCACAAGGTTATGGAGTTAAATTTTGTGTCTGATACCCTCATAGAATAATTTTCTATTTTTTAAATTTATTTTGAGAAAATTTTTTATTAAATTTTTTTTTATTATTTTACTTACAAAAATCTAGAGATTGAAAGCCAAGCTTAATAAATTTTTAGGATAATCTAATATGATTTTTTTTCTAGTTTCTTGCACTTTTGAAGAATTTAATAGTTGATAATTAAAAAGAATTACATGCATACCACACAATCCTTATATGTTTACATATCCAACATCTAAAATTTTATATTTGCATTCACCATTTTGATGACATAAACTTATGCATGAAAGCATGTACTTCATTTTGATAAATAGTAATAGTAATTTTTTTTTATTTGTGTGTGAAGTTAAATATTTAAGGGGTATACATGCAAATTTCAAATTTTCAGTGTTAGATATGCAAATATATGAATTGTGTGGTATGTATGTAAATGAGCCCAATAAAAATCTCTTAAGATTTAATTTATTATAGTTATAGTAAGGTGTGAAATGAATAGTTGTGATTGTTTAGTTGGACGCTTCTAAAGTATGTGTACTTTAAAAATATATAATAATAATAATAATGAATATATTTTAATATTAGGCAAGCTTTATAGTGGCAAATGTATTGAAATATATTTCTTTTCTATATTTAGCAGTATATATAATAAATGTTGAAGATTCGGTGGAATCATAAAGCAAAGATTTGATTCATGAAACACTGGATCTTCTATGTCAAATCATCACGAGAAGCAGAATTAAAGTGTAGAAGCATACATTGATTCGTGATTACTTGTAGCTGTGAGTTGTTGCCTTCCAAATCGATGTATGTTTCTTAAATCTTTTCTGTCGATGGGATCCCAGAGAAGAGAGACTCTCCATCTTTCTTTTGAACAAGTAGAGACACTTACACACATGTAATTGGAGATATAACCAATATAAATTAACTACCAAATGGATATTTGTTTTACACACATTTCGATTTTCAATTTTGCCCATCATTAAAGTTGAAGATAGAAATATATCTTTACACATATAGTTTTTTTCATATTTTAAGGTTTTTGGATCCATTAATTAGGCTTGATTCAAAATAGCATAAATAATACATTTATATATATATATTGGCCCACGTAAAAAATATTTAATTTTTTTCCAATAATCTCCCTCTAGGCCGAATATGCTACCTTATAAATGTATTTACTTTATGAGCTCAAACTTTACATGATGTGTAATAATTTTCTTTAACAATCTCGTCCATTAATTATATCAACGTAGGATCAAAGCAGCATTCATCACAAGCACAATGTGACTGGACTCATCAATGATTGTGTATATCAATACAACCAAATGACAGGTCAAATAACGCGCCTAATTTCAGCTAATTAAAATAGAAATTTTAATGAGATCAAAAGCTAAATCAAAATCAAAATAAAAACTAAATTAAAATTTTCATTTATGCAGAAAACACACAATTTTTTTACATTTAAAGGAAAATAACTATCAAACAGAAAATCCAACCAAAATTATATGTTAGCAAGTGATTGAACACTCATATGAGTAGTATGCTCATAGAAGATCTTGGGTGGAATTTTTTTAGCGAGCGGATTAACAATTATGATGTTTGTGGCAGCGTGTCTCACAAACATTTAACCATACCCTTTCTTTAACAACAAAGTACTTACTCGCTATATACTTTCATTTACACTAACTTATGTTGTTATTAGAATACATGACTACAAAGATTACAGGTAAAGCTGTTATAAATGACAGCATAACCGACAGCTTTATGTGAGTCACAAATGTCAGGTAAATTTCTCAAGACTTAGCGATGGATGATTAAGGCAGTGAATTTATGTCAGCCATAGGGCATAATATCACTAATTATGAAATTTAGTATGTCAACATAACATATAATGTGTCATTCAGTAATAGCAAACAGTTGCTCATCCGAAAAATTCTCATTGGTCTCACCTTCATAATCACATGATTTCCCTTGATCTAGTCCTGATAAATGGTCCGCTATTTGATTCTTGGTATATTTCTTATCCACTAATTCGTATTAATTTTTTGTATCAATAGGATCCATCTGATTATTACTAAAACTCATCGCTTTTGCACAGAAAAATATTCCGACAAATTATTTAGACTTACAGATGTTGTACATCGTCGATTATTTTTAAAATCAAAACCGACAGACTTTAATCGTCAATAATTACTAGAATCATTTTTTTCTGAGAGATGAACCAAAGAGTATTTCTTGATAACCAACAGTTTTGAATGTCGGTTATGATATTACAATATAGCGATGGCTTTAATTTCGTTACTGAACCAACGGAAAGCAACATTATTTCCTATTCGGCAATGAAAATCCTCATTTCTACATTTCTCCCACATGTCCTTATCCTTCTCCCGGTTTTGCCCTAGATCCTGGCACCTTTCTCTCAATCCTCTTCAACGAGGCAGTCTTCGTGATACAATCACCATCACGACTAGCAGGTAGGATAATGAGGGGATTGCGACTTACAGAGACCACCGAAACTCTCATCTTTCTCATCCTTTTGCTCCGCTCTTACCAGATACCTTTGATTAGGTATACTTGTTCGCTCCATTTTTGCTCTTCATGAATCATGGACTTCTCACACTCCTCTCCCAGTTTCACCCAAAAACCTTTTTCTTCGCGACACAATCACCTTTCAAGCTAGTTGGGAAGAGAATGATGGGATCGCGGCTTACAGAGAGACCAAAACCTCATCTTTCTCATAATTATGTTTGGCTTCTACTTGTAACCAGTGTGGAAGGCAAGACTGCCCGCGTCATTCTTTGTCTTCGCCGAAACCAATGAGGAAGGTTAGCTAGCTCTCACCATTCCTCCTATTCAATTCGTTTGTTTTGGTATGAGATGTGTATATATATAAGAATTGTGTGCTATATATATAAATTTCTACTACTTATTTAGGTAACATTATCTAGTCCTTTTAGATCTATCTATATCTTTCTTAAAATAAGTCAAATCTAAAACACCTACTCTACTAGCTAGATCACCAACCCTTTCACAGATATACTTATTTTGCATTTTGTCTCTAAGTGTAAAGGGTTTAGAGTTTAGGATTTAGTGTTTAGTTTTTAACAATTAGGGTAAATCCTTAGGGAAATTCAAAAATGTAATTAGAATGACATTGCTGTTGGATTTTATGTATCTTGGCAAATTGAATAAATCCGAATTTCATAAATTTTGACATCAAAGAACTGTCTCGCAACATATGAAATTCAAATTATTATTGTTGTGAGATATGCATTTCCTGTCATAGAAATGAAACACAAAGAACACAAGCAAACACAGATCGTTTACGTGGTCCAATCCAACTGGATCTACGTCCACGGGAGGGAGTCAACCAGTCAATTCACTAAGACAATAAAGAAGTATTACAAGGCTTCTACACCATTGAGGAATAAGTTCTCATCTTCAGATCTCTCTCTCGAGCAACCTTGACCCTAGATCTCCAAGATTTATCTCCTCAATCCTTAAAGCCTCTCTCTTTCTTCTTTATTTCTTCCTAATTCTCACACTTCTTGGTTCTTCTCTTCACCCCCTCACTACAAGTCTCACACCCTCTCTATTTATACAAACCAAGAGAGTGGTAGGTGGGAGGTAGGTGAGCGGTAGGTGAGCGGTAGATGAGTGATAGGTGGGATTTACACTAGTGTGTCATTGTCTTAGCCTAAGTAATTGTGAGTCATTAACAACAATTCTCCCCCATGACTTCCAATTACATAACTGCATAATAATGATTCCCTCCTCGGTTGCACAAAGCCAACTTCTTGTCTTCAGTTAGTCGAACTCCCAGCAAACCTTTCTCTACGAATCGTGAACTGTGCTCGACCAAGCTCCTCTGTTCACAAAATTGACGAATCACATGACAGACTTCTTTCCTGGCGTGTGAGCCAACTGCATTGATGTTCCTTCCTTCGCGAACTTATTCTGCGGTCGCTCGATTGGTGAACTTCCTGTTGGATTCGCGACTCCTTTGCGAACTCGCCAGGCGTCACGGAAGAATCCAGTGACGCGCAAACCACTGCTCACAACCTCCTCTGTGAAATCCCCATCGCAGAGCCCTTGCCGAACTCTTCTTCTTGCTTTTGCTGAATACCTTGGCAACCCAAAACGGATGCAGTTCAATTATCCTGAGTCCGAATTCGGACCGCCTATCTTGCTTGCTTCCAATGGCTGAACACCTTCCTTTGCTCGTGAATCTCTCCTCCAGCGGAAGAAAAAGCTGCGTCGCAACCTCTCCTGCACCATCAGAAAAAGCTGCTTCGCAACCTCTCCTGTAGCGGAAGCTGATCGCGAACCTCGCCTGGGCCCGAGGTCCCGAACGCCGAACACCCGAATCCTGCTCATTTGTTCGTGATTTTCGAGCTCCTCTTCTTCGTCGCTGGCCGCGAACACCTCTAGCCAAGAAGTATGGATCTTCCCACATGCGACGCCAATTATTGTGAGATATGCACTTCCTGGCATAGAAATGAAACGCAAAGAACATAAGCAAACGCAGATCGTTTACGTGGTTCGATCCAACTGGATCTACGTCCACGAGAGGGAGTCAACCAGTCAATTCACTAAAACAATAAAGAATAATTACAAGACTTCTACATTATTGAGGAATAAACTCTCATCTTCAGATCTCTCTCTCAAGTAACATCGACCCTATATCTTCAAAATCTATCCCCTCAATCATTAAAGCCTCTCCCTTTCTTCTCTACTTCTTTCTAATTCTCACACTTCTAGGTTCTTCTCCTCACCCCCTCACTACAAGTCTCACACCCTCTCTATTTATACATACAAAAAAAGTGGTAGGTTGGAGGTAGATGAGTGGTAAGTGAGATTTACACTATTGTGCTATTATCTTAGCTCAAATAATTCGGGGTCATTAACAACTATAATTTAGTCAATCAGGTAAATCACAGCGTTCTCCTTGAATATTTTAGCATTGATATCCTTTATGACGGCGGTTGTATCCTAAGAAAACACATAGGGGAGCTTTATAAGAGATTTATTGATCGTGGATGATGGATACTAAGGAAAACATACGCAACCAAAGATTTGCAATGTTTGATATTGAGGAGTGTCGTGTATCAACTGAAAGCTGGATGTGTTATGGGTGTTAGTTTATGACATTCGATTAATAAAGGTTGTGTGTGAACCACAGCAAGCCTAAACTTTTGGGGTAAGGAGGCTGTGTTGAGTAAAGTTCTAGCTGTTTCAATTATGTAACAATTTTTGCATTCACCAACATTGTTTTGTTCTCGCGTGTGCAGGCAGCTAATTTGATGTTTGTAAGTGTAGTGATTTGTATTCAGTGCCTCCATATTTCCTTAAATTTTTAATATTTGTATTATACTGATTATGTATTTGCTCGTGTAGATTAATAAAACATGTGGTGACTTCTGCTTTAGAGTAAAAAGAGGCACCAACAAAAGCGTGAGTAATCATCTATGAAAGCAACATAGTAAGTACAACCATCAATGGAGAAGGCTAGTTTTGATCGGGAGAAGGCTAAGTTGTCAACAAGGTTCTTGATAGATGTAAGATATTGATTCATGGATTGATTTCCCATTTGAATGTTGTGTAACTTGTTCTACAATTGCATGACCCTGAAACAATTTGAGGATTAAAATATAGTTTCCAAGTTAACCCAAATTTCAGCAGTGGAGTTGAGGTGGAGGACATAAGGTAATATGGAGGGGGAGATGGTAGAGAGAAGAGCTGCAGTTAAATTTTGATCTGAGCTTCCAAAGATGGTAATTTGGGTTTTCAATGGCATTAGCAATGGATTCTTGCTGGAATTTCGATAGGGTAGGAATATTGTGATTAAGAAACGTGTGAAGTCATTGACAAGAAATACTTTTTTTTGTATTTGAACTTTCGAGACATCATTGTTGTCAAATAATAGGAGAATATGATATACCTTTAATATTCTACATCAAGAGCTTTAGATGGGAAGAAATAAGAGTGTCCTTCATGCAGTCAAGAGATTCTCGGGTAAAAGTTGACTCCATTGATGGAGACTTTTCAGTTATCTGCTGCTCTGATAGCATAAAGAATGCGGAGAAGAGAGTTGAGAACAAGAAACAGGAAAGCAATTTCATCATTATGTCAACTCTTACGCTTACAGCATTTGATTACAAGATTATACATAAACCATTGTAATAGCAAACTTGTTGGAAGCAAAAAAGCATAAAAATGGTAAATCACATATATGTCTATCAATACATATAGAATATATTAGCTGCTAAATGAGGTCCAGGGAAGCTATGAAGAACTGGAGCCTTGAAGAACAGGAGATCGACAACTTCAGCAGGTAAAACCAGATATGTTCTAGTAGCACGCCAAACAAATAAGCTCAGCTCTCGCCGGCATTCTTGGAATCCACCGAAGCGGTCCTCTTCGGAAGAAGTGCGTTGTGAATATTTGGCGTTACTCCACTATTGGCAATGGTGGCGTTGCCAAGAAGCCTCGTGAGTTCCTCATCATTCCTTACGGCGAGATGGATGTGGCGTGGCACGATCCGTGTCTTCTTGTTGTCTCTCGCAGCATTTCCAGCAAGCTCGAGAACCTAGAAAGAAGATGAGAAAGAGAGAAAGAGAGACCTAAAATTAGACAAGGGAATTCACATTGAAGCTTAGAAGAAAGCAATTCGTCTGAAAATTGAGAGTTACCTCTGCTGAGAGGTACTCGAGGACGGCGGCGAGATAAACCGGAGCACCAGCTCCAACGCGCTGTGCGTACCGACCTGTCTTAAGAAATCGAGAGATCCGACCGACGGGAAACTGCAAGCCGGCCTTGCTGCTCCTCGAAGACGACTTCTTGGAATGTGCCAAGCCAATAGCTTTCCCCCTTCCCGCCATTGCCAGCAGAATCTGGAGCCGAGGAACAGTAACTGAGAGGAGAGCTCGGGTTGGGGGAAGAGATGCGAATTGGAAAGAAACCCGACCGGCTTGGGCTTTAAACTTTGGCGTCACTTGGATTGCATAGTATTTAGACCAATAAATACAAAGCACGCGGATCGTGGTTTGCACCGTTCGATTTTGCGACATTGACGGTTGGATAGGGTTCACTTTTGGTAATAAATTTAGTTTGAAACGGGGCTCCCCTTGACCTTTCTAGGTGGCTTATATTTGAATTTCATTAGAAGAAATTTACCAAATTAGGGTGAAGAATGGTGAGAGGTTTTGTAACTATAAATGACTGATGAAAATATGATCATAAATTAAACAAAAGATGACCCAATTAAGGCATCAAATTTTTCACATGAAAAACTCAAATAAAAATAATAATAATAAGATTTGATTCTATTGAAATGATTTCACTGATATGTATTGATGCCTCTATGTTTTCGGGAGTGTTAATGCTGAGTAACGGAACAAGAAAATTTTCAAAGTGGGGGCGCGGATAACTTTTTCAAAAATTCTCTCAATTTTTTTCATCGAGGCTTGGGATTAATATTAGAAGATTTCCCTGAAGCAATTATGCGAGTATAGCATTCAATTGCAGCAAGATCAAATAACTTTTCAAAAATGAAATTAATATTTAAACTTTATTTCATCTGATACTTGTTGAGTTACTCAATTAATTGTATGTTCTTATGAGTTCTTAGTTTTGTTGAATAATCTATCGAGAAGGCACGCCTAAAGAATGGAGTGTTGAGGGACAGGAAAGAGAGATAGGAGAGTTATAGCACATAGAGGTGTGAACGAACCGAACACGAACGAACAGGGCTTGTGTTCGTATTCGGTTCGTTTGAAATTTAGTTTCTTTAAAATAACCTCGTGTTTGAAATTGCTATTGAAATAACTATTCGTGTTCGTTTCTTAACGAACAAGTCGAACACGAGCCGAACACGAGCTGTTCGCGAACGACAGGCCAGTTTGACAGCCCTAATATAAATATATATAAATAATATATTACATTAATTATATAACTTATATTATATAAATACATAATATCTATATTAGTAAATTAATAATATAGTATATTAATATATTATTATTATTATTTTATTATAAATTATAATTTATAAATTTTATTTTTTTAAATATCATAATTTTTTTATATATAATTATTTATATTATTTTATATTTCGAACAATAACGATTTGAACACGAACGAACGCATCATTGTTCATATTTGGTTCGTTTAACTAAACAAACGAAAAAAAATTGTTTGTGTTCGTCATATTTACTTATCGAACGAATCGAACACGAACTACTTGACGAACCGAACACAAACTATTCGCGAACAACAAGTTTTTTTGACAGCCCTAATAGCACACTAGTGAACATTAAATTTGTATAACCTTTATTCAATAAATGAACTTCCTATAGTAATTGATCATTATACAATTACACAATGTACCCCTAATATACGTAGGCACGACAGAGGTATTTCAGATTATATATAAATATGGCCCGTGGGGTTCATGGATATGGCCCGGCGAACGTTAGGCTGAGCGGATATTTGTTGAGGATTCATGAGGCGTTTCACCTTCTTGGTCTATCAGGGTTGGAAGACGATAGGTTGATCTGATTGGATCTGATCAGATGGGTTCTTCAGGGGGTGATCTACCTTTTTATCCATCTGTGTCATACTGTATTCCCGGTACGTTGGGGGCCAGCTGGTTGAGTGTCTAATCCTAAGTTGTCCTTGGTAAGTCCACAGGGCCACGTCACCACTTCCTCCATTCATGAGATGTTAAAAACAATGAAAAGAAGTACTTTTCATATAGATTGGAAATCATAGTCATACTTTATAGACACAAAAGACCACTTCTTATTTTGAAAGAGCATCATTTACAAAAGCTTCTCTTATATATTATCAAAAAATATGTGTCTGATCAAAGAAGTTTGTCTATTTTAAATCATCATTAAATTAGATATATAAAATAGGCTTCCAAACATAATTGACTCATATTTTATTGTATACAAAAATTTCATTTATTCAATTTTAATTATATCACTTTAAAAGGTTTAGATTCTAAAATCAAACCTTATACACAATGAATTACATGTGGGCCTATATATTTAATTATTTTCTAGACATTCATTCACTTGGGCCATATATGTTTTTTTTATAAAAGTGTATGACTTAATGAGCTCAAATGTTATATTATTTAAAATAAATGTATATCTAAATATTCTTGTTCATTAATTATATTAACTTAAGATCCATCCATAATCATGTATATCAATTTTTGTCACATTTAGCATAACATAATACATCCATAATCATGCATATCAATATAAATAAATGACATTGACCAATTATAAATGTGTAGTATAATAATTAGATATAATGTGATCTAAAAATGTCTATTTTTAGCTAGTCCAACTTTATTTCTTAATGAAATCAACTTATTACAAATCAGAGTGAAATAAATCAAGTTCTTTATTTCTATAAAAATATTCATAAATATAAAATATACAAAATAGCATAAAAAATTATGTATCCTTAAACTAGCATATTATCAAACGATACAACACCCATGTGAGCAAGAAGTTATGATATACTTTGGGTGGAATGCCTTTAGTAAGCACATCTGCAATTATAGAGTTTGTATTTGACATGCCACCTACAAATTTTCATCATGAATCACGATGCAATCTTTTGAATAAGAAACGTTCAAATCGTGATAAATAGTCATCTAGAGCACCAATTTCAGCAAAGTTATAGTCAAACTGACAGTTTCGACGAGACGGACCCAATAATATCAATGGTAGATCAATCTGAGTCAAATCAAGCGCATGTTAAGTCTTTAAACAGCTCTTGGAAGATTTTCTGACACATTTGGAAGGGCAAACGGATGTTGAGTCTGGCGAGTTTATAGTCAAATCAAGCGTCCCGACAAGACGAATCCAACGAGCCCAAGATCACTCAATTCCGACATTATTAAGGCATTCAAATGTCCATTAAACGCTGTTTGATTAAAAGAATATCTACAGACCATCCGATCAAAATGAATATTCTTGCATTAATTGCACCCATAACACCCCCCACCCCTCACATGAGGAGAAGCTTAAACCCAGAGAGAGAAAACCTACGGTCTTGATGAGAAGCTGCATCTCAGCATCACCGCCGACAGCTGTCGACCACCGTTGATCTTTGACGACCACCGCCAATCTTCATCAACGACCATCGCCAACCTTCGTCAACCACCACCGACCTCTGTCGACTACCGCCTACCGTCGTTGACAACCGTCGACCTCCGTTAACCTACGTCAACAGTCGTCGATCACCATTAACCACCATCATCAATCATCACCAACCAGACGTCGTCGGTCGACACTTTCATCTAAAAAATATACAATTTTCCGTCTGTGTGACAATGAATTTTTGTAATCATCAATCAATAGTGAATTTTCATAATTGGTTCAGACCCTGTGTTTTTTCTCTTTATCGGTTTTCCACGTATAAGCTCCTTGAGTTGTCACTGCTTATTTCTCTTTCATCTGTGTGTGTGTTGAATTTTTGTACAATGCAAATACAATAATCTGTTACTCTACCATCGCAAAATTTCTAACATGAATCAGTATTATTATAATTTATAGAGTTTGTATCATTTCGAAAGCAAATCTTGAACTATGAAGAAGAAAATTTCAAGTCATTAATCTTTTAATATAATATAAAATTTTCTTTGAGAAAAAAATGGTATGTTCTCCAATGATGAGATGGAAGAGAAAATTAGAAGTAGCTATTTTTATATGGACTAAAGTCCATAATACATTTTGTAATAATAAAATATCATATATTTTCTCAAATAGTATGTATTATCTGAAAGAATACATCTTTTACAATAATTTAAGTCTAATCCGAAAGAGCATATCTTATGAGAAAGACGCGTCTTTTCAGCATGAGTGTATTTTATCATATTTTTATTTTAGCTCATCGTATAATTAAAAATAAAAAAATTAAGTTTCAACATATAATTATCCCTTATTTTATTCAATACCAAAAAATATATTTTTTTTACTTAGATCACTTCAAAAGGATTAAATTTAAAAATAGCAAATAATATACATTTAGTTACATATTTATTAATTTATTTTTCAATATTGTTTAGTTAATTATGACAATCATGAATTATGAAAACTAAAATTTCCTAAATAATATTGTTTTTAGGAAGGGAAGAATTATTATGTGCCACATATTGGAGTCTGAATAATAGTTCGCTATTATGGATCATAGGTTGCCCATTGTGGATCATCTTCGGATGCGCAATTGCTGCAAACGGGCCATCAAAACTTGTGCAATCTTAATTAGAATACTTTAAAAGGATTAAATTTTAAAATAGAAAATAATATACACTTGGTTACATATTTACACTATATATTTAATTTTTTTTCAATAGTGTTTAGTTAATTATAATTATTATGAATCATAAAAACTGAAATTTTCCAGATAATATTGTTTTTTTATGTTTATGTGAAAACTCGGTCCATTTGAATCCAAACAACAAACTGCCATATGAATAGGAATGATTTTCATTCGCAATCAAATAGATCAATGGTTGGATGAAGGGCTTACCATCCTTTGGCTTTTAGCAAGAGAAAAATTATTATGTGCGGCTGATTCGATGTCCGGACGACAATCTGCATGTGACTACTTCATCGTGGATCGTAAATTGCCCATTCAAATCATCTTCGGATGTGCGATCGCCACAAATGAGTTGTTAAAGCTTGTTCTATCTTAATTAAACCACTTTAAAAGGATTAAACTTTAAAATAACAAATAATGTACATTTAGTTACATACTTAGGCTCCTATATTTAATTTTTTTTCATTAGTATTTAGTTAAGTATGACTTATGGATCATATAAAAGTAAAATTTCTCACATGATGTTACTTTTATATGTTTATGATCAAAACTGGGTCCAATTGAATTTCAAAAACTAAATGCTATATAAATACAAGTGATTTTCCATCAAAATTAAATAAAACCATGGATCGATTAGCAATTTACTTGTCTTTTTTAGCCAGGGAAAAAATATTATGTGTGGCTGATTGGACTTCCGGATGATGGCCCGTATATGACTGTGTCGTCATGTGTAGATTGCAGGTTGCCCATTTCGGTTCATGTTTGGATGTACGATTGCCGCAAATAGACCCTGAAAGCTTATGCAATCTTAATTACATCACTTTAAAAAGATTAAATTTTAAAATAGCAAATACTATACATTTAGAGCTTGTTCGGGGCAGCTACAGCCGTTCGAAGAAGCGGCTATGACGTTGCTGCAAAAGAAATTGATTTTCAAAAAATAGCAGTGGCTATTACAAATTTATTTTATTTTCAAAAAGTTTGATGATAGATTATGAAAGTCACCACACCTTAACAACTCTAGGTTTAAAAAGTAGATTTCCACCACAAAAATGTCTAAAAGACAACAAGGAAGCAGTTCCACATACTGAATTGTGGTGACGGTTTGAAAAGCAAAACATGCGAAAAGCTGTACCAACCAAACATTTTTCTTTTTTAATCCCAAACAGACCCTTAGTCACATATTTAGGCTCATATATTTACTTTTATTTTCAATACTATTTAGTTAATTACAACTATTATGAATAAGTAAATTTTCTTACATAATATTGTTTTTATATGTTCATAATCAAAACTCGGTCCATTTAAACTTCAAACAACTATATGCCATATAAATAGGAGTAATTTTTCATCACAACCAAATAGAACCATGGCTTGATGAGTGACTTGCCAACAATTAGCTTTTAAAATGTGAAAATTTATTGCATGCGGCTGATTAGACGTTTGGACGACGTTTTGTATGCAACTACATCGTTATGGATCGTACGATGCTTGTTCAGATCATATTTAGTTGTGCGATCGGCACAAATGGATAATCAAGGCTTGTGCAATCCTAATGAGATCACTTTAAAAGGATTAAATTTTAAAATAGTGTACACCCAAAGCTGGTTTACACAACCCTCAAGATAATCAGATGGTCTAAATCTAAAGATACAAATCAAAGAATTTATTTCTAATAAAAAGCTAAATACTTATAAATACAACTAGTTGTAGAACCAACAGCCAACCGACCACCCTCCAACCAAACAAAGGGTCAATTTGGTCAACCTAAAACAAATAGTATCTTCAATGACCGAATAAAGGTCCAATCCCCCAAACAATCTCACAAGCTTCAATATGAGGCTCTCTCAACATTTTCCCTAAAAGTTACCAAAGTCCAAACGAGTCGATCGACCACCTTAGGGTCGAGCACTACCACAATCAAAGCCGACCGGTTTCCCAAAGTGAAGCCAGGCCAGTATCTAGGCAAAATAGCCGATTGACACCAGCATAATCGACCAAATGAATAGCCTACCAACCCGAAGGCCTTGAAACATTAAAGAATGCTAAAATTAGTTATGAATATGAAAATACACAACAAAATACAATAAAACCTTTATATTAAAGAAGTGGCAGATATGTAATTTTAAAAATGGGGGTTCAGTGCATGTAAAAAGGGCTTTTGACTCTTCTTTCTAGACCCATACTCTATAAGAAAATCTCTCTCTTCTTATTTATTGTAACATTTCAGTTATAATATATAAAATGGGTCACAGAGCCTGACAATACCCTAGTTTTCCCTTATGAGATAAGTCCATGTGTGTTCTTTTTTTTCTTATTCTCTCTCTCCGCTTCTCCCTCAAGGTCCCTACCATTTTGATCTTCAGGCTTGCCCCACGCAAAAATTTTAGTTTTAACATTCTAAAATGTGTTGTGAGCATGAAACATGCTATCAACAAGAATGGAAGCACACAAATGAGGAGAAATGAATCATATAGATTCTTAAACATGGAGCATGATAAGGAGTTCATGCATCAGATTTGAAGCCTAAAACACCATTCCCATTATCTTCCTAAAGGCTTTGGCTAGGATGTAAGTACCTCAAAATGGATGCCTAGCTCCCAATGGTTGAAATGAGCGGGCCGACTATAATAGTGCACATTTTTCGGAGTTCTGCAACCTCTTGGTGAAGATTGACTATCTCCCTATGCATTTGCTCCAGCACCACACGAAGATTCTCATCCCACCGAGCAAGTACAACATCCACTTCTTTTAGGCGGCGGGTCAAGGTTCTTGGAGGCATTCAACATCCCTCATATGTTTCCCCCTGAGCCTCTACAGAATCAGGCAGGCAATCAATCATGTTCTCCTCACTATCAGCCGACGCTTGGAGAATGTGGCCTGTCAACAATGTTAGATTTTGGCGACCATCACTGGTAGTCCCCCCATCAAAATGTCCTCATCTACAATAAGAAAAATCAATGAACAAACAGTAAGAAAATCAAACAACAAGAAAGCGAAGAAACCACTTACCCATAATCCGATTCACCTTGGACAAGGTAGCTCCACCCATATCAAAAGATGGAAAGTCGTCTAGTCATCCGTTGACCCCTTCTCACCGAATGTTATTTTATTACAAGGACAACCAACAATTTAGCTTATTCCATAGGTTTTAGTTTTGAATTTAACCCTTTCTCCACAATGGAATCGCTAAAGCCAAGTGAATGCAAGTAAGAATATACTTGAGATGATAAAACTACCCCATATCATAGGCATGAAAATCCAGTGAGTTTATTTATTGCATTAAATTATGATTATTAAGATTTGATATATTGCATTAATTTTTTTTATTCTTATTGGACCCGTTGCCATAAAGGATCAATAAAATTGAATAACTTAATATGTACACAAAAAAGAAGCCTCCACGAACCTTGAGATAGTCTGATGGTCCATATCAAAAGGGGCAAATCAAAGAATATTCCTCTAATGAAAAGCCAAGTACTCATAATTTTGACTGGCTATAGAACCAACAGCCGACCGACAACCAGCCGACCGACCAAAGGGCTGCCTAGGTCAAAAAAAAAAAAAAAAAGAAGAGTCTCCCAAATGATCAAACAAAGGTTTAATACCCCCAACAATATCACAAGCATCAACGTGAGGTTCTCTCAACTTTTCCCTCAAAAGTTAATAAATAACAAGTGAGCTGATCGACAATCAGTCTTAAAGCCAATTGACAACCTAGAACGAAGACCGACCGATGTTCAGAAGAAGTAGTAGACCGACACCAGTGCAGTTGTCCGACTCGAAGACGTGCCGGCCGAAAGGTCCAAGAATATTCAAGTACACCAAAATCAATTATGAATATCAAAAAACACGACAAAAGAGAGTAAAATCAAGTTCCCTATTAAAACAAAGACATATATGTAAATTTTCACTTTTTTGATCTCATATTTTGTAGATATGACTCAAATGCATGTAAAATAAGCTTCAGGCTTGTCTCTCTACACCCATACTCACTAAGGAGATGTCCCTCAGATTCTTTCTTGTAACATTTCAATTACAAGATATAAAATGGGTCACGGGCAAGTCTATATGTGTTCTTTTATTTCTTCGTCCCATTATCTCCACTTCACACTCAAGGTACCTACTTGTCGGTCCATTGGGCATGATAAATTTGGATTTATCAAATAACAAAAAATATACATTCCGTTAATTATTTAGGCTCATTTATTTATTTATTTTTGTGTTTAGTTAATTATGACTATTATATATATATATATATATATATATATATATATATATATATATATATATATATATATATATATATATAGGAGTGATTTTCCATGGCAATCAAACTGACCAGCCTTTTAAACTTTTAGCAAGAAAAATATTATTACAGTCGTGGATTATTGTTGCCTATTGGGATCATCTTCGGATGTGCATTGCCCCAAATGAGCCTTCAAAGCTTATGATCCGTTAGATAGATCATTAGGGGTGTAAATGAGTTGAACACGAGCGAGCCAAACTCAGCTAGTGTGCGGCTCGTATATATTTGAATATAATTTAATAATTTATTTTTTATTTTCTTAATTAAAACTTTTAATTGATTACAAATCATAGTAGCATTGTAATCAATTAGATTATATATATATATATATATATATATATATATATATATATATATATATATATATATATATATATATATATATTAGAAATTATACTTGAAAATAATTTATTATTAGTGATTAAGAAGATATTTTATTTTATTTCTTGAATTAAGAATTACTTATTTTTTTATTTTATGTTATTTTTCATATCTCTTAATAATTAATATGAATTGATTATTAGAGATATTGAAAGATATTTTTCCTTTCATATCATTTTTCTTTTTTATTATTTTTACTTATTATAGAACTCCTTGTAATAGTTATTTAAACCCCCGTTCATATCAATGTAATCAAGTGATTCGTGTTATTCTAAATTTCAATATATATATATATATATATATATATATATATATATATATATATATATATATATATATATATATATATATATATCGATGAGTAATATTTCAAGTCAAAATGAATGTCGAACATAAATGAACAAATTTTTATTCATATTCGATTAATTAACTTAACAAAAGAGCGAAACACAGCTTCTTATTCTCAATGAGTTGAACACGAGCCGTTTTGAGAGCCCTAAGATCATTAGCGGTAGCCGCATGCTTACGCTAGCCGCCGGTGTTCGACTACTGGACCACATATATCCGCATAGAACCCAGAGACTTCCAGAGGCAGCTCAAAGCTTCTGCTCTCGAATTAAAATAGGATAAAGGGCGGTCACGTCGATCGATCGTCCCGTCGCTCACATTGGAGGGCCGATGGCAGGCTATTACGTTTGGAAAAGCTTTAGCGAGGACGAAGACCGGCCGGAGAAGCCTCGGCGGTGTGGGGTGACGGAGATTCGGAGTCCTGAGTACAGTATCATGAGGCAAGACGCTCTTCAGGTTGGCTTCTCCACAATCAATTCATTCTCTTCTGCTCCAGTAGATGCGTAATGTTTTCTTGATTTGCTTGGGAATATGCTTTAATTTCATCGCTAGTGATCAATTTATGCACTTCTTAGTATCATGAGGCAAGACGCTCTTCAGGCTGGCTGCTCCACAATCAATTCATTCTCTTCTGCTCCAGTAGATGCGTAATGTTTTCTTGATTTGTTTGGGAATATGCTTTAATTTCATCTCTAGTGATCGATTTATGCACTTCTTAGTAATCTCCGACAGATTTCAAGCCACTCATTGACGGTAGGTGGTGTAATATGGATAATTGTCAATGAAGAGAGAAGATTCTTGCGGCGCCCTAAAATTTTCAATAAGATTTGCTGATAGCTTTTCTTTTTGTCTATGATCGATCCCCTGGGTGCTGTTTGGTAACTTTTGGGATTTAAGTTATTAGGATTTCCTAAATCCTGAAAATCTGGATTTTACAGGATTTAGTAAATTCTTGAATGGCTAAATGCCAGAAACTGTTTGGCAGTGTATTTAATAAATCTAGTTTGGGGCTGTTTGGCTGCTAGAAAGATTTATTTTAATTAGGATTTAGTAAATCCTATAGATTCAGATTATTAAGTAAATTCTGATAAATTCAGAGAATCTGTTTGACATCTTTAATAGGATTTAACAGGATTTAATGCAAAAAAAACACCTAATTGAAACAAAATCCATGATAAAAATAACAGAGCTATACTTGTTTAGCTTCAACAGACGGAGTTGTAACCAATCCATATTAAGAATCTTTCATATTGCATGATAATGTTTCAATCAGAAGAAAAAAAAAAAGAGCAACCAACAAAGGCACTCAGCCACCAAGGAAAATTGAAAGGTGATTACAGGCGAATAAGCATTCCTGGATTTGTACCTACATCACAAATTGACACAAGTTTAGAAATTGTCACCAGACAATAGAATTTCCACAATCTCAAACAACATAATTCTAGGATGAGAAAATAAAAGCTATAGTATCTCAATTACATAAAGAGTTGAACAAACTAATCGTTAAAATGTAGCAAATCTACAACAATGAAGACAATCACGATGCTAGACTTCGACGAAATAAAATAGTAGACTACTATAACTCCATACAACAAAGTCTACGATCACTTTTATGGAGCAGATCGATGTCTAAACAAGTTAAGTTGAGCTCGAGCTATCCTTGGCTGGAGCTTCAACGTGATCAATTTATCGAGTTCAAGCTTGAGCTCAAGCTGGCTCATGAGCCTGCTTGTTTAATAAAACAAAGAGAAAAAGATATTAATTTAAGTTAGTTTTATAATAAGATGTTAAATATAATGAAAAATTAGGAGATAAATAATAAGCAATCACTTAGTATACAATACAAAATATTATTTTTTTAACATTTTTGATACCTTAAAGATAAAAAATTTAAATTTTATATGTTTTGAGTATATCTTATATTAATATATTGTTTTAAATGAGCCGGCTCACAGTCTAACCAGTTTAGTCGGCGCTAGCTCGAGCTTGGCTTGTTAGCTCATCGAGCTCAGTTCACGAGTCATTTATCGAGCCAAGCTCGAGCTAGCTCACAAGTCGGCTTGACTCACTTATACTCTATCTTCAACAAAGTATTAGTGAAAATAAAAATAAAAAACTAAAATATTTAACTTTTAGGAGAAATAAATACATTTTACTTAATAATGATTCTTACATGTGCTTCTCAAGTGTTGCTAGCAATTGCATGCCATATAGCTTAATGTTGAAGATTTTCACCGGCTGTTGCATGAAAATCAGGATTTTTCATCATTGCTTTCTACATCACCGTTTGAGTATCATGTTCCATTTCAGTTTGTGAAATTAAAATAGAACTCATGCTCATGGCGGCAACCAATAAAATTGAGCAATACTGTACGTGCAATCACAATATTTGTCTAAATTGATACAAAAAAATGACGCATCTATGTTAACACTCGAAACATTTCATTTCCAAATGTCAAAAGTTCTCTCAACAACATTTCCTAATGAGTACGTCGATGACTTTATAACTCCTTTTCCACTGAATATCTTCTGGAGTCACTATCACGATATTCACTCAAGTGATAAAATATCCTCTTTGCATATCTGAAATCTACCAAATAAAATTTATCTTGTAGTACTCTGAAGTCTCCCTCCATTGTCCAACTAGAAGCAACAAACATAAACTTTCAATCAAATGAGACCGCGACCATCATGTTTTGAGATTTGAAACCCTTTCTATTTTGGCACATGTTCTGCAAAGTTTTGTTAACAGCTGTTGAAATATAAGTGCCATCTAACACCTATGACATTTATAAAGAATGAATAAAATTGTTAGTTATTTCTTATAAAAGGATGGCATTCCCCTTTGATGGGCGACAACTTAATAAACTCCTATGCTAATAATGTTATTGTCCTTATTTTATTATTAAAATGTTAGCTGACTGTCTCTAGAGAGCGCTGAAAGATTTCACATAGTTGTCTGCAACTATGCGCATGCTCAATTCTCCTTAGAAAGATCCCAGGTTGCTTAGCTGCAAGCATAATTTTTGTCACTTAATAGACCTCAACAAATTTGTAAGTTTATGAGTTGTACAAACGTTTCTGGAGGATGTCAAAAACAATTATAAGTTCTTACAGGATGTCTTGTGACAACATTTGTGGCATACTGATGACCTGTATAGGATCTATCAAACATTGGATAACTAACGGAATTGCTCTCATCCGATGAGTTGCTTCCTCCAATATATGATGGTATCAACTCATTTATGGCAACATCAATTTCTAAGTGCTCCTTAACCATGTTGCATATTGCATATCAAATTATTCCCCTAGAATGATTAGCTATTGCTATTCTTTTAAAAACATAATGTAATACAAACAAGTTAGACCAATGTAAGAAAATTATAAATAATGAATTGAGAAATGAAATTGCTTAAAAACTATTTAAAGTAACACAAATATAGACTAAACTTGGGTACTCAAAAGTGCTCATAATGAAGTGTATAAAGTGCATTGTTTACGGTTAGCTTAGTAAATAGAGGAGTACTTACATACATCCCAGACAACTAGTAAAGAAAGAGTACAACATATTTCAAAATAAAAAACTGTGATAATTTAGTCGAAGTCACGAGCATGTTCTAAAATAAAAAATTGCAGTATTGCGTCTTTGTAACATTGTTTATCGAACTGCTAATAAAAGTTTAGTGGAGAAAGTTAAATACATGAAATTTATATGGACAATGAAGCAGGAAAAAGAACTATAACATTACTACAAACTAAATAAATAATATAAGAAATACAAGATAATAATTCAAATGATATTGAAAGGAACAAATTTAAACTACTACAGAGAAACTGGACATGCGTAGGAACGTGACAATTGAACACATACTCGATCCACTAACGTAAAAATGTTCCATCCCAAGTCATTAATATTACCGTATTCTCTTGTTTTTCCATCAATGCCTCTTGCACAACAATAATAGCTCATGTTGATATATTCTCTTAACTTTCTAGCTTTGCCAATCATTCAAACATCATGTAAGGGCAATGAAAATATAACACCTCATTCATTTTTGCACTATTTGCACCTTGCTTCTCTAGTAAAATTTTTATCGTAGATTTGTCAGAGCATTACTTTTTCTTACTTTTTCTTGACATGCTTTCCACATTTTCTCCAGAATGTTTATGTTCGCTCTTATGTGACAATGTTTGTTCCATTTATAGTTCAACACTAATCTCTATACCTGCAAATGTTTCATTTGGTCCTACATCGCTCGTATAACTTAGACCGTGCATGGATAATAATTCATCAACAACCTTCAGCTTTCTTCTGAACCTTAGGATATTTAGCAGTAGGCGTACGACGACCTTATGCACCTTTACCAACCGCAATGTCTTCTGCACATATCTTCTCAATTATGTTGTATTGAGAGAATGGTTTGCGACGAAATTTTTTCATTTTTGAATGACCCTGCAATGAAACTTGTAATTCATTTTATTAGAACTATGATAAATTTTTTAAAATAATATTTGACGCAAAAATACAGACCTGAATAATCTCATCCCATATTTCATCATTCTTGATTGGGACATGTAGCTCAACATCCCAACACCAACCACTATGATTGGATAGTTGATAATATGCCCGAAAGTCAACCTTCATGTTTTTAAAACAGGTCATGACCATTGCTTATGTATGACTGGTACTTAGACATTGTTCATTATATTAGCTATACCGCTCTAATGTTCTTTCTTCACTACCCCATCTATGAAATTTTCAGAAAGATATTGTTCAAGCAATAACCCAACAAGGACGACGTTATGCTTCTCAGACCATTTCAAAACTTTGTTCGAAGCCTTTGGCAAGCCTGTATGAATTGAAATATATTTATTGGGAGAGTTTTTTGCTAGAACTACAGCGTTGAATTGATTTTCCTTTCAAAAAACTTTTCATTGTCACTGCAAAATTAACAACTCATTAGACCTATCGTAATTAGTTAGATGGTTTTAATAAAAAATCATGATATTAGCAAGGGAATAATATCATTTTTTGTAGCACAAATTCAGTGATTCTTGATGACTTAAATATTCTAGTCCATCTGGAGATAATCTAAAGTAACATGTTTTCTAAGTACAGCGGCAACTGAGATGTGGCCTTGCTTTTTTATCACCTACTTTTTTTGAAAGTGCACCGAATATTATAGAAAAATAAAGTAATTGATCTAAAATCAACTAATTTCAAGTGGGGAAAAAAATTGCTGTCTTGCACATCCTTTTTATAAAAACAATACTTCAAATGATTGGGATCCAACCAACATTGTCAAATGAAACTAAACAGAAGTCATACAAATAAGAATCCTAGTGAAAAACTATAATAAATAAATAAATAAATGCATCAGAGCATAAGAAGTAAATAAGCTAAATTTTATTGCATTAACCCTTACATGAAAGCATTGATAGTCATTGTTTAAAACTATACGACATAGGTTACTATAAAAATTTTCTTGCCTGACTATTATTATGATGATATTGACTTACACATGAAATTATAACTTTCTTCAAATCAAGTATCATAAAACTCATAAAAAGTTGCTTGAGACTAAATAGAACATACCTTAAACTAATCTAAAATACACAATATGTGAGGATAGAAGAATGATCTCTTCTTAAATAAGTCAGGCCAATATATATATATATATATATATATAAATTCAAATAGCAAGAGATATATGTAGAATAAAGCTTTATTATTGATAATAACAACTCACTAACCCTTAGACTTTATTTGACCATAAACAATTTTAAGTTTACTAACTGGAGCTTCAGACTCTGATTTTACACACACAGACAGACCAAACATCTCTATTTGTAATATCAATATAAACAATATACTTCTTACTTATCAAACATATCTTACTAAATGATAAGGTTACAAAAAATAGGGTCATGGGTGTCATCTTTGAGAGTGGAGATATCTTTTGAGCTAGATTGACTCTTTGATTGATAATGGGAATACCTTTTGAGCTGCAGTGTCTGTTTGATTGATAGTGGGAATACCTTTTGAGCTGAAAATCTCCCTTTGATTTTTAAGATTGTGGTAGATAGTGGTGGTTTCTACGATTAGCTTTTGTCGACTTGATTGTTTTTCTTTCTCTGGGTGATCGTCTTGTGTATCATTTCTGTTTTTAGTTACATCTTCGTTGGATACCGATATGTTATCATCTTGTTGCATTGGATAATCTTCATCAAAAAATAATTCAACAAGTGTTTTTTTAAATTCTTCTTTAATTTTGGAGGATTTATTGGGAAATTTTATTTTTAGTTGATAATATAGAGATTTAAATGAAATTTTATTTTTTAATTGATTTTTTGGTAGACTAGATTTATCAGCTTGAATTACTTTATTAATATAAACAATCTTATCTTCGATTCTCATTGTTGTCCACCATTGATTTCATGATTACGAAATTAACAATTACGATTTAAAGAATTATTTTGAATTTTTAAAAATTCTATGAAATTTGTCATTGAGTGAAAAGATATAAATTGTAATTTTCTTTTATTAATAATTATGTTGAAATTTTAAAAATATGGGGATAAGATTCTACTTAGAATATACTTGATTGGGTCTGGAAAGTTTTGTGGAACCACTCCGTAATTATCCCACCACGGTAAAACTAGTGTGGAATATCATTAGATATTCTTTCTAACATCATTACGAACATCGGTGTGTTTTTTTCGTGGATTGATGACCAAAAAGATTTGTGCATTGCATCTATATAAGTCTAATAATTAAATAAAAGAGTTTGCTTGTATTGTGATTCGAGACTATGATATTCAACTTTTTATTTGATATTTTGTCCTCACTCTTTGCGATTAAGTATGCAATTGATAGGGACTTTACTATAAACTATGGATTTATTTTCCTCGTTATAGCTGTGCTGAATTTCTACACATTTTAAAGAGATGAGAATGACTTCATACATACTTCAATCAAAGAAATATTCTTGTGAAAATGAATTATTTTCTAAATTATTTTCTAGAATTGCCCAAGGAGAGGTTGGATGATAATAATCTCCATTTATATCGAGAATATGAGATAATGCCATTTTAGTACATATGAGTGATTCAGATTTAAATTTTAAAATTTCAGAGAAAGATTATAGAGGAGATTGAAATTAATTTTATTGAGAGGATGATGCATTCCATACCAATATTGAGTGAGATTGATCGTACAAGGAGGATTATTGCCACGATATCTTTCCCTTCTCTAGGAAAAGAGTCACCTCGATTAAAAGTAGGAGGGGCCATGAGACCCTTTCCCTTAGGTGATCCACCCTTTATAATCCTTGCAAAGATTCATGGGTCAGAAAATCTTGGAGCAAGTTAGTTTCGCTCTTAATATATTCAATATCTAATTTGAAATAAGATCCATGAGTCTATCAGATAGTAAAGATTTGCTTTGAATCTAAATTTTTAACATCTCTAATAATAATAGATTTAACAGTGCTACAATAAATACCTAATAAACATATAACATTTAATAAATCATCTTGAAATTTAAAAATATATTTTAAAATACAAGTATTTCTATTTTTATAGTGGAATATTTAATTTGAGTGGGATTCAAACGCCTGAAATAAAACGAATAAATTCTTCGATGAATAGGTTAATTTTTGCTTTAAGATTCCTGCATAATCAAGATTGGATATACGTATTTCTACAATTTTAAACTAGAAGTATTAGCAAATTTAATACATTTTTTTTATTTTTTCTTTAATTTTTGAAGCGACTTTAGTGTAAATATTTGACCAATTAGAATAATTTTTTTTTTAGCCAATCAAAAAGGGTTGCAACATCAAGAGCAAACTTTTTATGAAATTTAACAACATAGTTAGCTCCTAAAAACTGTTGAAGCTGTTTCCTATCAGTTATACAACAAAAAATTGTCTGCAAATTATACACTATGATTAATATGGACTATATAAGCATTTGAAATAGTATGTCCTAAAATCTTATTTTAGTTTGAAAGATTTTAATTTTAGGCGCTAAATGACTAATTCATTTTTCTTTTGCTCTTTATTTGGATTTGCCAAGATCCTGATTTCAGATCAAACTTAGAGAATAGAATAACAATATTTAATCTATTTAACAAATCTTTTTTATTGGAGATATAAAATCTTATCCATTTAAGTATTTTGTTTAAGGGTTTATAATTAATGACTAATCTAGGTTTTCATGTCTTTTTTAGTTGCGTTTTCAACATAGAAAGTTGTGCAATTCCATGAAGAATATGATTTTCTAATAATTTTTTTAGCTAATAATTCATTTTTTTTTTTCAGTTTTATAAAGATTAAGATCCTATTAATTCATTTGTAATGAACTAGCTTTAGGTGAAATATCTTTTTCATTGATGTCGTTAAAAAAATTAAAGCAAAAATAAAAATTTAGCTAGCATTAATTTACCTAGTACTTTAGGTTTTAAAATTATAGAAACTAATGCATCTAATCTTGGTTATGGATGAATCTTAAAGCAAAAATTTACCCCTTCATCTAAAGAAAACTTGTTCATTTTACTTCAAGTCGTTGGAATCCCACTTAAAATTAAATATTCCGCTATAAAACTAGAGAAATTTGTTATTGTAAATTTTATTTCTAAATTTCTAGATGATTTATTAAGTGTTTAATTCTATTACATGTTGATTGTAGAGATGCTAATCTATTATTTTTAAAGATGTTAAAAATTTGGCTTCCAAATAAATCTTTGCTACTTGGCAGACTCAGATATCTGTTTTCGATTTCGATTTTGAATATATCTACTAAATTCTTTTAACTCATGAATTTTGGTAGGGATTCTGAGGAATAAATCGCTTATAACCTCCTACTTTTAATCGATGTATCTTTTCCTAGAAGAATGAGAGGAGGTCGTGATAATAATCCTCTTCGAATGATCAATTTTACTCAATATTTGTATGAACACCGCACCAATTAAGCATCATCCTCAAAATAAAATGAATCTCAATCTCTTCTAAAATCTTACTCTAAAATTTTAGAATCTGAGTCTGAATCACTTATATACACTATAGTGGCAATATCTCATATCCTCGACATAAATGGAGATGATTAAGATACTATTAATTCATTTGACATGAACTAGCTTTAGTTGGAATATCATTTTCATTGATGTCGTTCAAAAAATTAAAGCAAAAATAAAAAATTTACCTAGCTTAATTTAGCTAATACTTTAGGTTTTAAAATTATAGAAACTAATGCATCTAATCTTGGTTATGGATGAATCTCAATGCAAAAATTAACCCCTTCATCTAAATAAGACTTGTTCGTTTTACTTCAAGTCGTTGGTATCCCACTTAAAATTAAATAACCCACTATAAAACTAGAGAAGTTTGTTATTGTAAAATTTATTTCTAAATTTCAAGATGATTTATTAAGTGCTAAATCTATTACACATTGATTGTAGTGCCACTAATCTATTATTTTTAAAGATGTTCAAAATTTAGCTTCCAAACAAATCTTTGCTACTTGGTAGACTCAGTTATCTGTTTTTAATCTCGATATTGAATATATCTACTAGATTCTTTTAAACCGTGAATTTTAGAAGGAATTCTGAGGGATGGAACGCTTATAATGGAAAGGGTCCTTGTTGACCTCATTTCTAGATGAGATATTTGTTTCTCTCCTTAGAGCCTAGGGTCTAGCTTTAGGCTTCCCTTTTGTTTATCCCTCTTAGAGGACTAGTACGAGACCCACATTGCTTAGAAAATTCGAGCCACTTCTTCACTCCTTCAAGTCTCGCATTGACGGTCTCAAATCTTCGGAATTTTGTTAAGTTGTTTAGGACTGACATGTGAAATTTAAAGTTGAGTTCCTACATGAATAGTAGCAGCCCCTAGAGAAGTCTTTAGTGCCTCACGCACTCGCGGACACCACAATTCGCACATTGACTTAACCACACACAATATTGGCTTGAGTCGGGTCGACCGTCGGCAAATTCTTCCGGACGATCCCAAATGACGAAACAGACCACATTGATACATCTGGGACGTCGACTTTAGCTAGAAAGGACACCCATATCACTATGGTTCCGCGCGCGAGCAGTTAGCACGACAATCTATGCACCTTTTTCTAATTAGCAGGGCACGGGTTCTGGCTCAGCTAGGGTTCAATTTGAGCTTGACACGGGCTGAACACGAACCAGATTATTTCAAATTTCAATTTTTTAAAATTCAAAATAGTCGCTTAGTTTCACATTAATTGGAGGATATAATCGTCCGATTAAGGGCCCGTTTGGGAGAGCTTATAAGTGCGACAGCATTTTTGAAAACGACCCCGCACCGTTTGTTTTACATTTTGTCTCAGCTTATTTGAAAACCACGTTTTATTATTTACCTGTAACGCTGGCCGTGGAAGGAACCCCGCGTTCCGCTTACAAATCGCGTATGTGGATACGAAATTTACGCCCTCGCCGTCGCCCCGTGAACCCCAGATCCTCGCGACACCTTCGCTGGAAACCTCGCGACCGGTTCCTCGCGACCGGATTCTCGTGACCTAAACGCCCCCCAGAATCCTCGCGACCTTCGAATCGACCGTTTGGCTTCTCGTTGTTCGTCCTCCTCCCCTCTTCTTCGTCGATCTGTAGAGGTATGTATGTCTCCCCTTCTACATCCGCCTCCTCCTCCTCCCTTTGATCTACTCCTCCTCCACTCTGTGATCTACAGAGGTATACATCACTGGCGGAAAATTATTTTTTTTCGGTGGATCGATCCTCGATCTGAAGAAAATCGTTTATGGGGCATGGCTACAGTATAAAGCCCTTTACGTATTTTTTTCCTGCGATTTTTGACAATTTTTTTGCACGGATTTGGATCTCGGTATAAAGCCCCTTTAGAGGTTTTTTTTCCTCGCTATTTATGTTGTGATATTAGTCGTTACACCATAAGAAAACATGCTCTATAATGTTAATGAGAGGCATGGCTACGATATAAAGCCCTTATTTTCTTATGGATATAGAATTAAAATTGCTTGTACATACTTTGGATTTTGAAGAAGAATAATTTCTCCAGGATGTTATGAGATCGATGCTTATTTCCAAATCGATGTCCTTCATTCAAAAGTGGGGCTTGATATCCGGCTTTCTCCCTATTTACTTTCCCCTTTACAAAGTAAAAGAGAAACAAGAAACTCATTTCTACATTTAACCTGTCTTTTATTCTTATATATGAGCTGCCATCTCTATGCCTAATTTATTAGGAAACCGCAAAGGATTGATTTAGGTTTCGAGGTGCATCGTTTACTATGGAAAATCTAAGGAAACAAAAATTGCTTGTACTGTCAACTGGTTTTCTCAATAAATCATTACTACTTTTTTTTTACTTTGTTTTGCATTAGGTTTGTTGCATATCTTCATTTTAGATTTCAATGGCATTACATGTTTCTCCCTTACGATTCACATTGTTTAGGCACATAGTTCTTTCACATTAGTTTTTCATACATATATATGCTTTGCTATTGAAGCTCCCAATGAGTAAAGTAGAGAAGTCGGGTCTTCCGCCATGTGGGATAGGAACGTCACAATTATATTCTGTGATCTATGTGCAAGGGAAGTTCAACTTGGAAATAGGCCAACCACTCATTTCAGTAATGAAGGTTGGCAAAATGAAGCTCATTATTTCCCCGCCCAATGAAGCGTAACAGATATTTGGTGGAACGGCTATAGGATTGGGCGAGACGCTTTATTCCATAACATTCAACATTAGCTCCCTACTCCTCCTCTAGTCACTTAGTTTCACATTAATTGGAGGATATAATCTTCCGATTAAAACTCCTACATACATGGCAGCTCATTATTTCCCCGCCCAATGAAGCATAACAGATATTTGGTGGAACGGCTATAGGATTGGGCGAGACGCTTTATTCCAAGGCATTCAGCATTAGCTCCCTACTCCTCCTCTGCTCGACCCGCTCGTCTCTCCCTCAAGCAGAAACCCACGCTCGTCTTGTCTCTCTTAGACGCCGAACCGAAGCATGCTCCCCTCTCCTCTGATCGACCCACTCGCCTCTCCCTCACTCGACAGAAAACCATCGCCTCGCCTACTTCCCCCGCTCGCCTCCCGACTCGAAGCCTTGCTCAGCTCCCTGTAACGAAGCCCCTGCCTGCTTCTCTCTCACGTGCGACTAGATCCGGCTCGCTCAGAAAGCATCTCACCTCCTATCCTTTGCATCGAAGTTCGTGGGCTCACTGCCTCTCCGCCGCACCGGAGTCGCTCACATGCCTCCCTTCTCATACGCGACTGACATCTCCCCCTCGCCATACCTCTCCTTCCTTCTCTCAACTCCGGCAAGCAAGGTAAAACCTAAACCTGCTTCTCTGATTCACGACATTTGTGGCTATCTGATAGCTAGTTTTAGGCATAATTTCACCCAAATCTCATGGTGATTATTCCTGCCGTTGTTGAACCCTTGCCTTAAATTCCTAAACCAGGATCAGGGCATTTACAGACATATCATGCAATCCTTATTATACCTGATGCCTAAAATTTTGAGGTTCATTTATTGAGAAATTTACAACATTTGTTAGAGACGGTGAAAATCTGAAACTTACGTACTTTTTCTTCTTACTTTTGGAAAAATCTAGGGGTCCCATTCTTTTGATTGGTGAAAGAGAGCTATGATGAAATATCTGTAGCATAAATGTTCAAAACCTGATTACCTAAGTTAGAGAGAGTAGAGAGCCTTGGGGTATAAATGTCTTGAAAGTTGGCTTTCAAATATATTGTCTGCTCATTAATTATTAACTGTTTGCAAGGACAACTTGATTGATCTTATATTGTTTCTTTACCTGGGCAAATATCTTGATGCTGAAACATTTTAGTGTTACTTTGGAAATTTTCCTTATCTGGATTTAGCATATCCTACTTCAAGACCCTTCGAATCTTTCTATCTAGAGAAAAGGAGGGTCTACACGCATGCTACCAATGCTTACATACTCGCATCGTACTAGACGAATGGAAATTGAAGCATGTTACAACTCTTATGGATTTATACGCACCATCCAAGCTCGAGCCTTCACATAAATATCATTCGATTCTTATTTTATTATTTACATATCTAACATCTAAACTGAAATACTTACATATGTGCCATTTTATCTATGCATGAATAACTTGTCTGGATTTTCTTGCTAAATGACTCGGTTTTCATTAATAATGGCTGTTTATTGCTTAAAAGTGCTGTTTGGAGTCGTTGGAGGCCTTAATACTGCTGTGTAGTGTTGCATAGTGCTGATTGGAGTTGTTGGAGGCTTTAAAATTGCTGTGTAGTGTTGCATAGTGCTGTTTGGGGTCGTTGGAGGCTTTAAAACTATTGTTTAGTGTTGCATAGTGTTGTTTGGAGTCGTTGGGGGCTTTAAAATTGCTGTGCAGTGTTGCATATTGCTGTTTGGAGTCGTTGGGGGCCTTAAAACTGCTGTGTAGTGTTATAGTACTGTTTGGAGTCGTTGGAGGCCTTAAAACTACTGTGTAGTGTTGCATAGTGCTGTTTGGAGTCGTTGGAGGCTTTAAAACTGCTGTGTAGTGTTGCATATTGCTGTTTGGAATCGTTGGAGGCTTTAAAACCACTGCATAGTGCTGCATATTGCTTTTGGAGTGCTATACTTGCCATCGTGAATCATAACACTAAAATGATAATTAGAAAAGTATAAATTTGCAAAAGTTACCACTATATTTTTTTTCTGAGCAACTCTATAGGCTTGTAGTCTCTAAAATTGAATTCAGGATGTAATCTTGTTGGTTTATTCAATTTCAAGGAGTTTGGAGCATTGTCAGATCTGACATCATTTACTGATTTGGTTTTCTTTCATGTAAGTACATTCTGGTGTCGTTTTGGATGTAGTTTTATTTGTTCTTTAAAGATGTCATGTCAGAGGTAATATTGAAAATTTTATGTTTTTCATGGCATGGATGACAAATCAAACCTTGTCTGATCTCGCAGGATATACTTGAATCCATTGGAGAATTTGTTGACGGTTTGAAATTTTCTGGTGGCTCACATAGTTTGCTGCCCAAAGCTTTTGTCAAAGAAATTACAGGCCTGGCACATAGGCATGGTGTATACGTTAGTACAGGTGATTGGGCAGAACATCTACTAAGGAAAGGGCCTGCTTCATTCAAACAATATGTGGAGGTTTCTTTTATCTATATTTCACAGCATTGGGAAATCTATTAGGCCTTTTCAGTTTGTTAAGGGAATCACTGTCGCGTAATTGAATATTTTCAGGAATGTAAGGACTTGGGATTTGACACAATTGAGCTTAATGCTGCTTCGCTTAAGATCCCAGAAGAATCTCTCTTGAGGTTCGTTCGCCTCATAAAGCATGGCGGCCTTAAAGCCAAGCCACAGTTTTCAGTGAAGTTTGAAGGATCTGATATCCCGACTGCTGGGAATAGGGCCTTTGGAGCTTATGTTGTTCCCGTCCAAAGAAATTACGGTAAAGTAATCCGCTCAATCTATCAGTATGATTATTTACATGCTGACATGCACCTTTATAACTATTATGTCCATGCTTCAGTACTTTATAGTAGATGTTATTATCAATTTATTGCATTATAAGGCTATAAAAACCTACTATATTTTAAATTATCTCTATTCCTGATTTTCCTTAGTGCATGTTTATTGGCTGTATCATATTTAAACTAGTAGTGAAAAGGGACAATGTGTTACTTAATATTCAATTTTGTAGCTGTTACAGATCTTAGTAACAGTACACGGCTGATAACCTATGCAACATTAATTACTAGTTTGTTTTGTTATAACATGAGAGCACTTTGTATAATTTAGTTCAGAAAAAGTGAAATAACTTTATAACTACTTTTTGATAAAATTATTCATGTATATTCAAGTCATTTAAAGATATGTATTCTAAAGTTGTTGCTTGTGTTCGAACAGAGGAGGATTGATTCCATATTTTCTTATTTTTGTTGGATTACATCAGAAATCGGCTTTAAGCCCATATCATTTTTGCTGTAGTAATATAGATGTTCTTAATAGACATTTACGGGAGGATGTATCTTGGTGTGTGATTTTTGCTGATGATATCGACTAACGAAAGAATTCAAGAAAAAACTTGAATTTGGAGGTCAACTTTGTTCGTTTCAGCAAATCTAAAATTGAATACATAGAATATAATTTTAGTAGTACTAGATCTAGTGGCACGGTTGTGACAATGGGTGATTTAATCATTAAAAGGAGTGAATATTTTAGATATATCGGATCAATTGTTCAAAGTGATGGTGGGATAGATAGAGATGTTATTAGTAGAATTTAAGTTTGGATGGTTGAAGTGGAGGAGAAGACATCAGGCTATTGTGTGATAGAAAAGTACTGCTTAGACTTCAAGGAAAATTTTATAAGATGGTGGTGAGACCTGCAATGCTTTATGGTGCAATATGTTGGCCTATAAATGAGAATCATATAGTTAAGTGTTGCTGAGATGAGAATGCTTAGGTGGATGAGTGGCTTACACTTAAAGAGATGAAACAAGAAATGAATATATCCGTGAAAGGGTTTGTATAGCTCTTATGAGAGACAACATTAGAAAGAGTTATCTTGGATGATTGGTCACATTAAACGTCCATTATCTGATGATCTTATTAGAAGAGTAGATATTTTAGATTTAACTTGGTTAGAGATAGACCTAAAATGATCTTAATCTGTTAGAATAAATGAAAATATGATAGTCAATATGGCACAATTCAGAAAAAATGATTCATGTAGTTGACCCCATTTAGTGGGATAAGGTTTTGTTGTTGTTGTATGTATATGTATTATATCTATATGCTCGCGCGCGAGCATGCAACACATACAAAGTGTAACTATACAATATTGTAGTATCTTTAAGTAATAAAATTATTTATTATATTTTATATGTGCGTATATTGCATTTTAGAAGAAACTTTAGAAGTCATATGATTTGGAAAATTTTATGTTCGTCTTAGTTTATCAATCATGTAGTTAATGAGTAGCTTTTTTTTTTAACAGAAAATCTGGGAGGGAAACTTATGGCTTGTTTGGGGCAGCTGCAGCTTATCCAGTTTATCCAGATAAGCTGCTGATCAGCAGCTGATCCTGATAAATTGTTTGACTATTTGGTTTGTGCGTTTGAAAAACAGTTGACTCTGGATAAATGACCATTATGCCCCCTGTTTTGGATAAGCTGTTTAGTTGTTTGGGTTGTGCGTTTTGAGAATAGCTGATTTGCAGATTTTTTTTAAGTAATGTTTGTACTTCAAATTGTGATATATGATATAATTTTTGCATGAATCTTATCATAAAGTTGCATTAGTAAATCCAAGAATCTAAAAAATTTAGCACCAGAAACCCCTTGTATAAATCCTTCAATGCAAAAAGTTTCATGGTGCAGATCCAATGATAAAAAGCTGAAAGAGACTTCTAACGCAGTTGTTCAGAAAAAAAAATTAATTAGAGCAAATAAGATCAAGTATGAGGAAAAAAATCGATGAAGAAGAAACACTGTTTTTTGCAGCCATAATAGAAATACAACAAATAAAAAAGCATGCTCAGCAGAAAAAAGCCTTGGACAAATTTCTCAATGAATGAAATAAATGTTCAGAAAGCAGTAGATAGTCACCTTAAAATCAACTGCTCAACAGCACCAAGCCTGCTGCCTATATAAGCTAAATTCTCAAAGTCCTTCATACATAGAGCAAGCAGTATAGCTGGTTAATTTTAATATTAAAAGGCAAGATTTCTAACATACCTGTCCAGTGGAAACGATAACAGGATCTTTCATAAGTTCAAGGGATATAGGGCATCAGTTCAACCTGGAAACACGAGGCATTCAACTCAGGCAACATAAATTGATAAAATTACTGAAATAACAGAAGCAACTAGTGCAACCGCTTTGAGTTTATACCTCCTCCTGAACTTCATCAGATATTTCAAAATGCTCCTAAGAAATATTTCCTAGAACTCTCCCCGGCTGCCGTCACATTCTCGTATTGGATCGCCATGTTCTTGGCCGCCAAAATCCTTGATCAAATAAATTTATTTTGATTAATAAAATTCAACAGTGAGGGGTTGGAAATCAAAGCAGTCGCCTTAGTCAGGGTGAGAGATTAATGAGATTGGAAGCGGTGAAAATGTCTTGAATGAATCCTAAATCCATAAACAACAGAAAATAATCTAAATTAAGTTTAACTAAGGATGAAACAGTTTATCAACTAGGAATGATGATGGCAAAAAAACAAAAAAAGCAGCATTCTAAGGGAAATTCAATAAACATGGTGGCATCACAGAAATCATTGACAAGCAATTTCCACCAACAGAAGCAACTTTAAACTATAATTTTCTGCTGAAACTAATTAAAGGATTCATCTTAAACACCTAATCCGCACAAGCTCGAACCAATTACCAAGAAAATCAAACACTAGACTCACCGCGTTTGAACTCTTGCCAGAATTACTAACTTTGATCGCAAAAAAATAAGAGATTGAGCCTGCCCACACCTCATAGATATAAAAAGCAGCCGGCTTTACGGCTGGAACTAGGTAAAGCTAAAGTTTTGACTGGAGGAGATAGGAGAAGGACAAATAAAAGAAATAACAAAGGAACACAGATGGCTTTGAGGCTGCACGACTCACTCTGAATTTTGAAGGCCCGACGACGAGAGAAATAGTCCATGGAATAGCTGGAGTGGGGGGAATCGCCTCTACAAGTATCCCGATTCAAGACGGGCACGACGTGAGCAGGGGAGGGGGGGCGGGAGAGACAACGAGGGCGAGGGTAGCTAAGTAAGTTTTCACACGAAATGCTCGGCCGCGGGGTCCCCGCGGCCGATGTTTAATATAATAGGAATTCGGCGTTTCACGATACGCCGTCAAACGCTTTAATCAAACACATCAACAACGTTTTGAAAACGCAGAAGCTGGAAATAAGCTGCCCAAACGGACCCTTAATTGAGAGGGCCCAGATGTTTGATAAAAGCTATTGAAGTCTTTTATTTGATGATATGAGGAGTCTAATATTTGTAATAAATTGAAGCTTGTATCATTGGATTGGAAAGAATAATTGTGATAAAATTTGTCCATTCCTAATAGTAGTTTCTTAAAATTTGCGTTTACTTTTTCATTAAATTCTCTAATGACGTGATACACTAGGCACTTCTTCATTTTGACTATTTAAATTTAACCACAAATATAATGAATTGTTTTGAATGTTATAATTTATAAAATTTAGACGACAGCTAATTGCATAATAAACTGAATTATTTGTGCATGTTCAAGCATCTCATTATCCTTAGGGTCTGTTTGTTTTGAAGGAATTGAAGGAAATGCAAGTACATTTTACATTATAATTTCATGTTGAGTGCTGGTTTTATTGTAATAAATAGGCACTTGCATTTGTTTAGGAAATTTGAACAAATGTACTTCTCTGCCGATAAGTTTCTACCAAACCTTAATGAAAAATAGGACTAGTGCATCCATCCATCCATCCATCCATCCATCTATTTTGAAAAATAAGAAATAAAAAATATATGAAAAATACATTAAATAAATTTGTTTTAAAAAAATAAAAGTAGAATTAAAAATAAAAATAGAAAATAAAAATGATCCCAATCTTAACCATTTCAATTTCCTTGATTTACCCTTCACATTCTTGCAATTCCTTCAGACTAGCAGAGCCTTACGTTTTCACAAGTATGAGTAAATATTGTGTTTATGTACCGTGCATGCGGATTGATGTTATTATGATGGTATTGTTCCACCACAATACCACCTAAATATCACCAATCCGCACCTCATCCGCACGCAATATTTTATCGATAAGCAGACATGACTATCACATTTAACCTTTTCATTGCATTAAGCAGAAGTCTGGCTGAGAAAACATTTGGGCAAGATTTCCTGCATCGAAGCTTTCTTATTTCAAAATACTACAAATCAGTGTTCTCTAATACTTGCCTCTCTTCCAGATATTGTAGAAGACGTGGATTTACTGATCAGAAGGGCTGAGAGATGTTTAGAAGCTGGGGCTGACATGATCATGATCGATGCCGATGATGTTTGCAAATATGCTGAAGATTTACGCACAGATATAATTGCAAAAATTGTTGCCCGTTTGGGCCTGGAGAAGACGATGTTCGAAGCATCCAACGCAAAGACATCCGAGTGGTTTGTGAAACGATATGGGCCAAAGGTGATTTGCTTTGGATTTTCTGCCTTCTGTTGCTATAATTTTTCTCACCATCAATTCTATTCTGCACTTATGTTTGTCTTTATGGGCGTTAACGTACATGCCACACAATTTTTATCTACTTGCATATCCAACACTTAAACTTTTATGTTTACATGCAGAGCACTCAAATCTTTAGTGGGGTTTGGTAGTTCCTTTTAATGGTGGTGTTTGGCTGTGATTTAGATGTGCGTCAAGTAGTATCTCATATTTATCTATGATGGCTGAGTATGTGAGCGACGACAGAATAAATTTGTCTCACAATCAGAGTTCATAAATTCGGATTTACGTGAGAAAAGAGACGGAACGTGAACAAAAAATAGAAAGTGCTAGCAAACTCGATTTAACAGAGTGTTGGATTTAATGTTCAGTATTTTTTAGTGTTTGGCTGCATTTAAACTAAATCTATTGCTAAATACTATTAATAGTATTCTACCAAATATCGCAAATAGGATTTAGCACCAGATTTATTAAATCATCCGAAAGCTAACATACATGAGTTCCATGGATTTCTGATTTTTCAGATTCAGGTCCCTAATTTTGCTCTCGATTTGCCTTAAATCTGGATTTACTAAATATAAAGTAGATCTATTGAATTTAAGATTTACGGATTTGCAAAATCCAACTAACATTAAATTCTACCAGTTAAACCCCCCCTTTAATATTACATCAAAAATATCATCATCACTGCATCCTTTTTTTTTCTTCTTAAGCGAGATACAGCTTTTCATTCATATGTTTACGACACCAAGGTGTCATAAATGTAAATATCAAACTTTAGGTGTCAGATATGTAAATGCATAAGAATTGTGTGGTTAGCATGTAAAATTTCCTTGTCTTATGTAGTAATCTTTTAACCCTCTCTTTAAAAATCATTTCCAGGTGAATATTTTTACCGATCATTCAGAGGTGATGAAGTTGGAATGTCTCCGTGGAGGCAATCTGGGTAGAAACCATGCGTCTGTGCTTGGGCGTGACTCTTCATTTTATTTGTTCAGATGAGTTTTCCTTTCTTACCTTTTGCGGCGCTGCATTGCACTCATGTGTTGATTTGATGCTTCTGTTTAGTTTGGTGAAGTTATGAATAATTTGAATAGCTTTGTGGTGTCCAGTGTCATATCTATTGTAAAAGTGATTTTGGTTTCACTCAATTTAAAAGGAATTTGCCTGATTACTGTTTGGATCAAGGATTGATTCTGAGAAATGCTGTTTTTGATCAAGTTTTTTAGGCTTTAATTTGCCGTCTCATGAGTAGCAAATACGTTGATGACGCGGATTTGGAAGACATCGTGTTTGCTTGTGATTTGAGAGTACAACCGTCGCAGAAAGAAAAAGGGAATGCAAAGAAAAGTTTTCTTTGATAAACCTTTTAGTTTATCTGTATCTCAGTTGAGGCAAGAGAAGCAATGTTAATTTGGACACAAAATTTCCTTAATACTGAAATTTATTTTTGTTGTGCTGATAAATTTATGGCAGTACTTGTGAAGCCCTTTGGGTTGAATGAAGCCAAACTTTTGAAATATTGAGATGCCTTTTGGTATAAGGGTTGGAATTTTATTAGAAATTTCAAAGTCTAAGTGTGATTGTGCTGGAACACTTTTGGGATAGGTGATCTTTAGAGATAAAATTACGAGGCTATTAGGTTAAAGTGGACAATATCTCAGAAGTTCGAGCCGTGAAAATGCTGTTTTTTTTTTTTTTTTTTTTTTTTTTTTTAATATTGAAATTATTTTGTTGTGCATTGATAATTATGTCATATCTTAGCATCGGAAAGTGGTATATTCGGACAACTTAGGACATACATGAATAATTAGTAGTCTAGGTGCAAATGAAGAAAAAAATTTAAAATTGACCAAAGGAAAATTGAGTTGACAATAAAGAATGACTAATTAGACTTTAAAAAAATAAATAAATCAATCTGTTCAGGTGGAGACACTTATATTAGTAGTTGAATGAAATCTGTCATTCAATAATATCAATCTGTTCAGTAAATAATAATTAAAAAATAGTAAATATAAAATTGAAAAATCTGTTCAGTAAATAATAATTATTTTTGGAAGTATAAACATTAAGAAAAATGAGGAATGTAATTTGAACTATAAAAGGAAATTATTCATATATATATAATAGTAATCACATAAGTACTGAAACATGAATATGCTAAATTATGAATATGAGATTACTTCAAACTAATAAAATCATACCAGTGCATAATTTACACTTAGCAGTTTAATCTTTTTTAATTTAATTTTTATTTCGATAGTTGATTTTAATAAAATACCATAAAGTCGAGATTTCATGTAAAGTCGTCACTCTGTGGGCATGTCAACATGATTAGCAAATATCCAAAAGGGTTTCGCGACCCATACACCGTTATAATTTACACCCAAATATATCAAATTTTTCTACTGGTATATTTCAGAAATATACTATTTTACAGAGGCTTCTCATATAACATGAATTTACATGTAATTTTATAAAGGTAAAGTATTGTATAAAAAATTATAAATCTTGGATTTGATCAAATATACAAGAAATATTGCAGCAATAGAATAATATAACTAATTACTTCATTATGAGCAGGGTAGCAATGTCATAACTGACACTCCTATAAAATAACTAGAAATCTACTATAAATATAACACCCCTAACAATGAAAGGATAAGTCATCACCTAATAAATATCATTTACTTATCTCGAGACAGTAAAACTGATAATTCTATGCACTCAACGGTTCAACTAACGATCTTGCTAAATTTAGAATTCTTAAATGTTACAAATTATGCAATTAAAAATGTTAAACATAAAATATTTAGTAAATAAGGTATAACCTTATTCATATTTGTTATTATTATTATTCTTTCATATATATATATATATATATATATATATATATATATATATCGGAGAGGTATAGTGGCCGAAGTAGGGAGCTCATCATGGAGTCATTTAATGACTTAGCCCATGCTCTACTTTTATAGAACAGAGAAGCGGTGCAACAGACGAATCAGGAAGGCAACAATAATGAAGTCACAAGAAAAGGAAAGAGATGAGGCCATTCATAATTCAGTTTGTTATGAGAGTGGAAGATAGAGTGCGGGAAGGAGAAAATTGAACAAAGTATTCCGAATTGAGAAGGCAACACAGACATGATCACGTGTTAGCAGAAGGAAAGGAAAGAAAAAAATTGCTTATGCATACTACCCCCTTGATAGAATTTAGTTTCCAAATTCATACTAGTTCTAGAACAGTTGTGCGTACCTCTTTTTCAATCTTTCAAGTTGCTTGTTGCTATGGTCGGTTCTTTCAAAGTAGTCTGGCAAAAGGAATTGATTGGCAGCGAAGTTGTTGAACTTTGCACTCCAAAATGAGATATGATACTTGTTGAATCATTCATGGCTCATATCGAATGATATGGGAATCGCATGCACATAACGTCAAAGTAGAGAGACGTGAAAGACATTGTGTACTCCTGTAAGTCTTGGAGGAAGTCCAAAAGATATGAGACTTTGTTGACTCTCCCGATGACCTCAAAAGCACTGATGAAACGAGGTTGAAGCTTTCCGATATAGCCAAATATTGTAACTCCGCGCATAGGTGAAACATTTATAAAAACATGATCTTCAATATTGAATTCTATTTCCTTGTTATTTTTATTGAATTACTTCTGATGATCATGGGCTGCACATAGTCGATCTCAAATCTAATGAACTTTCTCGATAGATTGATTCACTAATTGAGGCCCAAAAATTTATCTCTCACCAACCTCAAACCAAATAAAGGGGATTTACACTTCCTACCATAAAATGCCTCACAGGTCTTCATGCTGATGCTAACCCGAAAGCTGTTATTATAAGTAAACTCCACTAACATAATATAATCCTCCCATTTACCTCTTAAGTCTAAAATGCAAGCTCTCAACAAATCTTCTCAAGTTTGAATGGTGTGCTCTGAATGTCTGTCTTTTTTAGGACGAAAAGTAGCACTGAAATCCAATCTTGTGCTCATAGCTTCTTGCACTTGCTTCCATAGCCTGGAAGTAAATGTTCCATCTCGATTCGATACAATGATAGTTGGACTTCTATGCAGTCGAACAATGTTATTTATGTAGATCTTTGCTAATTTATCCATGAAATTTGTTTGCTTGATTGACATAATAAAATAAGCCGACTTAGTTAGTCTATCGATAACAACCTAAATAACTTCATGTCCTTGCTTTGATATCGACAAGCCAACCACGAAATTCATGAAAATCTTATCCCATTTCTACTCTAGAATAGGAAGGGTCTGCATCAGACCACCAGCTCTATGATGTTTGACCTTGATTACGTGACAGGTCAAACACCCAACTACAAACTCAACTATGTATGTTTTCATATCTGGCCACCAAAATAACTTCTTAATATTTCAATACATCTTATACTCTCAGATGAGTACAATATGGAGTATAATGTGCTTCATGAAGTCTCTCCTGTCGAAGTCCTTTTTGATCTTGAACACACATCCAATCCTGAAATCTCAATGTGTCATCTTGTTCTATACTGAACTCTGGCTTCAATTCATTACGAGCTTGCTCTCTAAGTTGTAGTAAATCTACACCCATCATTTGAGCTGCACAAATATGATTCACAATTATATGTTGAACTGATAGTTGACACATGATAGAATTAACTCAATTCAGTACTATCTTGCTGCTCAATCTCTCATGTTAACCAGTGCTCCTGAGTGGTCATCCAAGTTGCATATGTCTTAGATTTTCAACTTAAAACATTCATGATCAAATTGACTAAATAACTCACAAACAAGAATAAGCTATCCCCTTACCAGTCCTAGTAATCAAAGATAAGTAATATGGAATGCAAAATCAATGAATATTAAATACAAAACATGGGCTCTGATATCACTTTGTCACACCCTGGGTCTGGAATGTGGTACACACTGACAACGCAGAACATGATGAAATGAATTGAACTTATTTTGTATTTTCAAAAGAAGATTGTATGCAAATAATAACAGGAATATATATATATATATATATATACATATATATATATATAATTTCATAATTAATAGTTCACTGATATAACTGAAAAAAAATGAATGAATCAAAACTGAAATGATAACAGAGAACAACTACCCAAACCCATGAAAGAAAATACAATAACTAAAATAAATACTAAAAATACCAAAAATAGGAAATCTTAAACTGAAAAATCTGCTCCGGTGTAGACGGTCATGCTAGTAGTTGAATAGAACCAATAATGCAAAAATATCAACGAGTGAGTTTGACATGAAAACTCAACACATAATAACTATTTATTAAAACATAAATGGCAAGAATAATAACACATTCAGTATGAATAATAGAGAGAACATTATGCATATATATAACATCATAATAATCATAGGAGTATTGAAGTATGAATATGTTCATTATGAATGAATATGTTCATTATGAACATGTGATTACTTTCAATCTAATAAAATCATACCAGTGTATAACTTAACAATATTTTCAATTTTAATTTAATTTATATTTATATAATTAGTTTTAACAAACATCTTGAAATTGAGAAGATCAATACCAACCCAAGGAAACTTTATGATTTCCTGGGCCCGTCGGCTCGACTATCCAATATTTAAAATGTTTTCACCGACTTACACACCATCACACATAAGTATATTAAATTTTTCCACATGTATAATATATAAGAATTATGTTACTTCACACATGTTTGTTATATGACATGAATTTAAATGCAGTTTCCTAAAGGTAAAATACCAAAAAAGACAATATTATAATTGCAAGATTTAATCAAATATGTAGAAATTTTGCAGTAATAGAATAAGATAGCTAGTTACTTCATTATAAGCAATAAT